>CM051005.1:6293666-6388141 GCA_027704905.1 Muraenolepis orangiensis | reverse complement strand
ATACTACACTTGATCTTAGCCAAAAGGCCGAGAAGCGATAACCCACAATGGTTTGGTGCCAAGCACCGCACCGTCAGGGACATCGCTCCCACGGGCGGTTCACATCTTGCGCAGACAACAAACAAGACGTTACATTTAAAAGAAACAAGACGATGATGATGATAATAATACCACTGAATGTCAACAGCATATCGCTTTTATTTGTATAGTATTGTTCTACAAGTTCATACTGCTGGAGGGAGGGAATGGGGAGTAAGCATTCCATTGTACTTGTTGCAAATGGCAAATACAAATCTTCAATCTTGAAATGCCCAATACAAATCGCGTATCTTTTATTTCGTATGGACTTTCTCTGCTGGTAAGTACGGGAATCGATCGCACGGAGCCCGGCCCTTACACGTGTGTGTGTGTGTGTGCGCGCGTGTATCAAGTGTACAATGTGCTGTGAAATGTTACAGCCAGCTCAAAGATGTAGGTATAACAGTATACATTTAAAGTGTGTAGTTTAATGCAGCTAGTCCAATTGACAAGCTTTACAAGTTGTCAGTGCTGATTGCTCATAGTTGAGTTTCCATTCCGCATTGGCGATGCATGCAAGTTCTACCATGGACTCTTCACTTTTCTTGGGTAAAGGCCGGTTTAGACTACACTGCTGCCAGTTCGTACATGTGCTGGTGTAGCAGATTGAGGTATTGTTATTGTATTATATATTGTTATTCTGGGTCAAATGTGTTTTGTTTGGTGTCTTTGTTTTGGTCCAGCCATTTTGGGTGATTCACGTTATTTTGTATATCATTGTTATATTACTTTGCAGCATGGTGTTAATCTGTCGTTCTGTGATCGGTTGGGTTGGTCTGCCCCAGTGGTTCCTGTAGGGGGCGGCGGCGCTGTTTTCTCCTCAGATGCGCTGTAGTGTTGAGAAGCGAACATCGCCGTGTGAATTCATTCATTCACCCTTGCCCCTGTTTACAGGTAACAACTGTCGTCAGACGGCTAAAAAGTTGACCAAATGTGTGTGGGTGCTGTACATAATGATGTGAACTGTGACGCCGTTTTGTATGACGTTTTGTAGAGTAATTTGGACCAAATGGTGATTGCGGGTGGATTGTGGTTTCAGCGCCACATGGTGGAGACGCCATTGTTCACAGCCACGCTGGTTTGCATTGCTGCGCGTCGTGCTTTATTGTGATGTATGTGCTTTATTGTGATGTATGTGCCTTATTGTGATGTATGATGCTAAGTTCTGAAGAGTGAGCGATACATGCATTGAAAAATAGAGTGCACAGTATACGCAATATATATGTATTACTGTAACGATACAGCTGTGCCGTCGTTGGGACTCGGCTGTGCTTGAATGTGCCATGAGTTGATGATGTTTATATCTTTAAATGATAGTCAAGTAGGCTGCCTTTAAATCAATTCACGAGGAAACAATGGAGATGTGTGTATATCTTAGTAGTAAACAAGGTATTATGAAAACATACAAACTGTAAGATAAGATTGTGCTGTGAATGTTTCACTGGTTGAATGTGAATTCATTCATTCACCCTTGCCCCTGTTTACAGGGACGCTACATTTGGAGGCACTGCTGAGATATGTGCAGCGTGGGTCCACTTCTTCCAGCTACAGAAGTCCCCTGCCGTCACACAACTCTTTTAAAAACAACCCAGTCATCGAGAGCACCATGGTGAACCAGCTACAGTGGTATCCTGACCATCAGTGAGCAGAGGGCAGACAATCTGAGGTATTCCTACATACCAGGAGAGCTGCTACAACGTTCCAAAGTTGAAAAGGGTATCATTTAACACGGTTTACAACCACACTGCACAAAGATGGCGTCATCAGAAGTGGAACGACTACAGTTTGAAATAATCAGAGAATTATGTGGGCTTCCCAGAGATCTCCTGGCAGATCTATGTGACTTTTTATTTATCGCAGGAGGAACATTGGAGCATGTGACTGGTAAAAGTCACGCAGCCCTCATTACATTGATTTCAAATCACATACAGAGAGAAGAGCTAGAGGATAATGGCATGACTGACTTGCTCCTCCTTAAAGACAACATCACAGAGATCCAGGAAGTTGCCACCCTAAGACAGCAGAAGACACAGGAAGCAGAGTTACAAGAGGAACAGATGAAAAAGGAGGAGAAACAGGAAAGAATACGAAAAGAGATTGAGGCCTTGCAGCTTCAGTTGGCTGAAACACAGAATGAGGAAGATAAGCCAGTAAACAGGGAAATCAAAACCCCGGCCCCTAGCAGAATTTTAACACAGAACCTACCCCACAGTTATCCCCCTACCCCATGGCACAAGGATTTGAAAATATCTGGCCAAATTGGAGAGCCTGGGCAGAAAGACCGCCTAACCTTTTCAAGTCTGGCCCGCCAAATTGAACATGGCCTAAACAAAGGGGTTCCAGAACTCGAAATTGTAGATGCAGTAATAAGGGCAATTATTCCTGGCATGGGACTTCGTAGCTATTTAGAAGGGAAAGCTAATTTAACCCTCCCCACTCTAAGAAGTGGGGAGGAGAAAAGTGCCACTGAGCTCTACAAGCAGCTGACATCCGAAGTGCAGGGCATCAAAGAAACACCCCAGAAGTTCCTCATTAGTACTTTTGACCTTAGACAGAAGATCTTGTTTGCCTCACAGGAAGCCGAGTCGGGCCTCAAATATGACCCAGGTTTAGTGCAGAACATGTTCCTCCACACTGTGTTAACTGGTCTGCAGAATGACATCGTAAATGACAGCATAAAACGTGATCTCCAGCCCTATCTCGAACAGACGGACATCTCTGATGAACTCTTACTAGAGAGGATGAACACAGCATGTGCCTATGAGACAGAGAGGCAGAATAAGAAAAAAATTATTAGGACAGCCACGGCCCGCCACTATCCATTCAGTTCAGTCGAGCGACACTCCTGTTGAAAAGAATGACAAGCCACCTACTCAACAAAACCCAGTTAAATTACCCCCTACAGTAGACTCCCAGCTCAAAGAGATGAGGTCTGAAATGGCCCTACTGAGAGATCTCAGAGCTGAAGTGTCCCACATAAGAGAGTCTATGCAGCAGCCCCAGTACACCCCCCAACGGCACCAGTCACAGCCCCAGTACACCCCCCCACAGCACCAGCCACAGCCCCAGTACACCCCCCAACGGCACCAGCCACAGCCCCAGTACACCCCCCCACAGCACCAGCCACAGCCCCAGTACACCCCCCAACGGCACCAGGCACAGCCCCAGTACACCCCCCAACGGCACCAGTCACAGCCCCAGTACACCTCTCAACAGCACCCGACAGCGAGGGGCCCAAATGGTCCACCAGTTCAACAGTTCCCAGGTCAGCAGACAGAGGAATACTGGCCCCCTCCTGGTCCAGGACAGAGAGGAGGAACCGCCCAATATCAGCAGAGGTTCGCCCCCCAACGCAGCTTTCCACCACCAAATCATGGATGGATGAAGAGGTGTTTCGGCTGTCAACAGCGTGGGACAGAAGACTACTGCACACATTGTTTTCGGTGTGGTAGCAGTGAACACTAACTGGCAGGATGTCGAGCAAGAGGACAACAGGGACAGTTTGGAGGTGAGCCTTTAAACAAGGAGGGGTCACTCGCACGGGACAGGGAGTGACCGGTGACACAGCAATGTCCCAGTTCTGTGTGCCCTGTGGAAAACAAGGTGAAAAATGTTCTAAACCATGTCAAGTTAATAATTGGACTGTGCACAGAGTAAATTGTTCACCCCCCCTCAGGTGTGACTGTGAACACTGCCCCACGAAGAGAGAAACAGGCCCAAGTAGCTCCACTAGTTGGCAAGAAGTGTTTGATTGATTGTCACATTCAAGGCCAAGGGGTCCAGGCTTTGTGGGACTCAGGTTCTCAAGTGACAATCATTGATGAGCTATGGAAAAAAGTGCACCTGCCACACACAAGATTAAAAGACATTTCTGAAATGTTGGACAGTGCAGACACTTTAGATATTGTAGCAGCAAATGGGGAGAACATGCCATATGTGGGTTGGGTGGAGATAACCTTTAGTTTAGCCTCAGGGGGAGCCCCCACCACCTCAGTTAATGTCCCCACTCTTGTAATGAAGGTTAACAAGCTTGGTCGACCAATCATTGGGTCCAATGTCATTGAACTGATAATAGACAGTGAATTGAAACAGTCCAATGCTACTGACAGAGAACGCCTGAGCCATATAGTGAGAGCAGTATTCCCCAACTTTGAACCAGACCAAGCCCAAGCCTTTGTACAGCAAGTGAGCATTGAACAAAGGAGGGAATATGCTGTTAAAACAAAGAAGGAAAGGATCAACATACCCAAACACATGTCTGTCAAAGTTGAGTGTTATGTACAGATGCCTTCCCCCCAGGAAGATACCACACTGATCTTTGAGCCCGATGTCAACCCCCGCTGGACAGAGGGACTCGAAATCTGTGACACACTCGTCAGAGTGAGTAAAGACAACAGACCCTCTATTACTGTAAGCGTGCAGAACCCCACAGCCCATGACAGTGTTGACAGGAGAAACTGTGATTGGGACTGTCCAAAATATTCAGACCCTGTACCCCGCTTCCATCTTAGAGGGGTCCCGCCCTCCACCTACAGTTAGTATGAGTCATATCAGGGTTGAAGAGAACAAAGTGACTGATCTATGGGACCCGCCTGTCAGTCTCAGCCACCTTAGCGAGCCTGAGAGAGAGATAGCTCACCAGATGTTGAGAGAAGAGTCGGCCTCATTTTCAAAAACAGATAATGATATTGGAAGCATTGAAAAACTGCAACTCAGCATTTCCCTGAAAGACACTGAACCTGTGGCGAAAACCTACCTGTCCGTGCCCAAGCCACTTTATAGGGAAATGAAAGACTATTTACATGACCTCATCGCACAGGGCTGGGTCCAAAAGTCCAATTCACCATATGCATCACCAGTCGTCTGTGTTCGTAAGAAAGACGGGAGTCTACGACTGTGTATTGATTTCCGTGAAGTAAACAGGAAGACTCTCCCCGATCGACAGCCTATTCCTAGAGTACAGGACATCATGGATGGCCTAGGAGGAAACTCTTGGTTCTCACTTTTAGATCAAGGGAAAGCATACCATCAGGGCTTCATGGCCAAGGAGAGCAGACCTGTGACAGCTTTCGTGACTCCCTGGGGTCTCTATGAATGGATCCGAATTCCATTTGGCCTAATGAACGCGCCAGCGGCCTTCCAGTGTTGCATAGAGGAATGTCTGGAGGGGTTGAGAGATGAAATCTGCATTCCATACTTGGACGACACCCTGGTATATATGTGAGGACAGTACTGCAGCGACTCCGGCAACACGGCATCAAGCTAAAGCCCAGTAAATGCGAAGTATTCAGGCGTGAGGTCCGCTACCTGGGGCGAATTGTGTCCGCTGACGGCAGTAAAATGGACCCTGCTGATACGCTCGCGGTGAGAGCCTTAAAGGAGAAGAGACCAAGAACTGTAGGTGAGTGCAGGTCAATAATGGGTCTACTCAGTTACTACCGCCAGTACATAAGGGACTTCTCCCGTATTGCTGGACCCCTGTATGCCCTGCTTGAAGCGGATGGAACAGATAAACAGACCAAGCAACAACACTAGGACAACGAAAGGAAGAGGGAAGAACAGAGGGACACCTTCAAATAAGCCGATCACCTGGACTGGTGAGCACCAACGGGTATTGGAAAGATTGATTGATTGTCTGGTTGAGCCCCCCATCCTCGGGTTCCCAGACTTCAACAAGTCATTCTATTATTATCATCATCATCGTCTTGTTTCTTTTAAATGTAACGTCTTGTTTGTTGTCTGGGCAAGATGTGAACCACCCGTGGGAGCGATGTCCCTGACGGTGCGGTGCTTGGCACCAAACCATTGTGGGTTATCGCTTCTCGGCCTTTTGGCTAAAGACAGCAATCGCCCTCTGGTGGTTAACATAAAGCGGTACCGTTTCCCATGGTATCACTTTATTGACTGAGAGGAGATTATCTGTATTTCTTTTGGTTCTTATCTAGGTACGCTTATTACTTAGGTTACACCCAAAAGAGATACGATATACAGGTGTGGAGAGGTGTGGTGTGGAGTGGTGAGTGGCTTTTTACTTGTTCTTGTTGTGGTTTTTACGTGTTTTTCCTGCTTTATTGTTGCGTGGTTTTGCCTTTTATTTTATTGGGTTTTTAGCGCGGTGGTGCCTCTACGATGTCGTTCGCCCACGCAGGCATGAAGAGGCACCACAGCGTTCGTTTTAAATTTAAAGAACCCAGACAGACTTTTTCACAGAAGCTGATTCAAGGCGTCCTTCGCTTCTCCCCCAATGATTTGAACTGCATTTTGTCTTTGCCCTTTAACAAGGGCTTTAATGTCAGCTTCCGTGCCGCGACAACCTTCTCCGATTTCTGGACACGCTTTGAAAATGTTAAGGACCAGTTTTCAGCATTTGATGTGGAACGACTGAACGACAATGCCTTTAAAACGGTCATTGTCCGGATGTTTAATGAAACAGTGAATGCTGACGATATATGTATATGGCTGGCTAGATACTGCACTGTAAGGGTCCAGGCTACCAAGGTTAGAGATGAGGACGGCATCTGGAATTGCGCGTGGAGGGTCCCCATTCAACAATGGCGGGACCCGAGTGGATTCCAGGGCCTGAAACATCTCCCCTCTATGGTAGTGCTTGGAGAAAACAGAGGCTACATCCACTACCAGGGGCAGCCCAAGCTCTGCCGCAAGTGCGGCGAGCATGGGCACCTGGTAGAAGCGTGTGAGAAGGTTGTATGCGGGAAATGTAGAGAAATTGGACACTCTTTTGAAGAATGTACCAATGGCAGAAGGTGCAACCTCTGTGGAGAATTAAATCATCTCTTCAGAGACTGCCCCAAATCGTTTGAAAAAAAAAAAAACCAAGAGGGTGGCAGTTGGAAATGCAAATGTGTTGATTGAAGCCGGTGTGGAAAATTCTAATCTCCCGCCAAATCCCAACCCTGTAAATATGATTGGAGGACAAGAAATAGAGGCGGGAGAGGGGGAGGGGCCCAAAGCAGCCCCACCACCAATCGGTGAGGAGAGAGAAGGTGGGGCTACACAGGCAGAAGGCGGAGCTGAGCGACGCCCCGAGTCACCGAAAAACAAACCATTAGTCAAAGTGTCAATGGAGATAGTAAGTGACTCGGAGGCGGAGTCTAGTGACGTCTCCCTCCCCGGAGCGCAGACCGGCAAGAGAAGAGTGTCTGAGTCGTCCATGGGCTCCCTAGGAGTCCCTAGTCGAGAAAAGGGGAAGACCTGGATCCAGTTCCTCTGCGGAGAAGCTGTCCAGAATCTTCCCCGACGCCTCACCAAACACTTTCCCCTTTTTAACTACATTACAGTCGACCCCGAAAAACCTTGTGCCTGACGAGCACATTGTCTCGAAGGGGAACGAAGCACAAAACCTTCTCCCACGTTGGGTTAAGAAAGGGCTTCGTTCACCAAGTATTGACTGACCACCGAAATGTTTTATTTTAATTATTTTAATGCTACCCCCTTTTAATATCATACTCATGGCTCTCACCTTCTCGACTCTCAATGTGAGAAGTGTGAAATCAAGAGTTAGAGTGCACATGATTTTATCTTTCCTCCAAACGTGTAATGCAGATGTGTTTTTAATCCAAGAATGTTCCTTGCCCTTTTTAACCAGCTACAAAAAATGGGAGGAAAAATGGCCACACCAATCGATATGGAGTGGATCAAATGAAAATAAAAACCATGGTGTGGCCATGGACCTTAACGACACCCTGATGGACCTTAGGGCACGGGCGGGTTGAAACACCCGCCTGCTTTTTTTAACATTGGGGGGGACCGTGGGTTTCTTTTTTTTATGCAATGCAGCCACCTTTCTGCAGGAGATGTAGGCGGGTAGGCCACAGGGAGTCGGACTGCGCTGGTGGCCGCTGTCGCCGATGCGGAGAAGGAGGCCATGAGGCTAAGGACTGCCTCATCCCCAAGGCCTGCAATGGATGCGGTGAGCTGGGACACCTCTACAGGAGCTGTCCCAGCCGCTGAAGGACCTTTGCGGAGGCGGCTGGATCCACTGGTGGACTGGAGCCTGGGGGGGGACCCAGCACTTTGGGTGGCGTTGCAGTGGTGGAGCAGGAGGAGCGGGGAGAGCCCAGTGCGCCCATTGTGGGTGGTGTAGACCTTCCCCCCTTTCTAACCGCACCTCCCATCGGGCCCAAACAGGCTCGGAGGGGGTCGCAAGGTGGGCAGAGGAAGAGGCCAAAGGGCGATGGGGTCTCGGGGGAAGGACAGAACAGGGAGGGGGAGGTTGAAGGGGGAGGTGAACTGCTGGTGGGACAGCAGGGGGGGGCTGCCACGGTAGTGGGTGGACGTGAGGAGGTCCAACCAGAGGAACTGCTCCCTGAAGGTTTGGGGCTGGGTTTCGACCTCCCCCCAGGCCTCTTTTTGGACGGGGACCTCATCAGTTCACCCACGGCCCCCAATCCGTTGCCCTTCTCTTGGGGGGAACAAATGGAGTGTGGAGCTCGACCCTTAGGGAGAGACTCGGATCCCTTTATTTTCTAAAATCTTTATGGCGTCACTTAGGGTTTTGTCCTTAAACGCAAGAGGGATGAGAGACCCTGTCAAACGCCGGGTTGTTTTTGATTTGGTTGGATCTCTGCGCATTTCCATTTGTTTCCTCCAAGAGGTCCATCTGAGGGACAAAGGGGATGTGGGGGTGTTCTCAAGGGAGTGGACAAAGGGGACCTCTGCTTGGAGTGTAGGGGGGGGTCCACTCCACTGGGGTTGGGATTTTGTTTGGGGTTAGGGAGATAAGGGTGGAGGAAGTGCACGTGATTGTTCAGGGGAGGGTAATTGGGGCGGACATCATGTGGGGGTTAGGGAAATTTAGGGTATTTGTTGTCTACGGTCCACAAACTCAAGCAGAGCGGCAGGAGGTGTTCGGGCTGGTAGGGCCATACTTGGCCACAAATAGGCAGGTAATTGTGGGGGGGGATTTCAACGTGGAGTTAGGGCAGGGGAGGGATAGCAGCGATGCTTTCATCTCCCACCTTATGGCCAGCCACGGCCGGGTAGATGGGGGAAGGGTAGTCAGGCCACTGGTAGACGGTCCCACATGGCACAATTCCCGAGGAACTAGTAGGAGGTTGGACTATGTGTTCCTCGCAAAGTCTTTGAGTCTGGTTTCAGGAAGATTGCTCCCTGTTTCCTTTTCTGACCACGATGGGCTGCTTTTCGAAGTACGCTCATGTGTGGCAGTTTTTGGGCCTGGGTTCTGGCGCCTTAATATCCGTGTGCTAGAGGAGGACCTCTTCAAACTCAGGCCGCTGTGTACGGGGGTGATGGAGTGGTGGGAAGTAGCGAAGGAGCGGATGAAGGGATTTTGCATAGGCTACTCCAAAAGGAAGGCGAGGGGGGCGAGGAGTAAGTTGCTCCGCCTTCAGCGCCTCCTCGAGCTCGAGCACGCCAGGGGAAACCATGGCGGCACTGTAAATCAGCGGGCTTGTGACTCCCTAAAAACACAGCTTAGGAAAGTCGCTGAGGGTAGGGCCCGGGCATACCTGTTACGGTCCCGTAGAGAGTTCCTGGAGAGAAACGAGACATGCTCTGCGGCTTTCTTCGGCTCAATACGGACCGATAGGACCAAACAGGTAGTCACCGGGGTTAGGGACAGGCAGGGAAGGATTGTGACGGAGGCCGGTGAGATGGTGCATGCTGCCACTGACCACTCCCGGGACATCTTTAGGGAGAAGGTGGTAGATGCAGGGGAGGGGGAGGCCTGGCTGGACTTACTGACCCAGCGGGTGCCCTCCAACGATGCAAAGGCTTTGGAGGCCCCGCACAAACCAAGGTAACATGCCTGAATGACTACAGACCTGTGGCCCTCACCTCGATCGTTAGCAAATGCTTCGAGAGGTTGGTCAAGGACTTTATTTGCTCCGTGTTACCTACCACGCTGGACCCATGGCAATTTGCATATCGTCAAAATAGATCCACGGACGACGCAATTGCCATGGCCCTCCACACTGCCCTTTCCCACCTGGAGGGGAAGAACTGTTATGTGCGAATGCTGTTTGTGGACTACAGCTCAGCATTCAACACAATAGTTCCTGCCAAGCTCGACACCAAGCTGAGAGGTCTAGGCGTACCCCCATCCATGTGCAGCTGGATACTGAACCTCCTGTCGGACCGCCGCCAGGTGGTGAGGATGGGCAGCACCACATCAGAGCCACTGACCCTCAACACGGGAGCCCCCCAGGGATGCGTGCTGAGCCCTCTCCTCTACTCCCTCTACACCCACGACTGCATGGCTATGCACAGCTCCAACGTCATCGTCAAGTTTGCTGACGACACGACGGTGATGGGCCTGATCGCCGGCGACGACGAGACAGCCTACAGGGAGGAGGTCGGATCGCTGGAGCAGTGGTGCTAGGAGAACAGCCTCGCCCTCAACGTCAAGAAGACCAAGGAGCTGATCGTGGACTTCAGGAGGCAGAGGGGAGAGCACAGCCCTATCTCCATCGACGGCGTTGCAGTAGAGAGGGTCAGCAGCTTCAAGTTCCTCGGCGTGCACATCTCCGAGGACCTCACATGGTCCACGCACACCACACACGTGGTGAAAAGGGCCCAACAACGCCTGTATTTTCTCAGGCGTCTGAAGAAATTCAGCATGGGCCCCCGCATCCTGAGAACATTCTACAACGGCACCATCGAGAGTGTTCTGACAGGGTGTATCACCGCCTGGTACGGGAACTGCACGGCACTCGAGCGCAGAGCGCTTCAAAGGGTGGTGCGGACGGCCCAGTATATCGTTGGAGGTGAGCTCCCCTCCCTCCTGGACATTTACAACCAGCGGTGCGTGGCCAAGGCCAAAAGAATTATAAAAGACATTGCCCACCCCAGCCACGAACTTTACTCACTATTACCGTCAGGCAGGCGATACCGCAGTATCAAGTGTCGTACAAATAGGCTTAGAGATAGCTTCCACAGTCAGGCCATCAGGCTGCTGAACAAGGGCGTATAACATATAACAATGTATATTTTATTACATTGATTTATATATATATATTGCTCTTTTCTGTGCTGATTTTTGCATTTTATAAATTGCATTTTTTATTTTTATTTTATATTCTTTATTCTATTTTTTATTCTATTTTTTATCTATTTTTATTTTATCTTATTTTATAACTGCTGTCTGTCGTCGGGTATTGCACACAAGAATTTCACATCACTGCTTTATACTAAACTGTAAACTGTGAAGTGACAATAAACTTGACTTGACTTGACTCACCCTCAAAGAGCTTGAGGGGGCCCTTGACGGAATGAATAGGCGGAAGGTGCCAGGTATCGACGGGTTGCCGGTCGAGTTTTTTCATACCTTTTGGTACATACTCGGGCCTGTAGTGCTGGAGGTATTGTCCGCGATTCTCCGCTCAGGGACTATGAGAGGGTCATCGGCCAGTGGAGTCATTTCCCTTCTGTTTAAGAAGGGGGACAACACTGACCTGGGGAACTGGCGGCCACTGACTATGCTGTGTGTCGACTACAAGCTCCTGGCAAGAGTCCTAGCAAACCGTATGGGCACGGTGCTCCCACACTTGGTCCACGTGGACCAGACAAGCGGGGTGGCGGGGCGCTCGGTGAGATGGAACCTACATCTCATTCGGGACGCAATCGCATGGGCAGAGGACCAGAACCTGCCTCTCATGGTGGTCGGCCTCGATCAGGCGAAGACCTTCGATAGGGTTAACTGGGGGTTTATGTTTAGGGTTTTAGAGAGGTTAGGTTTCAGCCAGGTCTTTGTAGGGTGGCTGCGTACTTTGTACACTGGGGTGGGTAGTGTGGTTTCAGTAAATGGCCACCTGGGGGAGGCCTTTAGTTTGTACTCGGGGGTAAGACAGGGGTGTCCCCTCTCACCACTGCTCTACATTCTTTACATAGAGCCCCTGGCAGCAGCCATTCGGGCTGATGCAGGTGTGAAAGGCTTCCTTGTGCCTGGGAGCGGTGTCCTCCGGGTGAAGCTGTCCCAGTATGCCGATGACACCCCGCTGCTGCTGGATAGAGATGCTTGCCTGGTCCGTGCCTTGGAGATTTTCCAGAATTTTGGTCTGGCAGCCGGAGCAAAATTGAATTGCGCCAAGTCCTCGGTCAAGTATTTTGGCCGATGGAGAGAGAGAGGCAGGATGTACCCGGTGGGCTGTCTCTTTGCACAGGACCTATGAAGCTCCTCGGGGTCAGCTTTGAGACAGTCAACAGTGCCACGATCAACTGGACCCCACGCTTGTCAGCGGTCCAGAAGAAGCTTTTTCTCTGGAAGAGCAGGTGCCTTACCTTTATAGGAAAGGTACTTGTACTGAAAGTAGATGTACTGCCATCCCTGGTCTACCTAGCGTACATCTATCCTCTGCCAGCCAGTATGAGGAGGCCTCTCATGCGTCTCGTGTTCAGCTTCCTATGGGGTGGTGGATACGAGTATGTGGCGAGGGCTCGCATGCTGGCTGGGGTTGAGGCAGGTGGGAGAGATGTGCCGCACCTCCCGCTGAAGCTAGATTGCCTACACATAGCTTTTCTGTGTGGGGAATTATCCGCTCCGGTAGTGCACCCCTCAGGTTATTTCCTGAGGCTTTTTTTTGCCTACCAGGCCAGGGGGCTGATGGTCTGGAGCAACCTGGCTCCTCGGGTTGAGCAGCAGCCATGGCATTACCACCATGCTACTAAGTGGCTGCGGGTGCACCCAGAGGCGTCGGACGCAGCAGTGAGGACAAACCACAAGGTCCTCTACTGTGCGGTAAAACAGGGAGCGGTCGCGCCCGCGGTGGTGGGGACCCCTGCAAGGATTTGGAGGGGGATCCAGCCGCGGGGGCTTGAAAACGGACTCAAGGATTTGAATTGGCTATGCCTCCACAAATGCCTTCCGGTACGGGACACCATGTACCGCCATGGGCTGGCTAGATTCCCTGGCTGGCCCAGGGCAACGTGTGCAGGGGAGGAGACGGTAAGGCACGTCATGTGGGACTGTCCTGTCGCGAGGGTGGTATGGGCCAAGGTGGGAACGTGGCTAGAGCAGGTGGTTCCCGGGTTCCTTTTATACTGGGCCAGGGTCGAGAGAGGTTTGGGTTCTGGGACTAGCCAGACAAACCGGCCTATGTGGCATGTAATCAGCCTTACCAAGAGGTGCCTGTGGTTGGCAAGGCAGGACTTGGTCAGCAGGAATAGGGACAGTGGTGCAGAAGGGGTGATAAGGAGGGTGGAAGCAAGAGGTTAAGGGCAGGGTCAGGAGAGACATTGAGAAGTGGGGGAAGCATGCCGCTTTGGAGAGGTGGAAAGGAGGGTTTGGGTGCATTTGGTAGTTTTAGTTTTTTTGTGGTTTTGTGTTTTTTGTGTTTTGGTTTCCGAAACACAATTGTTGTGTCTCACAATTGTTGAGTGTTTTGTTTAAATTTGAAGCACGGTTTGTTGTGTGTTTTATGATTTGAATTGATGATGAAAGCCCCCAAGAGGGGGAAAATAATGTATATGCATTTCTGACAGAAAATGGTTTTTCGGAAATAAATAATAAAAAAAATAATTAAAAAAATCTGTCATCAGTTTAATATCTGATACGTCCCCTACCCGGGGACCATATATTAAATTGATTTTTGGAACTGGTAGATGGAATAGGGGCTTGCTCCGTCCACTCCACGCATCGACCTGGTATTGCAGTATCTCCAGGAACGGTGCACCCCTTCAGCATGTGAAACGTAAGCACACTCACCTCTTGCAAATGTTCTACATTTGTTATTGTATTGTGCATAGTATTGTTTTAGAGTTGCGTGCTGCGGTAGGCGATGGGCGTAAGCGTTGTACTTGTTGCAAATGCAATTCTAGAATCTACAGTTTGTGGTCTACACTGAATATACCTTTTTAATAGGCCGTTACCCACGATTTGTATTGGGCATTTCAAGATTCAAGGGAGCGATGTCCCTGACGGTGCGGTGCTTGTCACCAAACCATTGTGGGTTATCGCTTCTCGGCCTTTTGGCCAAGACTTCTGCTACGGAGAGGGAGGAGCCAACGGAGACGCTGACGGAGACGCTGACAGAGACGCTGACGGCGGACCTGACGGCGGAACGGCTGACACCATGACCGAGGGGGCAGGCCACGAACGTACCATCCCAAGGGTCGGGCTGAGATGCACCATCCGGTTCCAGGCAAGAGCAGCGGAGGAGAGGCTCACGGCCAGGACCGGTTTCTGCAGGAGTGTCATCATGGGACTTCTGGGACTGACGGTGGAAAACGTCCGCTGTATTCAGTGGAACCAGCAGGAGAAGGCGTTCGACGTCACCCTGATGGACCTTAACGTCTTCAACAGGGTGGCGGAGACGTGCGTGAAGGAGGCTGGGGTGAGTCCATTATCCGATTACCGCGTCGTCAATTTGGACAGGCCCAATTTCCGGGTGGTCACGGTACATATGTACAACCAGTTTGTGACGGACCAAGCTGTGGGTTTTTTTTGGGAAGTTATGGGGAGGTAGTTGCTGCGGCGAGAAGGGTCAACGACACCTTGGGGTTCTGGACAGGAAGGCGGCAGTTCCAGGTGCTGTTGAAGGCGGACCCAGAGGGCGCGGGCGGGTTGAAACACCCGCCTGCTTTTTTCAACATTGGGGGGGGACCGCGGGTTTCTTTTTTACGCAATGCAGCCACCTTTCTGCAGGAGATGTAGGCGGGTAGGCCACAGGGAGTCGGACTGCGCTGGTGGCCGCTGTCGCCGATGCGGAGAGGGGGGCCATGAGGCTAAGGACTGCCTCATCCCCAAGGCCTGCAATGGATGTGGTGAGCTGGGACACCTCTACAGGAGCTGTCCCAGCCGCAAAAGGACCTTTGCGGAGGTGGCTGGATCCACTGGTGGACTGGAGCCGGGGGGGGGACCCAGCACTTTGGGTGGCGTTGCAGTGGTGGAGCAGGAGGAGCGGGGAGAGCCCAGTGCGCCCATTGTGGGTGGTGTAGACCTTCCCCCCTTTGTAACCACACCTCCCATCGGGCCCAAACAGGCTCGGAGGGGGTCGCAAGGTGTGGAAGATGGGCAGAGGAAGAGGCCAAAGGGCGATGGGGTCTCGGGGGAAGGACTGAACAGGGAGGGGGAGGTGAACTGCTGGTGGGAGAGCAGGAGGGGGCTGCCGCGGTAGTGGGTGGATGTGAGGAGGTCCAAGCAGAGGAACTGCTCCCTGAAGGTTTGGGGCTGGGTTTCGACCTCCCCCCAGGCCTCTTTTTGGACGGGGACCTCATCAGTTCACCCACGGCCCCCAATCCGTTGCCCTTCTCTTGGGGGGGAACAAATGGAGTGTGGAGCTCGACCCTTAGGGAGACTCGGAACCCTTTATTTTCTAAAATCTTCATGGCGTCACTTAGGGTTTTGTCCTTAAACGCAAGAGGGATGAGAGACCCTGTCAAACGCCGGGTTGTTTTTGATTTGGTTGGATCTCTGCGCATTGCTATCAATAAAAATATAAATTTGATTTATATAGCGATTTATATATATTTCATGATATACAAAGACACTTTACAAAAAAAGAGAGATGTACATGTATAGCTACTATCAATAAAGTGATTTGACCTACAATTGTTAAAGATAAACAAAAAGGTGTTAACTTTAAAAAAACGACGTATACACCATGACAACACCAATTTAAATGTTAAGTAAACCTGTGTCCGTTTTAAATGGAGTAAACAAAAGTGAGACACTCTATGGTCTATGATACAGCAACGTGAGGTTTTCTAATACACAACAAGTGTTTGGCTTTGGTCTTATTCACCGACTAAGGATTTATGAGTTCCATCCCGCGTCTTCAAGACCTGCCCTGAGCAGCTGGCTCCTGTGTTCACCGATATCTACAATGCATCACTGCAACAGTCTGTTGTCCCAGCGTGCTTCAATGCGACAACCATTGTTCTGTTACCCAAAAAGACCAAGGAAACATGCCTCAATGATTATCGTCCAGTGGCTTTAACACCCATAGCCATGAAGTGCCTGGAGAAACTTGTAATATCGCATATAAACCTGTCCATCCCTGAGTCCCTAGACCCACTCCAGTTTGCATACAGACCAAACAGGTCTGTAGACGACGCCATTTCCCTGGCACTACACACGGCCCTGCAGCACCTAGACAGGAGGGACACCTACGTCAGACTGCTGTTCCTTCACTACAGCTCGGCGTTCAACACCATCGTTCCCTCCCAAGTTGGTCCTGAAACTGAGGTACCAAGGTCTGGGCGCCCAGCTGAGGTGGTCCAGCTGACGCGATGGTGTGAGGACAACAGCCTCGCACTGAATGTCAGCAAGACCAAGGAGCTCATCGTGGACTTCAAGAGCCACCGGGGCACCCACTCCACCATCAGCCTGGACGGGACACCAGTGGAAGTCGTCAGCTGCTTCCGTTTCCTGGGACTATAGATTTCCGATGACCTGGCGTGGCCACGCAACACGGAGGTCATGCTGAAGAAGGCACACCAGCGCCTCTATGCTCTATACCCATGGTATTTTTTAGATTTATACTGCGGGAGGGAATGGGGAGTAAGCATTCCGATTGACTTGTTACAAATGGCCAATACAAATCTTGTATCTTGTATGAGGAGAGGGTTTTATTACACCCAGGTTTAGTTGAAATCTGGATAAGCTCAGACGTGTGAGGCAAGTGAGTCTGAGACTGACTGTGAGTTGGAGAGTGTTTGATTGATGTGAGTGGGTTTATTGCCTCAGCAGCTTCGGGGGAACAATGTATCATGGTGTTTATGAGTGAAAGAATGAGATGAGTGTAATAGATACTGAGTGAAAGAGGAATAGGGTACTGAGTGAAAGAGGAATAAGGTACTGAGAAAGAGGAAGGGGTACAGTGAGAATGGGGTGAGTTCAAGTTCAAGAAGCACTGCACGGGAGGTCCGTTTCTGGGAGCATTCTAGAAGTCGAATGTACGTGTAGGTTTGCTCATTGATGTGTGAATGCAATAAAGCAAATAATAATTGTTCTAACTTTTAGAACTGCGAACAAGTTAAAAGTAATGACATAATAAAAGTTGAGTTTTGCTATTTTATGATTCACAATAAGGCCACTCCTCAGGAGGAGGAGTGGCAAGCGGGGGTGGTGGTACCCCTGTTCAAAAAGGGGGACCAGAGGGTCACTTACAGGGGTATCACATTACTCAGCCTCCCTGGGAAAGTCTACTCCAAGGTGCTGGAAAGGAGGGTTCGGCCGATAGTCGGCTTACCCACATCCAAAATACCCATATCTTACAGTATGGGATCTGCCGGGAATCAGAACCACCAAATTCCCAGCTCATCAGTACCTGAAGCATGTAGAGTTTGAAAAGTTTGATTTTTTTCATCATCATATCATTGATAAAAAGTCGCTGGAGAAACTTTCCAGTGACACAAGTAATCCTTTAGATGATCTAAAGGCAGTCTTGAAATATATGTGTTCTGGAAAGGATAACAAAATAACTTGTTGGATTTATGCTGCGTAATATGTCACAAAATGTGATATGTGTTGCAGCAAAAGAAGGTTCCAGATGGATTCCTTTAGTTGGACTCCTAATAGCGGCTGCTCTTTCTTATGGTTTCATTTACAGGTTTGTGAGTCATGTTCTTGACAGGCTAGCTGTTGATGCAGAACATGTTCTGATAAAAGCATTGAACATTCAGTAATGTCAGGTAATGCGGTAGCCTCCAGCGGTGAGGAACAATGAACACTTAAATGAAACAATGGGTAAAAAGTGTAAAAAGTGATTCAGTAGTTAGTGATACACAGTGGTTGCTGATTGGTTTGTTGTTAATTACTGGTGAAACATGACATTGGGTTAAATGTTGTGTTTTTAATGGGCATGCCATGTCCAGGCCTGTTATCCACAGCAGGGATAATGGGGCTAGGAGAGGTGCCTGAACCCAAAGGCCACTTAATAGAATGTAAATATATATTTTACAGGACATAACCTGACCTGACAGTCACTCTCAGTCAGAGAGTGGTGGAGAGACTTCATTAGTTATTTTTATATTTTATGTTTCCAGATTGCATCTTTACAACAGCTACCTTAATGGGTAACATTTTAACATTACTGCAACAAATGACATCTTATTTGTTTCTCTTTCATCTCATTAATATCATAATATGTTGAAATGACGTGTTGTATATGTTGTGAAATTAACACGTTTAATTATAATTCCTTCCGCCATGAAAAAATATTTTCTTATTTTAAAACAGACAGAAGATTATTAGCCTGTGAATGTTTGGGGGTTAAATAATAAATATATGTGTATCCTTGAAACAGCCTCATGCAGTGAGAATGTCCACAATGGAGTCCTTGAAACAGCCTCACGTATCACTGAGAATGTCCACAATGGAGTCCTTGAAACAGCCTCACGTATCACTGAGAATGTCCACAATGGAGTCCTTGAAACAGCCTCACGTATCACTGAGAATGTCCACAATGGAGTCCTTGAAACAGCCTCACGTATCACTGAGAATGGCCATCATAGAGTCCAGTCTGGCTGCAGCAGACCGGAAAGTCGACCGACCGAGTAAATGACTGCATTTATATAGCGCTGTTTCTGACCTGTTGCCACTCAAAGCGCTTTACAATGTGTGCCTATCATTTACCAGGGGGCAGACCAAGGTTGGATTGATAGATTAGAATGAACCAGTGAATATTAAGACCAGTGTGAAAAGCTGGCCTCCTGGCCATCTTTTTGAAAGGGTTATCTGTAGACAACACAAGGGACACTTCAGGGACACTTCAGTCACTCTTAGACACTTAAGACACTTACGTGTCTAAGGATAATGGTCAATTATGTATAGGCTCAATAATGTAGCATACGGTCTCAACTGTTGACAATGTTTACATTTATGTATTAAATCTAATATTAGATATTATATACTTTTGGTAGTTCATTCTTAGTGGCCTTGGCCACTTGCTGCTCTTCCAGCATTTCCTCCAGCAGTGGTTTCTTGGGAACCACGTGTGCTGAAGGTAGGCGGTAGATCTTTACTTTCTCTTTTACATTGAGTCATATAAGAGACTCGTACCCATCTGGACTTCCAGCACATCAATATCGGAGCAACTAATGAATGTAAGTACATACTTTTTCATTCTTTCGACTCGGACGTCCCGCCCGAAGTCACAGCTGGATTATCTCCGACCATCTTGGGCACGATTACACGCAAGCGTCGCCGGAGGAAGCGAGGGAAGCGAGCCGGCGTGCTAGTCAGGCTTAGACGTCGATCCGATCGCCCCCCACTACCCACCATTCTACTGGCTAATGTACAGTCTCTGGACAATAAGTTAAGCAAGCTACAGGCTCGTATTCAATTCCACCGGGAAACTAAGGACAATTGTATCGTTTGCCTTACGGAGACATGGATGTCGGAGGGGGTTACCAACGCAGCTATCGAGCCGACGGGCTTTTCCTTCCACCGGGCGGACAGAACAAAGGCTCTCTCCGGTAAAGATCGCGGAGGGGGGGTATGTCATGATAAATAGATCTTGGTGCAACCAAAGTCATGTACATCCCCTCAAGTCTTTCTGTTCCCCGGACCTGGAGTACCTGATGCTTATGTGCCGTCCACACTGGCTACCTCGGGAGTTTACAGCGGTAACCGTGACCGCTGTTTACATTCCCCCACAAGCCAACACGGACACAGCGCTGAAGGAACTGTATGGGGCTATCAGCGAACAGGAGTCGGCACACCCCGAGGCTGCTCTCATCGTGGCGGGGGACTTCAACAAGGCGAACCTGAAGAAGGTTCTCCCGAAGTTCTACCAACACATAACGAGCAACACACGGGGCGAGCGGATCCTCGACCACTGCTACACTCCCTTCCGTGATGGCTACAAGGCCCTCCTCCGCCCACCGTTCGGCAAATCAGACACCCGCTCTATCCAGCTACTCCCCGCCTATAGGCAGAGACTGAAGCAGAAACCGATCGCTGTGAGGGAGGTCCAATGCTGGTCGGACCAATCAGACTCTATGCTGCAGGATTGGTTGCCTCGGACAATAACATCAACGAGTACACGTCGTCGGTCACCGGGTTCATCAAGAAGTGCATAGATGACGTTGTTCCGACCAAGTCGGTTCGGATATATCCCAACCAGAAACCGTGGATTAACGGCGATGTTCGCGCTGCCCTACATGCGCGTAACGCCGCCTTTGGCTCCGGGAATACGGAGGAATATACGAGAGCCCGTTATGACCTCCGTAAGACCATCGTCACTGCCAAGCGGGAGTATAAGGACAGAGTGGAAGATAAATTCAAGAGCCACGATGCGAGGGGTATGTGGCAGGGGCTGCAGACGATAACGAACTTCAGAGGGAGAACCAGTTGTGTAGAGAACTCCTCTACCTCCCTCCCAGGAGAGCTAAATACTTTTTTTGCTCGGTTCGACGTAAACGGCAGTCCGCCGAAGCCAGCGCCGCCTGAGGAGACCAGCCTGCTGAACATCTCGGAGGCGGATGTGCGCCGCACCTTCAAGCGGCTGAACATCCGTAAGGCGGCAGGCCCCGACGACAAACCACTAGTTTAGGAGCGGGTGCTGTCCTATGCATTTTCATTAGTCCGTTTTCATTAAGCAGTTTAGTTTGTTTTAATATTTTCTTATATTTGGCACCGTTCTGAGTTCCCTTATATTCCCTGCAGGGATATATTTTTTAATAAACTTGGTTATTCCTTTGTATTTAGGTTGTTTGCCGGGCACTTCGCGCAGGTGCGCTTGGACCTGGTGCCGCCAGGTCCTGAAAAGCAGCGTTATGGTTGGACGGTTAACATCATTCATCATTCATCATTGCTAACCTCCTGCATTGCTGAATGAAATTGGAGGGTGAGTGCCGCTGAATTTCTTCAGATGCCTGAGGAAATCCAGGCGTTGTTGGGCCCTTTTCACCACGTGTGTGGTGTGTGTGGACCATGTGAGGTCCTCGGAGATGTGCACGCCGAGGAACTTGAAGCTGAGTGATGTACCGCTGATTTTCCCAACTTCCATACGCTGACTCTACTATACAATTTAATTGTAATAAACCAATAAAACTTAAAATGAATTGCTACGTAGCACTAAGCTAGATCCTCTGTCTCGAGCCAGTGAACTAACGAGTCTTCTAGCGTACCCTGGAACCGGGGAAATTGAAGATAAGAACAGATTTTTTTTTTTTGGAAAAAAAGTTTATTGTCACACATTCATATACAATTTACAAAGAACTTTTCAAATCAACAAGTCAAAAGTTTAAAAGCAGACATTTAAATTTCAGACACTTTTAATACATAAGTAGATAAATAAATAAATACATTGTTTCTGCTTTATTAAACCTTTAAACATTAAAGACGGTCGTGCAGGAGCGGGGCGAGGCCTTATCAAAAAAGATCCCCATCCCGCTCTCTCCAACAGCATTTTCTCTCGGGACAAGCCGTTGCTCAGAGGAGACCCTCGCTCCTTTGCTCCTTCCCACCGACCACCCGGAGAGCCAGGCCGCCGCTGCCTCAACCTTTCAGTTGTGTGATAAGAACAGATTTTTTTTTTTTGGAAAAAAAGTTTATTGTCACACATTCATATACAATTTACAAAGAACTTTTCAAATCAACAAGTCAAAAGTTTAAAAGCAGACATTTAAATTTCAGACACTTTTAATACATAAGTAGATAAATAAATAAATACATTGTTTCTGCTTTATTAAAACCTTTAAACATTAAAGACGGTCGTGCAGGAGCGGGGCGAGGCCTTATCAAAAAAGATCCCCATCCCGCTCTCTCCAACAGCATTTTCTCTCGGGACAAGCCGTTGCTCAGAGGAGACCCTCGCTCCTTTGCTCCTTCCCACCGACCACCCGGAGAGCCAGGCCGCCGAATGAAAACATGAAAACACAATATCAGGTTGATCTGGGCCCAGATCTTTCACCTTAAGTTTGTCCGCCAAACTTCTTCTCTCAAACGGCTCTTGAATGAGAGATTTCACCGAGTTAGGGACCGGGTTGAGTCTTGGGGTAGTGCTCACGCTCGCCATTGTTGAACTTGTTGTAGTTAAAATGGCGCCCGCAGAGACAGAGCATAATATGCTTTTCCTAGTAGTACACTGTGACGCACACAAATGACGATGCTAGTCTTCCGGGAGGGCTGTTTGAAAAGCGCCCTCCCGGAAGACGTTTTGAGGACGCTGATTGGCTACATTTTTTGTCACTCGTTTATATCTTGAATCAGCAATTGGCTAAACTGCTACAGAGACCTGCCTCCGTGGGGCGATTTCTCTACAGCCCCCCCAGCATCGTCATTCAAATGCGCCCTTAAGGCTGTTATGTTGCGCAAATTATTTTAAAATCATATTTTACACATATTTCTGGGTGCATTCCATATTTTAAACACACACATATTGACAATTTATATATATATATATTTTTGATTATTTTAATTTTTTTAATTTTTTAATATTTTGTTTGTGCGTGTGGTTTAGGGGGGGGCGGCGCCACCACTGCGTACATGTACTGGTCTTTAAACATAAAATAAAGATGTATATTCTGTAGACGTATCACTGTTTTTATTTGTAGTTATTGTAAAGTTCTGTCTCTACTATTATTGTTGTGAATAATTCATACTGCGGGAGTAAACGGGGAGTGGACATATTCATAGCTTTCACCTGAGCTCAGTTGTGAGTCTGTCTGATAAATATAGTGTCAACAACATTCATTTCCCCAACATTTTCGCCTAAACTATAGTCTTTATTTGAGCATTGTGACATATAGGAACATCAATGACACGTAGGAACATCAATGACACAAATAACAAAACTGAAATGTGTAATGATTCAGACAATGTATAATCTATCCTTGAAGGAGATACAAACATTTAACGAGCTTTTGACAGCTTGGGTGGTGCCCAAACCTGAACTGGGCAATGGACTACTATAAGATTTCGAGTAAGAATGATAGACCTTTCTTTGACATGTTTAGGGGGTGCACCGTTCCTGGAGGTACTGCAATACCAGGTCGATGCGTGGAGTGGACGGAGCAAGCCCCTATTCCATCTCCCAGTTCCAAAAATCAATTTAATATATGGTCCCCGGGTAGGGGACGTATCAGATATTAAACTGATAAGAACAGATACTACACTTGATCTTAGCCAAAAGGCCGAGAAGCGATACCCACAATGGGTCGGTGCAAACCACCCAGTTTACAGGGACATCACTCTCACAGGCGGTTTACATCGTGTTTACAGGAAACAAGACGTTGCATTTCGAAGAAACAACACGATAATAATACCACTTAATGTCACAGCATATAGCGTTTACATTACTTATATTTAACCTCCAAATGGACCCGTGACATACTTAGCGCTTACTGGTGACGTCAGCTGCCATGCGCCAACCAGAATGTTGTAAAAGCAAAATGAGTGTGTGGCGGTGAACTAACTTTATTTACTTACTACCGACCTACTAATCCAAATTAAGGATACGTTTGTCCAACTAAACGGTTTTAGTTTGGTAAAGGTTTGATGAATGCCAGATTTTAAGGAGATAAACGCACATTTTAGGAAGTCATCACTCTTCCGCCATCTACTGGACAGTTTATGTCACCAACTTAAACCAAACCAAGCCCTGCGTGAACCTTGTTCATCCCATGGAGTCAACTGCACTGACAATGGCCATCCATGAACAAGACCATGAGGAATAACATAACTCTGTGTATCAACGCGTGTTAACCTTTTAAAATATACATCCACATCCACATTAATGTGTGTGTTATGTGTGTGTGTGATCGGGGGGGACTGGCGAGGGTGGAGAGGTAGAAAGTCTGTGATATGGTTGTGGGTTTAAACTGAGGGATGAGGGGTGATAACAGGAGGGAGTTAGGGTTATGGTTAGGGTTTGGGAAAGGGTGGGGGTTGGGGTGAGGTTATGGTTAGGGATGGGGTGGGGGTTAGGGTTAGGGATGGGGTGGGGGTTAGGGCTAAGGGAGAGGTTATGGTTAGGGTTAGGGATGGGGTGGGGGTTAGGGCTAAGGGAGAGGTTATGGTTAGGGTTAGGGATGGGGTGGGGGTTAGGGCTAAGGGAGAGGTTATGGTTAGGGTTAGGGATGGGGTGTGGGTTAGGGCTAAGGGAGAGGTTATGGTTAGGGTTAGGGATGGGGTGGGGGTTAGGGCTAAGGGAGAGGTTATGGTTAGGGTTTGGGTTAGGGATGGGGTAGGAGTTGGGGTTAGGGAAGGGGTGGGGGTTAGGGAAAGGGTGAGAGGAAAGGTTAAGTTCAGGGATTGGGGTTAGGTAGGAAGGGAGGGTCGGGGTTGGGTAGAGGGGATGGTTCTGGTTCCGGTTCATGGATGGTCCTCCGACATCCATGTCTCCGTAAGGCAGATGATACAGTTGTCCTTAGTTTCCCGGTGGAATTGAATACGAGCCTGTAGCTAAATAAGATAAAAAGAATAAATAACAAAAAACTGCGTCGTCGTGCGGGAGTTCGTAACACAGCAGCCATATCGTACGGTGCAATACTCCACTGTGAGTCACCCCCTCCTGAAGAAACCAACACTCGACCCCTCTGAACTCAAGAACTACAGACGGTATCCCTTTTTCCCTTCTTATCCAAAACTTTTGAATGTGCTGTCTTTAACCAATTGTCCTTGTACCTCCACCAGAACTGCCTCTTGGACCCCCACCAATCTGGTTTCAAGGCGGGTCACTCGACAGAAACTGCCCTTCTTGCAGTGACGGAGTCGCTCAATGATGCCAGAGCAAATTCTCTCTCCTCGGTCCTGATACTCCTGGTCTGCAGCATTCGACACTATGACAGCATCCTCTCCACCCTTGGAATTGGTGCCTGTTTGGCAGACATCTCAAAGTGGCTGTCGATACACCACCGAAAGCTCAACCTGGACAAGACTGAGCTAGTGTTTGTGCTCGAGAACTATCGTTCTCGGCAAACATTGCATCGGTGACCCGCTCCTGCAGATTCCTCCTCTACAACATCAGTAGGATTAGGTATTTTCTCACTGGAAAGGCTACAGGTGCTCATCCAGGCTCTCATCTCCCGGCTGAACTACTGCAACTCCCTCCTTGCTGGCGCCCCAGCATTTGCCATCAGGCCCCTGGAGTTCATTCAGAAAGCTGCAGCTTGCCTGGTGTTCAACCGCCCCAAGTACTCCCACACATCTACCCTTCTTCTGTCTCTACACTAGCTACCTGGAGCTGCTTGCATCCAGTTCAAGACCTTGGTGCTAGCCTACAAGGCAGTGAAAGGAACAGTTCCATCCTACCTCCAGGCAATGGTCAAGGCCTACATCCCTTCCCATCCACTTTGCTTTGCTTTTTCTTGCCCCCTCACTTAGGGGCCCTTGTGGCCAATCTACGCGGTCACGGCTCTTCTCTGTCCTGGCCCCAATTTGGTGGAATGAAATTCCCACGGATGTCAGGACTGCAGAGTCATTGCCCATCTTCCTCCGCAGGCTGAAAACTCATCTCTTCAGGACACACTACCCGGATCTTTCCTCCTAGCGCATCCTCTTTTCACTTTTTACTGGCTTACTAGTGTCTAACTAAGTAGATTGTTTAAGTAGATTGTTAGGTAGGTATTGTTCTATATTGTTTGCCAACTGAATGTACTTTTACCTTATTGTATTTTTACCTTATTGTTCTTCTACCTGAGCACTGGTTCAGTTATTGGAGACTTGTTAGGAATGAATTGCACTTTTGACTTCTGGTGACGAGTTGTTCTCTTACCTTCCTTTGTTGAAACATTAGATTGTAAGTCACTTTGGATAAAAGCATCTGCTAAATGACTGTACTGTAATGTAACTTCAGGAACCTTATGATGTCATAATTTTGACAAACCCAAACAGATCAGTCATTGGACACACACAAACGCACACACGCACACACACACACACGCACACACACACAATAATATAATAAATAATCTATAACCTATCTTACTTGGGTAAGGTGTTAGGATTAGCCTCATACCAATTAACCAAGTGGGCCATATGCATTTACTAGAGATAGGAGTTAGGGTTAGCCACATTTTTGTCATGATAAAAATAGGGCCCCCAGATGGTCAAACCGGCAACTTGAACATATGCTTATGCTGTTACTTTCACTTTTCACTTATTTGCAGTTGTGTCCAAGTTCACTATACATCAATTCAACCGACCATGTAAGCACATTATCAATTTGACACAGACCCCCCCCCCCCAATACATCATAAATGAATAATAATCTGGTAATAATTATAAAATGGTGCATATTAGATTCAAGATTCAAGATTTTTATTCGCCATTTGCAACAAGTACAATGGAATGCTCATCCCCCATTCCCTCCCGCAGTATGAATTTCTAAAACACAATACTTAACACAATAAAAAGGAACATAAAAGTCACTGAAAGATGATATGTACATGTGTAGAATTGTGCACAAAGCATTTAAAAGAATTCTAAAGTGCCAATAGTGCAGCAGCGTCATGAATACAGTGCAGTAGAGTGCAGTAGCCAGATGCTGGGATAGGGATACCGATACTAAAAGAAAACTTGATTGGCTTTCTCAAACTGGTCTTAGATGTAACTTTTATTTGGCTCCTTACTTCTCCTAAGGTTTAGGATACCAGGTCAGACTTCAGTAATCTCTAAATGAGAGCTGAATTTTACTGAAGACACGGTTGAAAGCAGCACCATTTTCCTCTGGTATAGCTCACTAGTTACACACAATCTCCTTATGCTGCTTCAAATGTCACCAAGTTTCACCAAGAAACGTCCTCCCTACTTTTACAACCACCAGCTCAAAGGCACCACAGAACTTCACACAGTCTATTCTTTTAGACGGGATGTGTTTTTGTCCACCTCCTCATTGTGTTGACAGATCCCTATCCTGTAGCCTTCATCAAGTTGAACAGCTACACTGTTAAAAATGATTTGTTGACTCAACTTGACTAAGTCAAGTCATCTTGTTGCTTTGACTGAGTTAAGTTTAGTCAAGTTGATTCAACATTTAGTGTCAAGTTGATTACACTTACAGAAAATATTAGTTAAGATAACTTAAAAAGATGTTGGTTAAACTTATTTGATCAAGTTTTTACAAATGTCTATCAAGTTGGCTCAACATGTAAAACTTTGTTTGTTCAACTTCTATTACCAAGTTAGCTTACCAGGACAAGCAAACCAATACCAAGCAAACCAAAGCTATACTATAAATCTAAATGAGAATTAGCTTAACCTAAATATTAACACATGTAAAAAATTGCTGAAAAGACATTTCAATCAGGACTTTTATTACAATATCAAGAACTGTATTCCAACTCCAACCCACACACTCATTAACTGTTCAGTGTTGGTTTTTAAATTCAAATAAGTGTGTCAATGGATGTCAACATATAAAGACCTTCCTTGGGACATGTAAAAACAACACACCATTGCTTTTGCTCGGGGCTGCTCAAAAACTGAAATGACACGGTCCCATAGATAAAACTGTAATTGAGTGACTTGTTAAACAGTCCATTCTAAGGAGTAAGTGTGCCGGGTTGCTGCAGTAAAATGCAGTAAAACATAGAAAATTGTATCTCTCTAACTGAGAAACTTAACTCAAATGTCAGTCAGAAAATGAAAACATGAAAACACAATATCAGGTTGATCTGGGCCCAGATCTTTCACCTTAAGTTTGTCCGCCAAACTTCTTCTCTCAAACGGCTCTTGAATGAGAGATTTCACCGAGTTAGGGACCGGGTTGAGTCTTGGGGTAGTGCTCACGCTCGCCATTGTTGAACTTGTTGTAGTTCAAATGGCGCCCGCAGAAACAGAGCATAATATGCTTTTCCTAGTAGTACACTGTGACGCACACAAATGACGATGCTAGTCTTCCGGGAGGGCTGTTTGAAAAGCGCCCTCCCGGAAGACGTTTTGAGGATGCTGATTGGCTACATTTTTTGTCACTCGTTTATATCTTGAATCAGCAATTGGCTAAACTGCTACAGAGACCCGCCTCCGTGGGGCGATTTCTCTACAGCCCCCCCAGCATCGTCATTCAAATGCGCCCTTAAGGCTGCAGACCCTGAAATGGAACACGGCCACAGTGTACTAGGCATATGTGTACTAGGAAAAGCATATTATGTTGCGCAAATTATTTTAAAATCATATTTTACACATATTTCTGGGTGCATTCCATATTTTAAACACACACATATTGACAATTTATATATATATATTTTTTTGATTATTTTAATTTTTTTAATTTTTTAATATTTTGTTTGTGCGTGTGGTTTAGGGGGGGGCGGCGCCACCACTGCGTACATGTACTGGTCTTTAAACATAAAATAAAGATGTATATTCTGTAGACGTATCACTGTTTTTATTTGTAGTTATTGTAAAGTTCTGTCTCTACTATTATTGTTGTGAATAATTCATACTGCGGGAGTAAACGGGGAGTGAGCAGTGCACCTTTTACTAAATCGCGAAAATACAGAACCGTAGTCCATGGGCCAAAGCCCAAGATTTCACATATCAGTACCACTCAAGGTGGCAAATTCGAATCACATTTTTGTCCATAGATGATATTTTGGTATGATCACCTTTTGAAAGTGGTAGCTTTGTCACAGATATGAGCACATGAAGTGAACCACCCCCTACAATAAACTAGCTTCTAGACACTGATGCATATCCTTATTTAGGGTCATTTTCAGGACCTTTACTCATGGTTTATGATGACTTGTTTGGTATAATTTAAAGGACATATTCATAGCTTTCACCTGAGCTAAGTTGTGAGTCTGTCTGATAAATATAGTGTCAACAACATTCATTTACCCAACATTTTCGCCTAAACTATAGTCTTTATTTGAGCATTGTGACATGTAGGAACATCAATGACACAAATAACAAAACTGAAATAGTCACAGGAGTGTAATGATTCAGACAGGGCTTTTGACAGCTTGGGTGGTGCCCAAACCTGAACTGGGCAATAGACTACTATAAGATTTCGAGTGAGAATGATAGACCTTTCTTTGACATGTTTAGGGGGTGCACCGTTCCTGGAGGTACTGCAATACCAGGTCGATGCGTGGAGTGGACGGAGCAAGCCCCTATTCCATCTCCCAGTTCCAAAAATCAATTTAATATATGGTCCCCGGGTAGGGGACGTATCAGATATTAAACTGATAAGAACAGATACTACACTTGATCTTAGCCAAAAGGCCGAGAAGCGATACCCACAATGGGTCGGTGCAAACCACCCAGTTTACAGGGACATCACTCTCACAAGCGGTTTACATCGTGTTTACAGGAAACAAGACATTGCATTTAAAACAAACAAGACGATAGTAATACCACTTATGTCAACAGCATATAGCGTTTACGTTACTTATATTTAGCACCAAAATATATATTATATTTGGACCCGTGATTCAATCCATGACATACTTGGCGCTTACTGATGACGTCAGCTGCCATGCGCCAACCAGAATGTTGTAAAAGCAAAATGAGTGTGTGGCGGTGAACTAACTTTATTTACTTACTACCGACCTACTAATCCAAATTAAGGATACGTCTGTCCAAGTAAACGGTTTTAGTTTAAAGGTTTTATGAATGCCAAGTAACTTATCGTTGAAAGATAAACGCACATTTAAGGAAGCCATCACTCTTCCGCCATCTAGTGGACAGTTTATGTCACCAACCAAACCAAGCCCTGCGTGACCCTTGTTCATCCCATGGAAACTGGCCTCGTATCTCAAGATGCGGCAGTAACACTGTTTGTCTCGCCTGACGCACAGTTTCCAAGTCACAGAGGATGTAGGCCTACTAAATATTTTGTCGGAAATGGAAAGGGACTCCTAAAATGTGTGAAAGTGTTAAAACAGACAATCAGCCATCGTATGACCGCATGCTCACATTCAGGGCTGGACTGGGACAAAACTTAGGCCCTGGCATTTTTGGCCCAGACAGGCCCACCCCAATCGGTCGGACCACACCCACCAGCACAAAAAGACTTGCCTTATATACTCGTCTTATATACTGTGCTGTACAGTCATATGACAAACTGTAGTATTCCCCCAAACCACTACAAAGACGACTGCATAAGCAATGGTACCAGTGCAAGTAGACCAGTGTACTCACTCACTCTTGACTGGCGGTGGTGGCCATGGGGTACACAATCTCCATACTTGACTCAAGTATAGTAGAAGTAAAATGTTATCAAAGAAAAAGTCAAAGAATAATTTAAAATGTTTTATTATATTAAATAATATATAATAAATTATATTATTTAAGTACTAGCAATAAATGCATCATAGACTGTAAACTCACTGCTAAATAAAAAAGAAAGACCGTGAAGTCCAGTGAAATTTCTTCTTTTCAAACAAACGGCAACGGCAAGACAGAGAGAAACAGAGACAGAGACAAGGGTGAGACTAAGACATGATCATTTAGTAGTAGTAGTAATAATTGCATCATTATTAGTACCTTTTTCCTTACTGTAGAACAATGTAGAGATAGCAGCATATCTGGAAAACAGCCACTTCAACAAACTATAACAATAATGCCATCTCCTGATGGAGAGAGAGGGAAAGAGAGAGGGAGAGAGAGACAGATAATTCATTCAAAATTGTAAATTGTACATTATCATGTGACAGATTCAGATGATCAGAGCATCTTCCAGAAAATGGAAAAAAAACCTGACAGCTACTGTACTGTATACTCACTTAGTGGAAAAGGCTGCATTCCTGCCAAAATGGCGGTGTTTTGATCGCTCCCCGCTAGCCCGCAGGGTTGCCAGATGGGGCGGGTTACCACCGAATGGGCTACTGGATTTAGCGGTTATAGACTGGTTAGGCTGTAAATTGTCAATCCCATCTGGCAACCCTGCCGCTAGGCAGGCTATTACCGCTGTTTCTTCATCGCATAGGCTAGCGCTAGCCTACACATTAATCAAATATATAGCCTATATATGTCTTTTTTAATATAGAAGGAATACGTGACAATTTAATTTTAGCTAATTGTATTCAAATTGTGCTTAAAGGGAATTATTTTCACCGGACATTATGACCGAAGAGGTTTAAATATGTCGGACTTTACCGACATATTTTACCGGACAAAGACCGGTAACTACCGGTTAACGGAAACCCAGCTGTACAGCTACCTATATTTTCCTTAGCGGGTCAACGGTTACAGGCTGACTCGGACCCGCTTCCTCTGTATCCTCTCTATCCTCTGTGTCTGTACCCTGCTCCTCACTGCCAGCCTCCTCTTCAACCTGTTGCTGCTGTGGTCAACGTGAGGGTGCAGCAGCAGCCCCTGCAGCAAACATGTCCCTAATGTTTACACATTTGGCAGCATCTGCCTCCAGTTTCTTTTTGTTTTTCTCCCTAAGTTTTTCCCAGCCTCCCTTCCGTTTTTGTGTGCTTTTTCGCTCCATCTCTCTCAGTATGCAGGCTAACTGAGCAGCACCAAACTGAGACGGAGGTCTGGTGCTGCGTGCCTGCGTGCGTACGTACGTGACCCCTGACCCCCCCCCCCCCTCTCTCTGTTGATTGGGCCAGCCCAGTGTCTGTATAGAAAATTTACCAATGGGCCGCTGTCCCCGATTTATGGGCCGTTCAATGGAGCTTTCGATTTATGGGCCGTTCGATGGTAGCTTTCGATTTATGGGCCGTTCGATGATAGCTTTCGGCCGGGCCGGCTGGTAAAAAAAATAATAAAAATCTTTTTTATTTTTTATTTATTTTGCCGGTCGGCTCGGCCCAAAACTACCGCGGCCCACCGGGCAAATGCCCGGTATGCCAGATGGCCAGTCCAGCCCTGCTCACATTGGACACAAGTGTGACGGCAAGATGTGCAGACCGACACATTATTTTTTAAATATAATTCCCCCATTCAGGCAGACAAAGGCCCTCTTTAACTCGTATCACGTTCCTCTGCGGAGAAGGGAGACGTGTTGTGTCCGACACGGGTCACCCCCGTCGGACTAGCTACAGCGATGTACCGCTGATTTGCCCAACTTCCATACGCTGACTCTCTACTATACAATTTAATTGTAATAAACCAATAAAACTTAAAATGAATTGCTACGCAGCACTAAGCTAGATCCTCTGTCTCGAGACAGTGAACTAACAAGTCTTCTAGCGTACCCTGGAACTGTGGGGAAATCTGAAAGGATACGCCCATTGGCTACAAATCAATATATGATTGGTTGATCAAATTGTCAATCCAAACGTACGCTCTCATTCAGTTTAAGCACCAGGCAGGGCATTCGCAACCCAGAAAAATATCTGATTGGTTGCATTTTTTTCTAACACAAAACCACTCAAATGCGTAGTGCATGGACCGAGAAAGACAAACAAATCAACGTAACACTAATATTACATATCAACAACACAGATACGTTCTTAGCAGGAAACCGGTGGATTGTCTACTCCAAGTAGGGAGGGAGTCCTTATCCCAAGTGAAGGAGTTCAAGTATCTCGGGGTCTTGTTCTCGAGTGAGGGGAGGATGGAGCGTGAGATTGACAGGAGAATAGGTGCAGCGGGAGCGGTATTGGGTGCACTTTGGCGCACCGTTGTAACCAAAAGAGAGCTGAGCCAGAAGGCAAAGCTCTCGATCTACCGATCAGTCTTCGTTCCTACCCTCACCTATGGCCATGAGCAATGGGTAATGACCGAAAGGACGAGATCGCGAATACAAGCGGCCGAAATGAGTTTCCTCAGGAGGGTGGCTGGTATCTCCCTGAGGGATAGGGTGAGAAGCTCAGTCACTCGTGAGAGACTCGGAGTAGAGCCGCTGCTCCTTCGCGTAGAAAGGAGCCAGTTGAGGTGGTTCGGGCATCTAGTAAGGATGCTTCCTGGTCGCCTCCCGAGGGAGGTTTTCCAGGCACATCCAACTGGGAGGAGACCACGGGGCAGACCGAGGTACAGGTGGGGTGATTACATCTCCACACTGGCCTGGGAACGCCTCGGGATCCCCCAGTCAGAGCTAGTCGATGTTGCCAGGGAGAGGGAAGTTTGGAGTCCCCTGCTGGAGCTGCTACCTCCGCGACCCGATTTCGGATAAGCGGGAGAAGATGGATGGATGGATGGAACACAGATACGATTCTCACTTGTTCATTTTATTCAAATTGTATTAATCTGAAGGTTCCAGGGTCTTCTCTGAATACCTTGAAGGCTCTGGCGGTTCATCACTGATATATACACATTTATTAATTTATATATATATATATATATACACACATACTTTTATTCAGAGTTTTCAAATTTTCATCATTAATGGAGTAATCACTAAATAGCAATTTTTTTTAATTAAAACAGTGCTTCTTCCCCCTCAGATCACAATATGTTTCAATTCTGTTTGGCTTGTCTGCTAAAATTACCCTCTAATACAGGGGTTCCCAAAGTGGGGGTCTCGAGACCCCGAGGGGGGGGTCGCGAGATGATTTCAGAATCCTGTTGATTTGACCCATGAGGTGTTTTTATTTTTTATAAAAAATAAAAAAAAAAGTTGTTATTATAATTTGTATTATTATTATTATTGTTAATAATAACAATCAATTAATAATATTTTTATTATGTAAGTCCGTTGGGTGACAAATAAAGGAATTCTGATTCCAATGGATTCACGAGTATCATTTGCAGCTGAAAAAAAGCCACACACAATGTTGGCGATTGCGATCTTTCTCTAGCCTATTTATCCTAGAAAAAACAATGTTGTTCCTAAGAAATATACTTCTTGTCTCACCCCAATTCAGGAGTTATGATTTCTGTCACTGCACTGATCTTTATTTTGTCTGTAATAATCAGCTCTTGAGATAGCAGTAAGATCTAAAAGAAAACTAGATTGGCTTTCTCAAACTGGTCTTAGATGTAACTTTTATTTTGCTCGTTACTTCTCCTAAGGTTTAGGATACCAGGTCAGACTTCAGTAATCTCTAAATGAGAGCTGATTTATTTCTGATAAAACAAAGAAGACACGGTTGTAAGCAGCACCATTTTCTTCTGGCGTAGTTCACTAGTTACACAAAAAAAAGAATCCTTCCTCCCCTACTTTCTGGTCTTTAAACATTTAAACAAAGAAACATGTTTATTCTGTAGATGACCACTTCGTATCACTAATTATATGTGTAGATATTGAGGAGAATAAGTCATACTATTGGGGAGTGATCAGTGCACCATAATAACAACCGAGAAACGTTAGGCAAATGTTCCTTAATCATATAATCTTTTATTTTACATGTTTAGGGGGTGCACCGTTCCTGGAGGTACTGCAATACCAGGTCGATGCGTGGAGTGGACAGAGCAAGCCCCTATTCCATCTCCCAGTTCCAAAAATCAATTTTATATATGGTCCCCGGGTAGGGGACGTATCAGATATTAAACTGATAAGAACAGATTTTTTTTTTTTGGAAAAAAAGTTTTATTGTCACACATTCATATACAATTTACAAAGAACTTTTCAAATCAACAAGTCAAAAGTTTAAAAGCAGACATTTAAATTTCAGACACTTTTAATACATAAGTAGATAAATAAATAAATAAATAAATACATTGTTTCTGCTTTATTAAAACCTTTAAACATTAAAGACGGTCGTGCAGGAGCGGGGCGAGGCCTTATCAAAAAAGATCCCCATCCCGCTCTCTCCAACAGCATTTTCTCTCGGGACAAGCCGTTGCTCAGAGGAGACCCTCGCTCCTTTGCTCCTTCCCACCGACCACCCGGAGAGCCAGGCCGCCGCTGCCTCAACCTTTCAGTTGTGTGGCTCCGGCTCCCACGTCCGAATGGGCACAGAGGCGAGGCTTCTTTGTGGCTGTGTCCTAGGCCTGCCGCCTGCAGCAACCACCACTTTCAAAGTTGCTGCGGCCATACGGATCACAGCCACGGGGGGAATCAGCATGCGCTTTCTCACCAGCAGGTTTCTGGAGGTTTAGGATACCAGGTCAGACTTCAGTAATCTCTAAATGAGAGCTGATTTATTTCTGATAAAACAAAGCAGCACCATTTTCTTCTGGCGTAGTTCACTAGTTACACAAAAAAAAGAATCCTTCCTCCCCTACTTTCTGGTCTTTAAACATTTAAACAAAGAAACATGTTTATTCTGTAGATGACCACTTCGTATCACTGTATGTGTATGTGTAGATATTGAGGAGAATAAGTCATACTATGGGGGAGTGATCAGTGCACCATAATAACAACCGAGAAACGTTAGGAAAATGTTCCTTAATCATATAAGCTGCTTTTCTTTGACACGTTTAGGGGGTGCACCGTTCCTGGAGGTACTGCAATACCAGGTCGATGCGTGGAGTGGACGGAGCAAGCCCCTATTCCATCTCCCAGTTCCAAAAATCAATTTAATATATGGTCCCCGGGTAGGGGACGTATCAGATATTAAACTGATAAGAACAGATTTTTTTTTTTTGGAAAAAAAGTTTATTGTCACACATTCATATACAATTTACAAAGAACTTTTCAAATCAACAAGTCAAAAGTTTAAAAGCAGACATTTAAATTTCAGACACTTTTAATACATAAGTAGATAAATAAATAAATAAATAAATACATTGTTTCTGCTTTATTAAAACCTTTAAACATTAAAGACGGTCGTGCAGGAGCGGGGCGAGGCCTTATCAAAAAAGATCCCCATCCCGCTCTCTCCAACAGCATTTTCTCTCGGGACAAGCCGTTGCTCAGAGGAGACCCTCGCTCCTTTGCTCCTTCCCACCGACCACCCGGAGAGCCAGGCCGCCGCTGCCTCAACCTTTCAGTTGTGTGGCTCCGGCTCCCACGTCCGAATGGGCACAGAGGCGAGGCTTCTTTGTGGCTGTGTCCTAGGCCTGCCGCCTGCAGCAACCACCACTTTCAAAGTTGCTGCGGCCATACGGATCACAGCCACGGGGGGAATCAGCATGCGCTTTCTCACCAGCAGGTTTCTGGAGGTCCATATGGCGTCTTTTATGGCGGACAGGGTGAGCCACTGCTTCTGGAAGAGCGCTGGTGGTACTTTTTTTGGGCTCACCCCGTACAGCACTAGCTGTGCTGTTAGGACCTCCCCTGCTGGCAAGTACGGGAATTGCAGGGAGCCGGCCATTGCCCACTGGTCTCCAGCAGCGGTGCACTCCCAGAGCACATGCCTCACCGTCTCGTGGGCGCCACAGCCTTGGCGGGGGCATGTTGGGTTCGCTCCCATGCCCCGGGAGTGCATAACGGACCTGACCGGGAGGATCTCATGAGCCGTCATCCATGACAGGTCCCGGAGTCTGTTGGGGAGAGCGGGATGGTTCACGTTGCGCCAAACCGTCGTGGGCTCGCCGATTGCGAGCCCGCGCACTGGACTCACTGGTTCCCGTTCCTGTACAACAGAGATTAAAAGCTTGTGATTCGTCAAGACATCTAAAACCTCGTCCTCGAGGTTAAAATGTTTTAAAAACTTCTTTATAAAAACATATGATGGTGACAATTTAAAGGAAACTGGTTTTCTCAAATCTATATTAAAGAAAGGAAATCTCCTTAGGTAGGACCCCATCCAGAACTGTGCCATCGCTGTTGTTTTATGGTTACCGGATGGGGCCGTCGCCTGTTTAAAATGCAGTGCCGTGTAGGCGCTGCCTAAAAACAGGTGGAGGTCCGGGACTCCTTTACCCCCTTTTTCTTTTCTTTTTTTCATTGTGTCCCTTTTCAGTCTCTCCCATTTGGACCCCCACAAGAAATAAAACAGTGCTCGTTCGAGTTCTAAAAGCACTCTCCGCGGAGGCATAAAAACAGAGCAAATCAATAAAAACAAAGGTAAAATCACCGCCTTGATGATTAAAACCTTCCCTTCCATCGTCAGTCCTCTAAGTCCCCAGTAGCCCAGTCTCTGCCTAACTTTCCCTAACACGTCTGGCCAATTTTTTGTCCCTTCCCCCTCCCTGTCAAATTTGACCCCGAGTATTTTGATGTCTGTCGTGTTGATCGTCAGGGGGAGTCCTGTCTTGTCGGTCTCGGCCCACGGTCCATAAAAAAGGGCTTGGGTCTTCCCTCGGTTGAGTTTGGACCCAGAGGCCAGTCCGTAGTCGTCGGTCAGGTTCAGTGCTCTGTCGAGGGATGAAAGGTCAGTGCATAAAATGTTAATGTCGTCCATGTATAAAAAACACTTGGCGTGTTCCCCCCCGCTACCTGGTATGCCCACCCCCGTGATCCATTTGTCCCTTCTCAATACCTGGGCGAGTGGTTCTATGCATGTCACGTAGAGGAGAGCAGATAACGGACACCCCTGACGGACACCGCAGTGTAAATCGACTGCTTTTGTCAGTTGCCCGTTAACCATGAATTTGCTGCTGATGTCCCGATACAGCAATCCCACCCACTCTAAGTACCTCTCTGGGAATCCCATTTTTTGCAGTACCCGAAATAGGTACTGGTGCGAGACCCGATCGAAAGCCTTCTCGAAGTCTAAATTGAGGACTATTAGCCTGATGTTTCTGTCTCTCGCGTAACAGATGGTGTCTCGGATCAGTACGAGGCTGTCCGTGATCTTTCTCCCCGGTATGCCGCAGGTTTGATCCGGGTGGATCACGTCCCCTAAAACCACTGACATCCTATTTGCTAAAACCTTACTAAATAATTTACAGTCAAAGTTTAAAAGGGTGATGGGTCTCCAGTTTTTTAAGTCTGTCTTGTCGTCTTTTTTGTGTAACAGTTTTACTATCCCTATCCTAAATGTGTCGGGTAGTCGGCCTAGTCCTCGGAACTCCGTAAAAATAGTCAGTAGGTCGGGTGCTAAAATATCCCAAAATGTGGAGTAAAACTCACACGGGAGCCCATCCTCCCCCGCGGACTTCCCCCTTTTAAAACCACACAAGCATTTGTTCAGTTCTAAAAGGGTAAAATCACGGGTTAAAAAGGGGGCACTGTCAATTTTTTTGTCAATTTTTTCTAAAATATTTTTAATCGATTGTTCTAAAACCATTTTTTCACTATATAAATCCTCATAAAACCCTTCAATCACTTCTTTTGTTTCTTCTACTGTTTTGGTCATTTCCCCATTGTGTTTTTTTAAATTAAGAATCCCCTCCCCCCTGTTAATAACTTTCTTAAAAAAATATCGTGTGCACTTTTCCCCTTCTTCTATTTCTCTTTCTTTACTCCTTACTATGATTCCTTTGGCTCTTATTTCAGATAAAATCAGCATCTCTTCTTTTACTTTTTTTATCTCTGGATTAAAATCCAGCCCTTGTTGTGTTAAAATAAAATACCGCTGTAGTCTTTTTTGCAGCCCCAACATGCGTCTATTTTGTTTCTTCTTTTTTTCTTTTCCTGCTTTTTTAAAGAAAGTCTGCGTCCTTCCCTTCACCATCTCCCACCACTGTGCTCGTGTTTTGTATAGGTCTTGGAGGGTCTGCCATTGACTGAATCGCTCCCTGAATCGGCTTACCAGTTCTTCGTCCTCTAAAAGGGAGCAATTCAGTTTCCACAGACCTCTGCCACTGGTCACACCTGAGGAGAGTGAAAGGGTGCAGGAGAGCATAGCGTGATCCGAAAAGAAAACAGGGGTTAATGTAGCATCGGTTGGCGGGCAGTCTCTGGTAAAAAAATAGTCAATGCGAGAGGCTCTAGTGCCATCACCACTGAACCAGGTGTAGCCCTCCTCTCTTGGATGCAGGGTTTTAAAACAGTCTCGTAGTTTAAAATCCCTAACTAAACCCTGCAATAAAACCGACGTCTTGTCTACTCTAAAATCCTCCCCTGCGCCTCGTCTATCGCCTCTATTTAAAATACAATTAAAATCCCCCCTAAAACTAATGGCGTTCGCCCTAGCATGTGGGGCTGCAGGCTTTCTAAAAGCTCATGGCGGTCGTGTTTGTCATTAAAACCATAAATGTTTAAAAGTTTAAAATCCTTCCCCATAAAAGACAAATGTGCTAAAAGCGCCCGCCCGTCGCTCACCACCGTGCTGCCCTTCACCAGAACGGAGGGGTTTTTGATTAAAATGGCCACACCATCGTTTTTATTTTCATTTGAGCCACTCCATATCGATTGGTGTGGCCATTTTTCCTCCCATTGTTTGTAGCTGGTTAAAAAGGGCAAGGAACATTCTTGGATTAAAAACACATCTGCATTACACGTTTGGAGGAAAGATAAAATCATGTGCACTCTAACTCTTGATTTTACACTTCTCACATTGAGAGTCGAGAAGGTGAGAGCCATGAGTATGATATTAAAAGGGGGTAGCATTAAAAGACCATTAAAATAAAACATGTCGGTGGTCAGTCAATACTTTGTGAACGACGCCCTTTCTTAACCCAACGTGGGAGAAGGTTTTGTGCTTCGTTCCCCTTCGAGACAATGTGCTCGTCAGGCACAAGGTCTTTCGGGGTCGACTGTAATGTTGTAGTTAAAAAGGGGAAAGTGTTTGGTGAGTCGTCGGGGAAGATTCTGGACAGCTCCTCCGCAGAGGAACTGGATCCAGGTCTTCCCCTTTTCTCGAGGACTCCTAGGGAGCCCATAGACGACTCAGACACTCTTCTCTTGCCGGTCTGCACTCCGGGGAGGGAGACGTCACTAGACTCCGCCTCCGAGTCACTTACTATCTCCATATCACCGTTTTTCGGTGACTCGGGGCGTCGCTCAGCTCCGCGTTCTGCCTGTGCAGCCCCACCTTCTCTCTCCTCACCGATTGGTGGTGGGGCTGCTTTGGGCCCCTCCCCCTCTCCCGCCTCTATTTCTTGTCCTCCAATCATATGAGGGTTGGGATTTGGCGGGAGATTTGAATTTTCCACACCGGCTTCAATCAACACATTTTCATTTCCAACTGCCACCTTCTTGAGTTTGTTGGCAAAAGATTTGGGGCAGTCTCTGAAGAGATGATTTAATTCTCCACAGAGGTTGCACCTTCTGCCATTGGTACATTCTTCAAACGTGTGTCCAATTTCTCTACATTTCCCGCACACAACCTTCTCACACGCTTCTACCAAGTGCCCATGCTCACCGCACTTGCGGCAGAGCTTGGGCTGCCCCTGGTAGTGGATGTAGCCTCTGTTTTCTCCAAGCACTACCATAGAGGGGAGATGTTTCAGGCCCTGGAATCCACTCGGGTCCCGCCATTGTTGAATGGGGACCCTCCACGCGCAATTCCAGATGCCGTCCTCATCTCTAACCTTGGTAGCCTGGGCCCTTACAGTGCAGTATCTAGCCAGCCATATACATATATCGTCAGCATTCACCGTTTCATTAAACATCCGGACAATGACCGTTTTAAAGGCATTGTCGTTCAGTCGTTCCACATCAAATGCTGAAAACTGGTCCTTAACATTTTCAAAGCGTGTCCAGAAATCGGAGAAGGTTGTCGCGGCACGGAAGCTGACATCAAAGCCCTTGTTAAAGGGCAAAGACAAAATACAGTTCAAATCATCGGGGGAGAAGCGAAGGACGCCTTGAATCAGCTTCCGTGAAAAATCAAGCCGGGAGATCTGTCTGGGTTCTTTAAATTTAAAACGCACGCTGTGGTGCCTCTTCATGCCTGCGTGGGCGAACGACATCGTAGAGGCACCACCGCGCTAAAAACCCAATAAAACGTAAGAACAACAACCACAAATAAATACTAAAAACACCACACGTAAAATAAGGCAAAACCACGCAACAATAAAACAGGAAAAACACGTACAAACCACAACAAGAACAAGTAAAAAAGCCACTCACCTCACCTCACCACACCTCACCTGTATATCGTATCTCTTTTGGGTGTAACCTAAGTAATAAGCGTACCTAGACAAGAACCAAAAGAAATACAGATAATCTCCTCTCAGTCAATAAAGTGATACCATGGGAAACGGTACCGCTTTATGTTAACTACCAGAGGGCGATCGCTGTCTTAGCAAAAAGGCCGAGAAGCGAGTAACTGATAAGAACAGATACTACACTTGATCTTAGCCAAAAGGCCGAGAAGCGATACCCACAATGGGTCGGTGCAAACCACCCAGTTGACAGGGACATCACTCTCACAGGCGGTTTACATCGTGTTTACAGGAAACAACACGTTGCATTTCGAAGAAACAACACGATAATAATACCACTTACTGTCACAGCATATTGCGTTTACATTACTTATATTCATCCCCAAAATATATTTTATATTTGGACCCGTGATTCAATCCGTGACATACATGGCGCTTACTGATGACGTCGGCTGCCATGCGCCAACCAGAATGTTGTAAAAGCAAAATGAGTGTGTGGCGGTGAACTAACTTTATTTACTTACTACCGACCTACTAATCCAAATTAATATTGATACGTTTGTCCAACTAAACGGTTTTAGTTTGGTAAAAGTTTGATGAATGCCAAGTAACTTATCGTTGAAAGATAAACGCACATTTTAGGAAGCCATCACTCTTCCGCCGTCTAGTGGACAGTTTATGTCACCAATTTAAACCAAACCAAGCCCTGCGTGACCCTTGTTCATCCCATGGAGTCAACTGGCGCAAACCCGAGCGCAAACTAAATCAATGCGGTTCCTACAGTGGCGATCACAACTAATTCGAACATTCAGTTGTTCTAGTCAGACTGACGTCACGGAGGCGTCACTTTATGCCTTATCTCATTTAGGAAGATCAGATTGTCGCAGCCAATTTCCAAGTTGACCATAGTTGGTAAAGCAGAGTCCATGTAGTGCAACAGACAGCCCAACACAGACCACCGCACAGGCTATCGGTTAAAGGGACGGTCAAACACAGGCTATCGGTTAAAGGGACGGTCAAACACACAGGCTATCGGTTAAAGGGACAGTCTAACACGCTTCACGTGAAAAGGCTGATCACTGATGAACAGTGATCAATAATCAACAAATTGTCATCTCAAAGCTGTGTTAAGACTTTCCCTGGCTCAATAGAGGAAAACACTTAATGTCACATAACGTCCATAATGGGAGGATTGAAGTTTAGATATTTTGACAGGTGAAAGTACTAATGACAAGACATATGCCAGAGAGTTAGGTGATTATTGATCGCGGTTTTGTAACTCTAAGTTACGTTAAGTCTTTTCACGTTAAGCGTGTTAGACCGTCCCTGGATGAAGGACTGTACTGTAGCTACATGGTCACACTCCATGAGGGCCTACTCCACTCAGCTAGGACGTTTAGGCTTCATACACAATTACCTAACAATTACCAATGCAAAGAGAGATCAAGTCAAAACTCTCAATTCAAATTCATATGTATGTATATATATGTATGTATATATGTATATGTGTACACACATATACATACATACATATATATGTATGTATATGTGTACACATACATATACATACATACATACATATATATACATATACATACATACATATATATATATATACACATATATATATATATACACATAAATATATATACACACACATAAATATATATACACATACATAAATATACATACATCAATTAACATATATGCCATTAAAAATGCCGAAGACAAGGCCACAGGGCGATGAGGAATCTGATGTATTGAAAGAAGACCGCAACCACCCTGGGCACCATCACTCCTTGCTTGCTCCTTGCAGAAGACAAACTCTAACGTACCACTGAATTGTGTATATTTTCCAAATCAAAGATACAAGACATGATAAAGATATGTTTATTGACACATATCCATCAGTGCAGCCTCCAATGCAATGACACATGCAAATTATCCAAGACAAAAAAAATAAGAGTAGATCATAGTTCCAGTGCTTTTTGAACTGAAAAAAATAAAATAAAACCCCCAAAAAACGGTATTATCACGGGAGGTATTCCACAATCCTTACGATTCTCTGAATATATTTACACACTGTGGGGGGGGGGGGGTTTGCATTAACGGGACTCAACCATATTAGCTGTAATTCACTTGTGATCGTTAACATGGATAGTCAATGACACAGGTCTCAGCATTCTTTAGGTACGCCGTCCCGAAACTTGTCATGTGATATTGGAGCCCAAAAACCTGATCCTGACACAAATACACACACACACACACACATATACACACACACACACACACACACACACACACACACACACACACATACACACACACACAGACAGACGGTGTGCTTATTAAAAGTTCCAACGGAAAAATAAAAGTAAAAAAAACGGATGAAAAGTTTCGATGAATCCACAAATGTGAAAGGTATTTTTTTTTTTTTTCTTAAAAGAATAAAACAATTGGAAGAGTTAAGATTTGTCTTGTTTTGGAGAAAAACACAAAAACAGATATGGCAGTAAAAATCGTTATCCAAACGTTAAGGCACTAGGTGGGCCGAATGCTACACCTGTTTAGTCTTCTACAAATAATTTACAATTCAAACAGTGCAGTTTTTACATTTGTTAACTTAATGTTTTCCTTTTTCAACCATTTATCAATGACTCAATGTAAAGGCAATACATTACAAAAAAAAAAAAATGAACAATACAAAAAAAAGAAAATAATATTACAGAAGCAATGTACCCAATGAACACACACGACACAAATTATGTTTTTAGGGTCTCCTATATGCCATTACAATGGAATTTCTTTCTTTATGGCTTGGGAGCAATAAAAAATAATTATACTCGTAAAAAGAATGCATAGATTTTTAAATGATGATCTTGAATGGTCCCTCCCTCATTTACTCAAACCATCTAATACTTATTCCCCCAATACTCCCTACCCTGATAAACTGACTGGCAGAGTAACACCAATACAGGCAAAAAAAAGGCAACTAGAGTCGAAAAAGATAAAAGGCATTGATGTATTTTTTTTCTTTTTTTTTTAAACTGAGAACACATGTATGTACGTTTGTTATTAACAAGGACTATCCGGTTTCTCCAGGGATGAGGTGTTTAAAAAATATTTTTTTTTCATATTTAAAAATAAAATGGAATTCAATCAACCCTCCTTCGAGACGCACCCGGTTGCTTCTGTGCAACAGTACCTCGTCGATCACACACACACACACACACGCGCATGCATGCAATGGTCCCCGCAAAACCCCCTTCAAACCAGTCCTACACCATTGTGACAGAGAATGATATGGAATATGCACCCGTGGTGTGGTGTGAGAAAGTCCCTTGCATCCATCCATCCACCCTCCCTCCCTCCCTCCCTCCCGCTCTCTCTCTTCTCTCTCTCTCTCTCTCTCCCTCCCTCCATCTCTCCCTCACTCTTCCGTAGTTTTGGTTAAGGTTGAGAGCGCTCTCTTCTGGAAGATATGTAGAGATGCACGCCAAAGTGTGCCGTCCAGTGAAGAGGGAAGGGGTAGAGCGAGAAATAGGGATGGGGGGGGGGTGGGCAGGCATATGGACAGTGTTGGGGGGGGGGGGGGGTGTCTGTCTTCGGTCTGGCGGAAGAAAGGTGAGGAGATAACCGTCCACGCCGCGTCCCTGCTCCCTTTGTTGTCTGAAAAGTGTCCCAGTTTTTCCCTCTCCCTTCCATTTGTGAAAAGGGAAAGAGGCTCTAATTGTATTTTGTATGTGTTTTGTTTTTTGTTGTTTTTTTAAAAGGGGAGGGGGAAGAAGGGGAGGAGGTGAGGTGAGGTGAAACATGTAAGAGTCCAAAAAGAATCCATCGGCCCAGACGGGTTAGCTGGAAGGGAAACAAAAGAGAAGAGAAAGGTTTCGAATAAAAGGAATGCAAGACATTTGAGACTTGGTTAGTAGGCCGGCCAACATTAACCCGAGAGTTAGTTGGTACTCGGTTTGTTGAGGTCTCAGGATCGTTCCTGAATAGAGACGACGCAAAACACAACCGACCGGCCACGTCGAGTACGGAGGTTTGCGCCGAGGCTCCGGGTTAGTTTCTCAAACACATTAGTGCCAAATAGACCAACAAGAAACCCCGAGTGTCAATTGGAAAGAACATTCCGGAGTCAACCCACCCACCCAACCAACCAAGGACACAGAGAGGGGGGGGTCTGCCGTTAGAAACACCCGTTAATAAATAGTTACAAAATGAAACAAAAAAAGTAAAAGACATCTAGACACTTTTTGGTTTGGGCGATTATTATCGGGGCTGGAGGAGTTGCTGTCAACAATTGCTGGAGGTTGTGTCTGCGGCTTGGAGGCTGGACTGCGCTCTGCTACACAACAACACAGGAGACAAACAGCAGGTCATGTGACTGACGAGACCACGCCTCGGCCCAGAGGACTCCCCCCTTAACGGCATCACGCAACCGCCTAGAATTCACTACTACTACTACTACTACTACATGGCGCCAGAAAGAGGCGCTGGCTACATGTGTACCACATGCACACTACTGGCTATGAACACGAGAGGGAGAAGAAGAAGAAGAATAAATGGCTGTTACTTCGAAAGCACAAATGTAATAAGGCTGTAACTCAATGGCCTGGGAGGAGAGAAGCTCAACACGTGTTCTTACCTGGGCTTTCCTGTGATGCTTTTGGGGTTCCTGCGGAAGGACTGGTTTGCTACAGAGCGGGTGGAGACGGTGCGGGGGGAGGACCTTGAGAAGGTGGAGGGCGGGGTCTTGGGGATCTTCTTGCCCAGGTGGCCGATCCACTTCTTCTGCTCGTCTTGGGTCAGGGCCAGCAGGAGCATGTCCCGGGCGGTCGTCACGTCGTAGTTTACTGGAGGGAGGGAGGGAGGGAGATGCGCAGATGAAAACATAATAAAAATACAACTATGAAATACTTTGTCCCACCGTATTGATGACATTTAAAACAATTTTGCACAATTCCACACATGTATATCATCTATCAGTCACTTATTGCAATTGGTTTTATTTAAATTTATTTTAATTGTGTACAGTATTTTTACATTATACTGCGGGAGGGAATGGGGAGTAAGCATTCCATTGTACTTGTTGCATATGGCAAATAAAAACATCTTGAATCTTGTCTACAAAGAATAAAGAAAGAAAAACGTATAAAAAAAAATGAATCCCCATTCATCGTAAAGTCTTAAAATGTCAGGCATTCCTGTTTAAACCACCAGAAGAGAATAAGACACAAAACAGGCGACGAGATAAGGATTCTTCACTACATTGTAACATAAAACATTATTAGTTTTTTTAAATGAAACGTCAATAGATGGTTCACCTTTGCAAGGGGCGATGACGTCCTCCTTCTTGTCCAGGTGGTCCTTGTGGCACTTGACGTGGCACCGGCGGCACTCGAGGGCCTGAGGGGGCTTGAAGACGTGCCACAGGGGCTTGGGGCAGGCCTCGCAGTTGGAGGGGAAGTGGTAGAGCGTGGGGATGAACTCGTGCCCCTTGTGGGGCAGGCAGCCCGCCTTGTCCCCCTGGGGCACGCTCTCCATCTCCGCCTCCTTCCGGCACTCGCCCTCGTTGGCGTACAGGATCTTTGAGAAGAAAGAAAGAAAGAAAGAAAGAAAGAAAAGAAAATTGAAAAAAAAAGAAAGTGAAATGAAATGGAAGAGAGACTCATGGACTCCATCTCTGAAGCTATGAGTTGTTTTTGGTAGGCTTTGTTTTTATCATCAAACATCATTGGAAAAAGAGGTTAGGGGGACCCGACTCCCAAAGCCAAAAGGTTATGCATTTGAACCCTAACTAATGACTCCCTGTAGGCAGCCCTGAGCAAGATCCCTCACCCATGTAAATATCATCCGTCACTAGATTTTTCTTTTCATGTTATTGCTATTTATATTGTATATAGTCATTTTTTGATTATAAAAAAAAACCAATCCTCCTAGAATTAGATTTACATTGTACAAGTAAAAGAGAAATAAATACGGAAAACAACAATATGCACGTAAGCATGCGCTTGCATCCAGACGGCACAGGAAGAAGGCCTCGGGAAGGGACACCCCACCTGGAATATCCGTGGGATCTCCTCCGTCTCCGCCCTGTACACGTCTCCCTGGGTGACGGGCCGCACGTGGAACAGCTTGCTGCAGGGGGACAAGAGGGGACAAGACAAGAGAGGGGACGGACGGATTAGTCCCTCTAGACGACGGCACGGACCGACGACCGCTCTGTTCTCCTTGAGCGACACTTACTCAATGTCAAGGACCATGGAGGGGTTGGACAGTTCCTTGTCCTCCTCGTCGTTGTAGAACAGAATCTTCTTGCTGCTCACCACCACGTACTGCAGACGCCAAGGACAAACGCACAGAGAGAGAGAGAGAGAAAGAACTTTATTCACTTTATTGTTCTTTTAATTGCTATTTTTATTGTGTACAGTATTTTTATAGTGTTTTAGAAAACGCATACTGTGGGAGGGAATGAGGAGTAAGCGTTCTATGAACTTGTTGCATATGGCAAATATTGAATCTAAAGAATACAAATAGGAATCTGAAACGAATATGAACAACAACAAAAAAAGGACCAACACACAGTACCTGTTTTCTCCATCCATACCGCTTGATGTTTGTGCGATTGGGAATGGACAGCCAGCCTTCCAGCCGGGACTCTGTTTGAAAGGAAGGAGAGAAAGGGGAACCAAGGAATTACTAACGCAATAGCCAAGCGTCCATGATGAGGTGGAGGTGAAGGGGGGGAATACAAGGGACACATGCATGCAGTGGTTCAATCCAAACTGAACTAGGGACGGGGACAGGGGACGGGGACGGGGGGGGAACAACAGAGTCAAGAGACAGGAGTCGGCAACCAAAGGTCAAAGCAAGTCCAGCAGGGGGGATTCACATGAATTAATAATAGAACCGTACAAAGGGGGGGGGGGGGGGGGGGGGGGGGGGGGGCGACGCTGTGGTTACTTCATGCGCAAATTCCAAAACAAATTCAGCACAACTTTGGAGAACATATCCATGGTTCAGGATGTCACGGCGGAGTCGTGACGTCACCCTTTGGTTACGGCCAAAATTATTATTTCTGAAATTAGGATTTCTTCCAAAAAAAAAAAGGCCGAATTGTTGGTTGCGTTAAAGTGATACATTTTTGAAGTGCATAGGGGATTTGCCCCCTGTGCTAGTGCTAGGTTTTTTTGAAGAGCACAAAAAAATATATAAAAATGATATATACATATATAAATGAGGGGAGGAAGGGGATTTGGTACGGTCTGTAGTTTTGAAAGATGCAATGAGTTAAGTGTTAAAAAAAAAAAACAACCTCCAGAGTTGAGAGTTAAGCTCCCATTGCACTTTGTCCTCCTAAAAACCAAATGTCAGCCCCACGCCGTAAGCACACATTGTCACGGTTAGTCAATGGATAAACTTCTGAAATGCATTTTAAAAACACTCCCCCACTCAGGACAAGCTTCTTTCAAAAGTGCCGGAATATTCCCCCCAAAAAAACCAACCCCCCCCCCCCGCCCCGCCCCACGCTTTCCACCCTCCAACAACCTCAAGCAGAAAAAAAAAGCAAAGATCTAATAATATTAAGACCATACAATACATAAATAAATAAATAAATAAATGGACAAAAAGCACACAACTAGCGAAACACAGACCAGGCAAAGGGAGAAGGGGACTCCTACAAAAGTTACTCACAGAGGGAAAGAAATGGAAGTTACAAAGATAAGAGGAGCAAGGAGAACCCACTGGATATGAGAGGGAATAAGAGAGGGAGACAAGGGTGTGAACCACAGACAATATTGAACAGCCCTCGCTCCCAGAGCGGAAGCGAGTAAGTCACGTGATGCCATGAATGAGCTAAAAACAACGACACCGACGCACTTCTGTTGGAACTTTATAGTGAGTTTCATTCATAAGGTGTGAAATCGACACTTTATCCTTAACAAACGGCTAATTCCTTGATGTGGACAGAAAAAAGTGACTAGAAAACCAACAAAATAGACAACCCTGATTGGGATTTAAATGTGTGTTGCGTACGTCTACATTAGCAGGTTCATCGGTCTAGAGGCGGACGACACAGCGACGCAGACTAAATATGCATCGCCTTCAGGCTTGTCAAGGCAACGCGCTGCACTGCTCCGTCAGACGAGGTCTGCCGACCTCTCCGGTCATCGGATGTAATCCATTACATTACATTACATTACATTACATTACATTACAGTCATTCAGCAGACGCTTTTGTCCAAAGCGACTTACAATAGTGTTAGTTTCAACAAAAGGTAGGCAAGAGAACAACTCCTCACCGAGGTCCAAAGTACATTTCACTCCTAACAAGTCTCCAAGAACTGAACCAGCGCTCAGATAAAAGAACAACAAGTTGGCAAACAATAGAACAATATCTAACTTACTAACAAGCAAACTATCCACTTAGTAAGACGCTACAACGCTAGTACTAGCGTCTTATTTAGGACGAGTTCCCATGCGAGATGTGAACGAAGACACAACCTCCGATATAATTGAGATAAAATACAACAATGTGAGTAAAGTGTGTCCAGTTCTGTGAGTGACTGACCGAGTGAGTGAGTGACTGACCGAGTGAGTGAGTGAGTGAGTGAGTGAGTGAGTGAGTGAGTGAGTGAGTGAGTGAGTGCTGAAATCTGAAAGACTGTTTGCTTTCTTTGTGAATGTTGTATTTAGTATGCCGCTGTTATCCTCAGGGCGAGCCGTGCGGGGGGGAGCCTACCTGCCAGGTTGCTGTCCATCTCGTCCGTCTGCAGGCTGGCGACGCTGGAGCTGTCCATGCGCAGCTGCAGGTCACTGAGCTTCTCCCGCAGCTGCTCGATGTCGCTCTCCTTGCTGTCCAGCTGCATCTGCAGGTCGTTGCGGTACGTGTACTCCTCCGCCAGTTGCTGTGGGAGCGGAGGGGAGAGCGTCAAAGCAACTCTCGGGAAGGAGACAGAAGGGGGAAGGGAGTGACGACGGTGGGGGCCGCGGGGAGGAAAACAGAGCCCCGTTTGCCCTGGAGTCAGAGGCTAGCAGTGACTTCAGTCTCGGTACCTTGACCACAGCTCGTCCTCATTGAGACATTGTCGCGCTTATCTAACTTGTCTACGACATGAGGCTGAGGTTTTTAATATAAATTGTGTTTTTATGTTTAACATTAAGTGTTTTAATTGTAAACACTTATCTTAATCAATTATGTTTGATTATACAAGTCTTAATTGCATTTGATTGGCGTGGAGCAGTACAACTACAACATTCCAATGAATAAGTAAACTACAATTCCCATCTTAATCCAACAAAATACCATACTTCTGTCCGTGCGTAACAATCAAACCGGTGCCACTAGGAGGCGCTGTGAGCACTGGGCCGACGTGACAGCGCTGAGACAAACGAAAAACACTGCGTCCGCGCGCCCATCACTCACCGCCTGCACTTCCCCAAGCTCCTTCTGATTCTTGATGGCCATGTGGTTGAACTTCTCCTTCTCCTGGTTGAGATCCAGCTGCAGCTTGCGGTTCTCCTTCTCCTTCTTGCGCAGGTCGGCCGTGTTGCCTTTCTTCTTATGGTCCAGCTTCATGTCCTTGCGGTTCAAGATCTCCGCCAGCTTGTTGACCGCCTGGGCATACGGGAGGCGCGCGCGCACACGCGCACACACACACACACACACACACACACACACACACACACACACACACACACACACACACACACACACACACACACACACACACACACACACACACACACACACACACACACACACACACACACACACACACACACACACACACACACACACACACACACACACACACACACACACACACAGCGATGTTGAGGATTGTCCCATCTCTTACCACTGGCTTTGTGATGATGAAGTCTGATGGATGGTGGGCGTTGAGGGTTACCTGAGTCTTGAGCGTGCGCTCCGTGTTGAGCACCTTCTCGTAGTTGGTCTTGAGTGTGTTCGTGATCTCCTCTTTCTGAGCCAAGTACTCTGCGAGTCACAAAGGGGGGGGGGGGGGGAGACGAATAAGACACGGGCTGCTGCGCATAACCAACATGCACGTATAGTACGCAGAGATCAGTATAGCGTGAATGTCCGAAGGCCTTGGCATGAAACGGATACAGTACGAGGTGACGTTAGATACACGGTACCTGGTATCCTAGTTACATGGTACATCCAACTGCACCTTTTGTATGGAAATACATTTCTAACTTCCAGTACCGTGTGTATAGGGCCAACGCATGCCATGTGTATACACACTGTTTCCATATGGACATTTTGTTAACCAGTACATTTCTTTTTGCTTCATTTTTTTAAAATAATTGTTTATTATTTGTTGTTTTATATGTTGTTTCATGTCAAGTGTCATGAGGATTGCTAGACAATTGTGTTTGTGTACGACAATAAAAGGCATTCTGATTCTGAACTGCATACTATTTCCTGGGAAACGTTACAGTACGCATCATGGGACACTACGGCAGCATACATATCCCACGATGCAACGCAGTAATGTCTACAACCAAACGGCGGGCGGACAGCGACCCAGGCTGCTCTGGGGCGACGTCAATAAGGATGACGTGCGTGTCTAGCTCCGACCGACGTGACAATTACAGGTGGAGCAGTGTGATCAAAAAGATACACACGACCAGAACTGAACGGTGAACGATATAGGTACAGAATTATGTTATAATAACACATTTGTACACCAGACGACGACCCGGGGCTTAGAACACAAAGATGGCCTGCCAGCGGTGAGAGGCTCCCTCCTCACCTTCCTCCTGAGTGCGGAGCTTCTCGTCCAGCTCTCCCTTATCCCTGCTGAGGTTCTCCACGTCTTTGGTCATGGTGGTGTTGGATTCCTCCAGCTGCAAACAGTACCACAGGCAGCAAGGCAATCAGCACGCTTCCCATTTATAACCACCGGAAGGCTGACCCGGTAAAGGGGAGCGGAGATAATGTTTGCGATCTCTTTTCACTTTCCCCATATTTTTTGGTTAAATTCAATTGCGTGTAAAAATTAAACGGTTGGGTGTGGTGGTCTTAACCTTTGAAATAGTAGATTCCCTTTCCCCGACCTCCTGCTTGTGCCTGGCCAAGGCCTTCTTGTTCTCCTGGATGAGCTCAAAGTACTCTTCCTCCTGAAGAGCCCTTGCCAGCTGCTCCGACTCCGCCTTGGTGACCGTGAGATCCAGCTGAGCCGACAGGGAGTCCCTATGGGCAAGACGAGAAGACAAGACCGTCGTAGCGGCTTCAATACAATGTCATTTGTAAAGTGCGGTTTGTAATTGACGAACATTTTTAGAAGGGGGAGGCAAAGTGACGGCGTCACTGACCAGCGCATGCCACGTCTTCCCGCCTTGGTTACCTTTCGTTGTGGAGCTCCTGCACCTTCTTCTGCGTGTCTTGCACCTGCCTGTTCCTCTCCTCCATCTCCTCCTTTAGCTCCTTCACCTGAGTCTTATAGAGCGTCTGAGGGTTTCGGCGACGGCAGGAGAAGAGACCATGAGTTTAGCGCACGCACGCACGCACACACACACACACACACACACACACACACACACACACACACACACACACACACACACACACACACACACACCACACACACACACACACACACACACACACACACACACACACACACACACACACACACACACCACACACACACACACACACACACACACACACACACACACACACACACACAACTTACAGAGAAATACTGTTCGGCTTCTAGCTGGTCCTGGAGTTCCCTCATCTGGCCCTCGTTGCCCCTGTACTGCCTTGTTGGGACACAAGAGAACAAGAAAAGCAGTTAAGATTAGGGCTGGGCGGTATATATCGGTATTATGAGTGATACCGGTATATTTCATAAGGAGATATGTAGATGGGTTGTAGAAGTTAGAAGTTATGTTAGATGTAGAAGTTATGTTAAGACAGTTTTTTTGTTGTTGCATTAAAGCCATTTTGTCCCCTCTCATCTCCGAGTCCATATAACGTAGGCTGTTCTCTCTCTGCGCTGTTCTCTCTCTCTCTCTGCGCTGTTCTCTCTCTCTCTGCGCTGTTCTCTCTCTGCTCATACGCTCAGCCCCGCCCCCCAGCCCCGCCGCCTCTCTGCGTCTGCACGCAGGCTCTCACACAACTTTCCAGCAACACGGAGACGGACACAGTGCCGGTCGGCTAGTTTCAAAGAAAAAAACCCCGCTGCCTGTAAAAGCTGCTGCAGCCTCTGAGCCCTGGCTGCTCTACACTCTGAAACGAGCCTCATTACAAGCTTCATTTAGCAGGGTTGTGCCTTATGAAAAGAAAAGTTCCAAGTGCTGCGATATAACAAAGGCGATTGGGTCATTTACACAGCTCTGTAGGAGCAGAGGTATGCCTATGTATAGGCCATTTATTTTATGGATTTTGATTATTTCAATGTACCTTTTCATTTACTTATGTGTTAATATGTAGTGTGCAGCTGTATATTTTCTAAAAGGGAGTGCCTGTTATTCTTGTGAATATAAGTCTTAAAAAGTGCTTGTAACATCATACATGTGGCATTGAGTTAAAACTGAAAAATTTGCCGAATTCGTATAAAATACACATATATATTGTATATCGCGATGCATCCTAAAAATACCGGGATCCATATCGCCCAGCCCTAGGTAAGATCCTGACATCTGTCGACTAACCAGCTGGCCACCCGTTTAAACCAATCCAGTGCAACAGAGGCGGATCCCCAGACGCATTCACAACCCAAGGCCCAAAATGTTCCCACTAATAATCATAATAATAATAATAAAAAAGGAAAAGTGTTAATAAGGAAGACCTGCAGAGTCATCAAAAAAAAGCGGCTGGCAGGCTTGCGCACACACGCACACACGCAGCTTAGCGCCTGGCGGAGGGACTCCCGACTGGGTAAACCCTAATCCTGTGGTGTAAACACTGTCGGCGGAGCTGTGGCTTCTGGCACGGCCGGATTCTAAGCTGGAATAATAGCTCTTATTGGAGCAAAGCGGGCAATTGTAGGGTCGTTTACTCCTCGACTTCCAAAGAGCACTTGACTGGCAGCTAGCTTGGAACGGTGTGTGGGGAGGCCTAGCGGCATGGTTCTGTATATTCTGACTGGTGATTGCTGGGTTCTTAGCTAGCTAGGCACAGGTTACATTACATAACATTATAGTTATTTAGCAGACACTTTTGTCCAAAGCGACTTACAATAGTGTGTTTCAACAAAGGAAGGTAAGAGATCAACTCTTCACCAAAAGTCAAAAGTGCATTTCTTTCAAGTCTCCAAAAACTGAACCAGTGCTCAGGTAAAAGTACAATAAGTTGGCAAACAATAGAACAATATCTCACTAACTAACAAGCAAGCAAACAATTTACTTAGTAAGACGCAAGTACGCTAGAAAAGCTACTAAAAGTGATAAGGGGACACCCTAGGTGGAAGGATCCGGATAGTGTTTCCTGAAGAGGTGAGTTCTCAGCCTGCGGCGGAAGATGGGCAGTGACTCCACTTTTGGGACAGAGAAGAACCGTGACCGCGTACATCGGCCACAAGGGCCCCTAAACGACATGGGTTACATGCTGGGAAATATAGCATTGCTACATAAAACCAATTTACATTCCCAGTGTATTGCATGGGGTTTGGATTGATGAATGCTGCCGGGACAGCAGAAGAAACCTTCTAGAAACCCAAGAAGACGACGTAGGAAGGTTGTGTTCCCATGCGAGATGTGAACGCAGACACAACCTCCAATATAATCAAGAAAAAAACACAACAATGTGAGTGACGTGTGTCCAGTTGTGAGTGAGTGACTAAGTGAATAACTGACTGAGTGACTGACTGAGTGACTGAGTGACTGACTGACTAACTGAGTGAGTGACTGAGTAACCGAGTGAGTGAGTGAGCGACTGAGAAACTGAGTGTCTGCGATGCTCACTTGGTCATCTGTGCCAGCTGAAACTCCAGCGAACGCTTGCTCTCCAGCGAGGCGTTGACCTCCTGCTTGAGCTGCTTCTCCAAGCCCCGCAGCCGGTCCGTCTCCTGGCCACGTCCCTTCAGCTCGTTGTGCGCCGCCACCCGCTTGCTGGACTCCATCTCCAGCTGCACCCGCAGTGCCTTCACCTGGTAGTGGGGAGAGATGTTTACATGGACTGGATTTTAAGGAGTGTAAAATGGACTGCAATGACATCACGTGACCTTCTAGTCTTTTTAGCGTGTGACCCAACATATGGGGACTAATGAGGAATGCCATATTGATCTGGATAGATTTGATCAGTGATAATAGAGAGAGTATTTCCTGCATGCCTCAATCGCATTTTATGGTTGGGATGTGTTATTGTCATCCTTATATGGTTGGGATGACATGCATGGCAGCCACACAGCTTCACACAACAAGCTCCGTCCAGCAGGGGTGGAAGGGGTAACACCTATACTTTGGATGTAGTAGTGATGAGTAGTACTCAAAGGCCTGTGCTTTCCAAGACTCTATAGGCTCTACTCTCCGCCTCACCTCATCCTCCAGCCGCTCCTTCTGCTTCATCAGCTGCTCCATCTTCTGCAGTGACTGCTTGAGGTCCAGCTCCAGCGTGGAGCAGCGCTTCACCACCTCCACCGCCCGGCTCTCCGCCCGCATCCGGGCCACGCTCTCCTCCGACACTTTCTGCTGTACCGCTGTGAGGGGGGAGAGGATGGGCCAAGTTAAAGTCAAGCTACACGGTGCACTAACCAAGTAGGCCAGTGATTCTCAACTGGTGGGTTGCGACAAACTTTGGTGCATTTTGAGTGGGTCGCAGAGCTTATGCCAAAACAAAAATGTACTGTTACTTGGTGGCATCACACAGTGGGAGTGTCCACCCAGATCAATGATGGTTAGATCAGTTACCAGCCCACCCAGTGAACTGTACCAACTCGTAAGCTTACCTATCCATCATAGATGACAAATTTGACACAGCTTGTAAGGGCTAATCACACTCACACCTGGCAGCATGATATGACCCCTTTAATATTTAAGACAAAAGCCCATGAATTAGCTAATGTCACAATGCAAATTCATGTTTCAACGGGCTCACCATTTCATTGAGTTTAGCCCCAATTGTTGAGGCGTTTTGTTCGCACAATGTTTTTAACAGTACTTGAAGGCTCAAAGCCCATACAGATAGAGCTCCGGTGAAGGGGAGGCCACTTTTACAAATGAACGATGACACAGGAATACAAACAGGTCAACAGATCAGGGCATTGCCGGGGGGAGCTTAACGATGCACACAGCAGCGTCTAAACTACAGACGACGTGAGTGGTAAGCGGTGCCGCGGAAGAGGAGCAGAGAGAGATATCAGGCAAGTCAAGGAAATCACTGGTGATTGCAAAAAAAACCAGCGCTAGCGCAATGTACAACACAGTCGGTTAGCCTTGCAAAAAAGAACACTGGATGAGAGTTCAACTTCTAAAATACGCAGTCAGGCAAAGTCCTGACATGCCACGTGGAGATCACTCCCTGACATTCCTCTCCGCTCACACCGCCCCAGGGGGGACGCGCGCTTGTGTGTGTGTGTGTGTGTGTGTGTGTGTGTGTGTGTGTGTGAGAGAGTTCACACTCTTCCCGTGTCAAACGGGCAGGAAGGGCTGAAAGGTGAAGAGGGTAAAGGACCCAAATAAGTGGTTGGGGGGGGGGGGGGGGGGGAAATAGGTTCTAAGAAAGAAAATAATAGATACAGAACTACGAGGGTGATGCACAAAGCTAGAAGGGCAGCATATACAGAGACTATAAGATATAAAGATGATGTTATTGCATTTTTTGTGCTAGAATTGTGCTTATTTTACTTTTTTGCTTTGGCAATGTAAAAGTAAGCTTTCTATGCCAACAAAGCCCTTTGAATCTCGGATTTAAATAGATGAAGAGAAAGACTGCTTGAATTAAAAAATATATATAGGCAGAGATCAACAAGACTAAAGAGGGCGAGAGCGAAAGAGAGAGAGCGAGAGAGCGAGAGGCAGAGATGGGGAGCAAGAGAAAGACAGACAGACGCCACTGGCGTGCTGCAGGGCGATGGCGTACCGTGCATAGTGGCTGACTTGGCCTCCTCGATGGACTCGTACTTGTCGGTGAGGTGCGCCCGGGTGACCCGGTGCTCCGTCTGCTCGCGCTCCAGCCGCTGCTCCAGCGTTTTCAGCCGGTAGTTCAGGTCAATCTCCTGATTATTCTTCTCCTGCAGGACAGAGAGGTGGGGGAGAGAGAGGAGGCACTTGGCATCAATATAGACTCGAGAGAAAAACCTCTCACATCTGACCACTTGCCACCCGTTGCATTCTCCGAGGGCTGAGGGTTAGTGGGGGTCGTGAAATGTGGCCCTTTGAGATTGTAACTACGATGACGTGCTACACAAATACAATTTTCTGCTGCACAGCCTACACATTTAGGGGATAAACTTTGTTCCTCGTGACGCATGCACTGCGCCTTCGATGTTAAACTGCCTATTAAGTGTCCCATAGCGGTGGATGTGATGCATGGACTAACCTTCTCCAGGTTGTTGCTCCTCTCCTGGACCTGCTTGCGTTCGGACTCCACCTTGGACAGGCTGAGCTTCAGGTTCTTGTTGTCCTCATGCAGACCCATCATCCTCGCTGTTGACCAGAACACAAACACAGAAATGACCCCCCAAAAAAATCTCTCTTATATATATATATATATATATATATATATATATATATATATATATATATATCTATATATATCTATATATATATATCTATATATATATATATATATATATATATATACACACATACACATATATATACATACACATACACACATATATATATATACATATACATACACACACATATATATACATACACATACACACATATATATATATACATATACATATATATACACACACATATATATATATGATTAATGATCAGGTAAATTTCCAAACGCAAACATCCAAGACGTTCAAAGGCCTTAAGCACAAAGGGCTGACGAAGAGTTAATAAGAGGCTGGCGATGTGCGACCCGGGGCGGTGTTGGCGGTTGCCGGATGCCGGGCACGTCACCGAGCAGGCCGTGCCCGCCGCCCCTGGAATTTCTCATGGTTCTCCTAATCTGAGCTAGCACGGTGCTTCCGCGGTATCTGGAAGGCGGTCGGGGTGATGCGGCGCCACTAACCCTAAACGTGTTGACTTGGGGGGCTGGCTCACTGGCTCTCCTGACTCATTTACACCCGGCCCATCATAGGAAACCCGCTGTGCTGCTCTCAAAATAACTGCTGTGAAAATAACCCGGTGATGCCTTCCCCGCTGGGTTGAGCTCATAACCGTCGTCATCACACACACACACACACACACACACACACACACACACACACACACACACACACACACACACACACACACACACACACACACACACACACACACACACACACACACACACACACACACACACACACACACACACACACACACACACACACACACACACACACACACACACACACACACACACACACACACACACACACACACAGTTGAGGGCCGCTAGCCTGTCCACATTCAATTGAACAATGTCCACCCATCTAGTACCTTAGCCAAACATGACATGGCTTATTTGGGCACATTTTGTCTTTGAGCTAAGACGACATGGAGCAGCCCGAACCAAATTTTGACGAGGCGATATGCCGCATTACTAGAGAAAATAAGAAAAGGTTTCCATCCCGCACGCCGAATCTAATCTAAGAACATCCTGGACGTCGATGTGAGCCAGCGGTGTACGTACAGCGGACGTGGCAGGAGCACACCTGCAACAGGAGGATGCTCGGAGGCTTCTGCGAGAGGCAGATGGGAAGTAGTATCGACGTGACGGCAATCGGTGGCGAGAGCTGGCACGAGAAGAGAGCGCTGCGGAAAGGAACACGCTTCTCATGCTCAACGTGCCCCGACACGGCTCGGGGAGAGAGAGTCGCACCGAGTGTATCAGTGTTACCACGCAACTCTGCAATAAGGAGAATCACGCCGGTGATGGAAAAAGACAGATGGATTCAACTCTCAACCTCATATAGCCCTAGTGCACACCAGCAGAAGAAAGAAAAAATCCATACCGTCCCTGCCCTAATTCAAAGTATTGGCAACAGGAATACCCACCCCCACCCCCACACACACTAGTTTCTCTGCATTTAACCCATCCTAGTATGAGGAGCAGTGGGCAGCTATATACAGCTGCCCGGGGGGGAGCAGTGTAGGGGTCTGGTGCCTTGCTCAAGGGCACCTCGGCAGTGCCCAGGAGGCAAACTGGGCCCCTTTTCCAAGTACCAGTTCTCACTCTGAACTTGGTCCGTTTCGGGGACTCAAAACGGCGACCCTCCGGTTCCCAAACCCCCAGTCTCAACAGACGGAGCTACTGCCGCCCCCAGTACTTTGTAGCATCAAAATGCCCAAGTACATTACTTTCACTAAATTGTTTTCATTGCATTGGGGATCATCATGCCTCATGCTAATATATTTACTTTACTCCCAGGAGTACTGGGAGTAAATATATTATAAATATATATAAATACATATTTCATTGTATAGCATTTGGTGTGCCGGATCCTTGTATTCGTGGCCATTCTGTGCTACTTGGTATTCCACGCTATCCCGCCACCGGACACCGGGCCGATGGCGGTGTGTGTGTGTGTGTGTGTGTGTGTGTGTGTCGCCAGGGGGCCGCACCTTGCAGCTCTTGGATCTCCTCGGAGCCCTCGCTGGAGCTCCTTCTCTCCGACTCCAGCGTGCTTTGAAGCAGCAGAAGCTCCTTCTCCAGCTGGGCCTTCTCCCCGTCGGCGCTGCGGCTCTTCTCCTGCAGCTCGCGGTTCAGCCCCTCCAGCTGGCTCATAGACTTGGCCACCTCCGTGTGGTTCTTCCGCAGCCGCGCCGCCGTGTCCGACTCGGCCCGCAGCAGGTCATTGGCCTCCTCCAGCTGACAATCAGGGGACGGGGACAAGGGGACGGGGACGGGTGTTGTTAGGGGTACATGGCGGTTATTTTTTCCCTTTTGGGGTAACTTCTGTTAAGCCATTTTAAATATTTAAGTCTGGAAATACTATATGCTTTGTGGCTATTCCAAAAATGTAGTGTTTAATTTGTTAAAGTGAAAAAAAACAACAACATCGTCACGACTTACATTGTCGTCATTGACAAATGACAGACAGGTTGACAAACTGCATAAAATCACATAGAATAGGAACAAAGGGGCGTTTCCCTGTGCATACGCATTCGCCATCACATTCTTGCCGCTGTCGCTACATCCGTGTGTGTGTGTGTGTGTCTGCGTTGCCTGGAACACCACAAGCAGCATACCTGGTTCTGCAGCTGGACTATCTTGTCGTTGGAGGCCTGGGAGTTTTGGCTAATCTTCCTCATGTCCTCCAGCTGCTCCTTCAGAGTGGACACTGGAAATAATACAACCGGAGGGGGGGGGGGGGGGAAGGATTAGATATGGAAGCTACTCCTGGCCACTGAGACACGCACACACACGTCATCCACCAACATAGAACTAGTGTTGGGATGCAAGTGCACGTAAACTGTCACCCGTGCGGATGTCCTTGCACGCTACACCCCCACCCCCCCGGGTTTTACAAGAGTCCAACAGCTTAATGTCAGTCCACTTAGGGCTGTCCTCTGATAGATGCCAGTGGGGCCAGTATTAGTAGTGTGGGCATATGTGTATTTAAAGCAGAGCGCCCTTACGGCAGGGCCTAATAGAAGTTGTGTTGGACCTGATTTGGAACAAAGCGGTGGCTGTTTAGCAGGTAGGTGGGATGGATGTGGTGAGGTACCTCCAGCTCAAAAACACCTCTTTCACCTCAGATGTAGAGCGAGTCGTTATTGTACTACGATTGATAGTAATAACAAGCTAGCGGTTAGCGACCCACGCCAATATCTCAACAGCTCACCCTCATTCTCCAGGTTGCGTCTCCTCTCCGCCTCCTGGTCAGCCTTCCTTTGGTACTCGGTGGAGCGGTGCTGAGTCATCATCTTGTCCTTCTCCAGCAGAGACATGCCCGCCTCCAGGTTTTTCCTCTGGTTGGCCTGCAGGGCCACCGGGCAGGAGGTGAGAGAGAGGTGGAGAGAGAGAGATGTGGAAAGAGATGGAAAGAGAGAGAGAAAAGAGAAAAGGGAGACTCTTTAATTAAAAAAAATATCTTAATTCAATTGTTCCGTTTGATTTTCCGGTCGACATTCTGATGAAAAAAATATATATATATGATTAGGGGTATTATGGTTTTTTTTACCTCCTCATCCAGTTCTTTCATGGTCTTGTCCAGCTTGTTGTTGGACGTCCTGAAGGACACACACACACACACACACCACACACAGTGAATTTAAAAACATCAAAGACGTTGGGTCACAGTTAAGATCATGGGGTCACCATTTTCCATACATTCCATGTGTGTCCTGTACCTGCACTTCTGCTCCATCTCGTCTTTGAGCTGCATCTCGCTATGCAGCTGTTCCTCCAGCTGGTAGATTCTCTTCTGCAGGTTCTCCAGCTTAACAGAGAACAGGCAGTCAGTCAGTTTGGGGGGGGGGAGGGGTTTGGACAAAATACGATTCTCACAATGCAAAATTGTTGTACATTACGCTCATTCGTCATTAACGTTCCACACACACACACACACACACACACACACACACACACACACACACACACACACACACACACACACACACACACACACACACACACACACACACACACACACACACACACACACACACACACACACACACACACACACACACACACACACACACACACACACACACACTTCCTAAAAGCCTGGTCACTGTACAGCTCCACAGGTACTTGACTGTAGTGCCGGGGACCCTCAAAATACTGCACTCGCATCCATCGAAGAAGAAGACCCCCCCCAACAGACGGGCATTCATCCTCAACCCAACACCACTCACATGGCTCTTGTCCTCCTTGGTGGCGCTGCTCCGCTTGTCGCTGGTCTTGGTGGTGCGCTGAAGTCTGACAACAGAGAACGTCCACAGAGGTTTGGACACATTGTTCACCCAGCTAAATGTGGATGTATGCTAAAAACGCTTAACGGACAGTTATGGGTTTGTATCTAGATTTTTTTTTCCTCCATGACACCGCAAACCACACACCAAAAAACAACACTTGCTTGCAATTGTTGTCTCACATTCATGCATATAAGAGCAAAAAAAATAAAACAAAGATTGTGTCGTTCAAAAATAACATTTAACACATTACAGAGAACGAAAAGAGAAACACACAATGGACAGCTCTTTGGACTACGGGGGTCATTTAACGAGTGGGTTCCCAACAGTCCCGACTCTAATACATTTCTATTTAAATCTAAAATCCAATCTAGATTTGTTGAATTGATTTGCTCCCATTGTGCAAAAACGAGGACAAGGTATTTCCCCTACCTCTGGCATATCACGCAGCATTTTGATTGCCACAGTCACAGATAATAATAATGATTATTCAAATTTGTCAGTGTACAGCACAAGTAAAGCGAAAGGAATTCCTCTGCATTTAACCCATCCTAGGATTAGGAGCAGCGGTCAGCTATATATACAGCGCCCGGGGAGCAATTAGAGTAAGGGTGTCTTGCTCAAGGACACATTTTTTTGCTAGGAGGAGCCGGGGATCGAACCAGCAACTTTCCGGTTGTGAGGCGACCGCTCTACCTCCTGAGCTATCCTGACGCCCCTGAGATGAGAAGGTTACTCCTAAATGCCCGGTACGTAGTTTGATGTATATTATTTGATATATACATACATATATATATATCTATATATATAGATATATTAGATATATATAATATAGTTATAATAGTATATTGCTGCACTGAGCAAACGTACTGGTGGTTGCTGTAGTAGGTGAAGCCCACGAACGGGAGCTGATTCCCCACAAAGGTCTTTGGCGTGGGGAAAGTCTCCTCCTCGCCGCGGTCCTCCTCGATGTCGTCAAAGTTGCTGGTGTCGATGTCACTGCTCAGCTCGGGCACCACGGGGGCGGCCGCTGGAGACAACAGGAAGGAGGAAGAGGAGGAGGAGGAAGAAACACATTAGGGACTCCCGGCACATTTTGGAAGTGGATGGGTTCATGGGGTCGTGGCCAAAACCCAAAGAAGGGACACCGATCACCAATCGAGATTGTGCTGGGGAGAAGCAACTCTCATGTTGAATACTGGGATGAAGAATCTTTATTTTTATTTTTTTTATAAATAAATAAATTATTATCAGTATTAATAGTAGTAGTAGTAGTAGTAGTAGTCTTCCTATTTTCCAGCAAGGCAGGTTTGTATCCACCAGTGACCGGCGGTTCATACGGACACCTGTGGAGCTGTTGAACGCACACTGCTCAACTTCAACAAAAAAGCAAAAAGCGTAATCAATCCTTATCGGCATATGAAGTGCAACATTGCAAGCCGTTATTCCGTTATCCCCCCCCCTCCCCTATAGTGTATATAACACGTCGACCAGGAACAAGCAGGGGGGTTTTCTCTGTAGCGGGAGAGGGGCATATAAGACCATAACCCTTCCACACAGCAGCCCGTAAGAAGGCAAAAAGCACATTGACACGAGTGCACTACATTTACATCTACACTACTACATTATGCATAGGGTTCTTGGTGAGACTTGCGTTTGCCTGCCATTTGTCGCCTTTGGCTAAAAATGTTTCAACTTTGCACAAAAAAAAGGGAGAGAGAGAGAGATCAGTCTGACAAAGGTCTTGGACCGAAAGCAGCACTGCTTTTATTGTGTGGGTGGTTCTGTCAATTAATGTACACACAGGAGAGACTAATCTAATTATCTCACATCACCCAGAATGTTTTCCCCTGCACCCAACGGGGGTCAAACAACAACATTTGTATCCAGGTCTTTATCACCCTCGGGAAATACTATTTTCTCTGTCTTATCTGCCACATCTACATTTTTACGATCATGGTTAGCAGCATGAGAGACTTTGAGAAGCGACTGCATTTTCCCCAGTCTGGACTGCGGCTCAATCCGCTGAAGGGGTTACTAAAGGTTTTCTGGATCACAGACTTATTTAAATGAAGATATTTTTAAAGCAGGAGGAGGTGAGGTGGTGGTGGACGGATGGGTGGGGTGCTGACTAAAGCCCAGGGCAGTATTTAATACAAACCCACTAAAAAAAGAGCACAGAACACAGCCACTGGTTTTCAAATCCGATTCTAATCTTCCCTCTGCGTCTGGTCATGACCAAGACCACCCCTCCACCCTGGATCCCCTCCCATTTACATTGGCTCCCGGGTGGCTTCCCTTCCCCCCCGGTTGCAGCAGGATAGCCATCAATGCTCCTTCCAGCGGTGACGTTGAAGTCTTGTAAAAGTCCCCCCCCCCCCCAACCCTTGGCAAGAATTTCCTGCGACTGTCCATAGTGGACGACATGGAAACACAAACAATGTTGGACCGCTTGGGGAAGGGTGTGAGGAAACATTAACAAACGGAGGGAGATCCATCTGGTGAAAAGCTGAAAAAAAAAAACAGCCAGCGATAAAAGCAAAACGTGGCCTTACTCTCTCGGACGTTGTCCCACGTCCACTGGTCGTTCTTGAAGAAGGGATGCCGCTTGATTTCGTCTACGCCGTTTCGGCCCAGTCGCACCTCTCTGCAGAGCGAGGCGTTAACACGGTACAGACATTCATCAAAGTTGTATTTACATTAGTACAATTTGTTGGACGCAGTGTTTCATTACACCTCGGAGCGGGGAGGCGCTCGGGATTACGAAGCGTCAAACCCTCGCCCCGCGCTCGCTACGGCGGGCGTTATATGGCTGACCTGTCGGTGAGGAAAGCGCAGATGAGGTTCTTGGCGTCCTTGCTGATGTCGCTGTCGTCGGGGAAGGTCAGGGCGTTCTTGTGGTTCATGATCTTGCTGTACGTGCCCACCAGCGAGTCGGCGTAGAACGGCGTGTCGCCTGTAAACAAAAAAGGGGACGGAGAGAGCGTGCGCGTTCAGAAACTGAAAACCACGGAAAAAGGAGTGTGCCTTGTTTTCCGGAGCAGACGCCCGACTTGTGGACTGCGGTTAGAATAGAATATGGAATATGGAATATAATTATAAAACATTAATAAACATGTTATAAACAATGTATAAACAATATTTATACATATATAAACATTAAAACCAGAACATTTCATTTGTTTTCCGTGGCGACTATAAAAGTGGCGATGTGAAGCGGCACTATGAGACGGAGCACATGTCTTTTGAGCAATCTTAAAATACAATCACGATCTAGGAGCACAATATGATTGATCTGTATTCACCGCTAGCTTTCGGCAGTGCTGCTTCACACACACACTGTATCTTTTTTTTTTTGCCACGCACCGAGAAAAGTCTCATGTATTTTGCGTCAGCTCTTCTGATCAGCCGTTTTTTTGAGAGGTCCAATCGATCGGTTTAGAGTTTATATCGGCCGACAACGATCGATCGATCGGAGCATCCCTACTATCAGCAGTGCATTTACATCTCCAATTACGTCTTCTGGCTGGTAAATGAGACTTATACACCGAAGCCACTTGTTTTTTTTTTTCTCCTCAAAAACAAACATTTTTTGATTTAAGAGCGACTAATACTCAGGTGCGACAAATAGTCCAGAAAATAAAAGGTATTCACATCTGACAAACACAAAAATACAGAAACGAGGAACAGAGGTACAGAAACTAAAGGAATTCAAAAGCTTTGATTGGGCCGTGGCGGGAATACAACAACAACAACAACGACAACAACGACAGCAGCAGCAGCAGCAGCAGCACCTCGCCGGTCAGCGACTCACCGACGAGCATCTCGTACAGGAAGACTCCCACGGACCACCAGTCACACTCCCTGCCATAATATCCGTCTCCTCCTTGGGATTTCAGTACCTCGGGGGAAATGTAGTCCGGCGTTCCCACTGCAGTATCGCATCGTACCATACCATCCTGACAAAGACAGGGGGGGGGCCATTTCAACATGATTATTCACAGCTATGTAATATTACAACAACAAAAATATGATTTAAAAAATAGCACTAATATTACAACAAAGAAATGATTAAAAAAAAAAGAAAAGAAGAAAAAAGTTGACTAAAGCACATCAATAAAAACCGATAACACGTATTATTAATATTATTATACAAGTTACACAATGTATTAAGTTTCATTAGTATAATTATTGAAGTTATATATTATTATAACTTATTATTCAGTCATGTGTTCTGCGGCGGCTGGGACACTGGGATACCTTGTTCATTTTCATGCAGGTTCCAAAGTCTGCCAGCTTCAAGTGGCCTGCTTTGTCTAGCAACATGTTATCAGGCTTAACGTCCCTGGAGGGGGGGGGGGGGGGGGGAGACAAAAACAGAGAGAGAGAGAGAGAAACAGAGAGACAGAGGGGTGTCGTTATGAGTCAGCCTACAGCCAATCACAAAGTCAACACATTTCATAGAAAGAAAAAAAAGAAAGAAAAAAAAAGAAGAAGAAGAAAGCCCTTCACTTTAAAAGTGCAAGTCTAGGATGACTCGGGTGTCCGCTTCGCTGACGCGCTACTTGATCACTCACATTTCACGCCGAAATACAATCCCTTTGGCTTCGGTCTGCGCATGGTTTTTCTAGCGCATTCTTTTGGCCTAAACGCGCCTCGCCGGGGTTTAATTGGAGCCGTCGACGATGACGGAAAAAACCTAAAATTTCCATTAAGATGCGACCCGTAGAGACGCACGCCGTTGTGGCCAGCGGAATGCAGGAAGAAGTATTTTTAGCAGTCACCGATGAACACCGTGACGTTTTTCCACATGGATTAAACCTAAATGAACCATGAAGAGCAGAGATGGAACACAAAACACATTTCGGGGGGGGGAGATCTCCAATAATAAGGTAACCAGTGAAGCGCTTCAACAAACATTACTGCATTTAACTTCATGCCGTTGCCATAGAAACACCATGCCGGGCGGGAATTTGCCCCTAAATCACACCAAAACTCGCTAGAATTAAAACGTACGTGTTAACCAAGAGTTTGAATTCAAGCCGTCAAGGTGACGACACTCCTTAAGGTTTTTGTTAATTAGCCCCCCCCCCCCCCCTCTATTGGTCCTGGCTGCGTGGCATCCACTGAAGCATATTTACCTCCGCCGTCGGAGATGGGAGGGAGGTACTGTTTTCGCCCCTGTTTGTTTGTTTGTCTGTTAGCAAGACAACTCAAAAAGTTATGTACAGAATTTGACAAAACTGGTGACCAACCGGTGGTCAAGTTCCTTATGGAGATACGATTTTGGTGCCGATCCGATCCGAATCCCCCTCCATCCGTCCCAGCTTCAAACGTGGCGTACCTGTGGATGAATCCCATGGCGTGGATGCCGTCCAGCGCCAGCACCACCTCGGCCGTGTAGAACCGCGCCCACTTCTCCGGCACGTCATAGTTGCTCATCAGGTTGACCAGGTCGCCGCCGGGCATGTACTCCATCACCATGTAGAGGTAGCGGTCGTCCTGGAAGGCGAAGAAGAGCTGGGGGGGGGGGGGGGGGGAGGTGAAGCTTAGTACGTTCGTAAAGTAGTAAACGGATAGAAAACAGGAAAACACAGAATGTATATCCTTATTAGATCCTACCGCTAATAGAAACAGGTTGAATTGATATCCTTATTAGATCCTACTGCTAATAGAAACAGGTTGAATTGTTGGCTGCGGTGTGTGAAGCATTCACGGTCAGGGGTGCGGAGGGTTTGTTTTGTGTCATAATACAAACAAGACAATGGATTTCCGTGGATGGCTATTTGAATGTCACACCGACGTGTGAGCTAAGGTAAACACAAGTGCTAGTCGACGGTTCCCTTTCTGGTGCCAGTTAGAGTCAAATGTCATTTGTGAGTGCTCAATTAAAAACAGCAAAACCGTGAGACATTCTAGGTTATTAGAGGAACGTCCCTCAAACTTGCAGTACATCCGAGTTGAAGCACTGTATTCTGGGATTGGCCCCTCACCTGCACCACCCAGGCAAAGTTGGCGAAGGCCATGATGTCCCTCTCCTCCCAGAAAAAGGCAGAGTCCGACCTCTTGATCATCTCAAACTTGCTCAGAAGCTTCATGGCGTACACCTTCCTGGTGGCTTTGTGTCTGACCTGGGTTGAGAGGTGAACGGTCAGACCAGGACCCACAACACGCGGTCCGATGGCAAGGAATGAAAGAAGTCTAAATCTAAATCTGGAGGATTTTGAATCCTCTTTATTGGTCACAAACATGTACAAACACACACACACACACAGTGAAATTAGTTGATCTGCATTTAACCCATCCTATTATTAGTAGCAGTGGGCACTGTATATACACCTTACAGATAGTAAGGTCTTAAAATGTTGTTTGTTGAATGACTCTTGTTTAATGGATGCAGTATAAACTCAGACACATTCCTGTTGTTTGCGCAATACAAATATTTGTTCTTATAATTATTAAGTATTTTTTTTTTTTTACAATACTACTGCTACAATATTAGTGGACTGAACGTGTCAACAGGAGTGTTCTAGTGAATGAAGGGTCTTACCAGCTGCACCTCGCCAAACGCTCCTCTCCCAATAACTTTCACCACCTCATAGTCCACCGCTTTCATGCGCAGATCACGGATTTTACTGATGGTGTCTTTATCTGGAACGGGGGGGGGAAAATAAAAAGAATGCACGGCATTATTATGCATACGTGTCCCCACAGTGCTTACAGTTCATAAGAGCGGAGCAGCAGAGATCCCAGTCGGCTATTGAGTTAGGGGGGGTGGGTCGCTCTCCAGAGCTAGCCCTGTAAGCTTGTAGGCTGCACTAAAACCAATAAAAAGCTGCTCTGATCAAAGGCGACGGCGGGGGGAGGTCCCTGCATTGTCCAGATAGCTTGGAGGGGGATTTATGCAATCAGGAACCTCCAATTCGTCGGCAAGCGCACCAGAAGAGGAAACCTTTTTGGCGGATACAGCAGGGCCCCTCTGCGTGGCGGCTAAAAAGGATGCTGTTTTAGAGCCTTGATGTAACAATGCTGGTTGCTCCCATGGGCAGGCAAGTATTCACTGCTCTGCCAAACTTGGTCATAGTTGAATTTGTGGGGATACGGTCTGATTCCAATGGGGGGGGGGGAAGAGAGAGAGCGAGAGAGAGCGAGAGCAAGGGGAGAAGAGAGGACGAAGAGGAAAGAGAGGGGAGAAGAAACCAAGGGTATCCAAGTTCAACGGATCTATAAATAAACACCAATGCTTGTGCCTATTATAATAAAAAAACATTTCAGAGAGTGAGTCAGAGAACACAACCCCCGGCATCATACTTATTTTGTGCAATTTCTATGGAGGGCATCATTAGAAATGTTCCAATTGGGGTTTATTCATAATGGGGAGCTCGAGAAAGGAAAACCTATTTAATGGGATCCAAGAAAGGCCTGCTTCTTATTCGGACAATGAAGTCAGCTGATGCAATGAACGGTGCAACGCTTCAAGGACAGGCATTAGGGACCGGAGCTGGGAGCCCTCCAGGCAACGCACGCTAGCCGGTGTCCTGGTCCACCACAAAGACATTATAGTCCATTAGCGCCATGTCCCACGACACTCGCCTGATGAGCCCTTTGAGAACCGTACCAACTCTCCAGGCACTTTCGATGCATAGTAAAGCCTTTGCCTGGGGCTCTGCAGCCTGTACATCTTTAATTGTTTTTTTTTATTGTACTCCCAGTTGAGACAATCAAAGTCCCATTGAATCCATTTCAAATGTAAAACTGCTGCTGATGGCCAAACCTGAGAGACACTAAAGTACTTCTATCGAAACCTAACGGACAAGGCTGAGGTCGCCATGCAGTCAAGACCAGGAACGGCAGGAATGCACTTAAGAGGTTGTGTGCACACTTTCTGACGGGGTGGGGAAGAGAGAGAGAGAGAGGTCAGAGCCAAGACTGCCTACCGTTTTATTGGTACCAAGTGCCTCAATATATCACATAACTTCCCCTTTTTGGGTTTTCTTTCTGTAGTACCTTCTTGCAATTTGTAACATGAAAGCCCAGTGCATTCATGTCCTACTCCTGGTGGGACTCGTGGACGATGGGGGCTGTGATAAAGGGATAACAGGCATCATTCGGGTCACTGGCCGCTCGATGAAAGCCCCCTTTTGTTGCCGATGCCAAAGCAACAGACGCAATTGTGAACCCGAGCCAGCTTAGAAGCGTTGACTCTAAAAACGTCCATCTTCTCCTGAACCAAGCTGGGGCATAAATCCATATTATGCTGTATTGGAAGGAGGGGTGGGGTGAGGAGGGGGTTTGATCGTGAACACGGTCGTCGTATGTGTCAAACATGGCGGAAGGGTCAACCCAGAAAGGAGGACAAGAGGAGCGGAGAAAAGGCATTGTGAACAGCTTACATTGCCGGGGTACTTACATCTATTCAAGAAGTTGTCAATGCTCTTGTTCTTCCTCAGGGCAGGGAAGTCCAGGTCATACACCAATGCATCCAAGCCATCCTAGAAGGGGTCAGGGGGGTGAAGCGAAAAGAAAATAGTTAGGAGACGTGGGTTTTGAGATTTGTATGTGTTTTGTCGTTGTTTGAACACATCAGTGCACCAGGCTTATAGCTCATGTACATCCTAGCAAATCGGTGACCCAAGACTAAATAAGGATCAGTGTTGTCGTGAGTAAACTTGAATACAATTTGATGACAGCATCACTAAAAATAAATAAATAAAGGTTTGGAAACTGATGACTCGTTTTAACGAATGGTTTGGAAGCTTCTTGTAGAGCACACGTCATGGGGAGTAAATGGTATAACATGGAACCCGGTTCTGTTAACTCAGTCAAACCGTTCACGGCTACAACGCCGACTCTGATGGCTGATGCACATGCTGTGTTCGCCAAATCCTGAGCTGCTGCAGCCACACCCCTTAGTGGATACTTCCCCTAACATTAACATTTGTGCTATAAAAATAATTAGAAAATAATGTACATTTTAAAACAGCGGTGGAGCTATACGGACTACACATACATTATTTTTAGAGTATATTTTTATGGTTCCTAATTAAATGTAACTGCATAATGAGGAACTGGGTGTCATTAACACAGCTACAGTTGCCCAAGTGAAGTAAGTTTGCATTGCTCCCAATGCAAACTTACTTCACTTGGGCAACTGTGGTTGGGTTAGTCACCCACAACGCATAACTGAATAAAAGGTATTTCACAGACATCATCAACTAACTATGCAGTTTGCTAAGTCTGATACACATCCCAACATCCATATTTGGTCATGGTCTTATACAGATCAGCGATCTTGGAACGTAATAAGCAGTCTTCGTTGTGGCGGACAGATGCGTTGTACATAACTAAGATAACAATGGCACTTTGATAGATTAGTTTAATTCGTTTGAGAGAGAGTTTGACATGGCACAGTAATTCAACACGTGATGCCGTTATAACAGTTTGAGAAACCATGAGACTACCGGTCTTTTAATAAAAACTATTTATTACACTTTATACTCTTGCTCTACAGTACAATGGTCCTACAGCTGCTGCGTCTACTGGATTAGATGAAGCAGGCGATGAAACGATGGCAGAGGAGGAGCCCCCGTGACTAGCTGTGAACATGAGCGCTGGTTAGCCTTCGGCTAGGCATGAGGAGAAGTGCAACTGGCAGGATTTAATCTAATCTGCCTTAATCCAGGATGGCTGAGACGCGGCCGTTAGAAACACCGGCGCGCAGTAACCACCGAGGGAAGACGCCTTAATGGCCCGCTCCGAGATGTTGGAGCCCTCTCGTCTGTGGCTTTTCACACAAGGTCATACGCCCACTGGATTCTGATCAGAACACAGATCCTGAACCAGAGAGAGAGAGAGAGAGAACGTAACGCAAGGAAGGCAAACTACACCAACATGCATCGGAAACTAATCTAAGGCTCGGAAAATGCAGTGTTAGGCCTTTGAGAAACTATTACTATATAAAAACTACCGTTTTATTAGCAACTAATAAAAACCCAAAATACGACCTACAGTTTCCCGTACCTCCCATAGCCTTTCACAGAATTAAGGGACTTAAGATTCGACATGTCTTTAATCGTGCGATAACGGCTTCTCCTGCATTCTCTCCCCAAAGGACCCCCCCCCCCCCCCAAGCGAGGGATTGCTGCGGCAGACAGATTCTGTGTCGTTTGGCATCTCTGACACACGGATATTCAAGCAGCTCAGACGAGGAGGAATCCTCTTGCGTAACTGCTGCTCCCGCTGAGCCCTACAGTGGAGGGCGTGGGGTTCAGGGCCACAACACCCATAACACCCCACCAGGAGATATAAACCCCTGTCACACGCCTCACGGATGGGAGGAAGAAGGAGGTGGAGGACGAGGAGAGCCAGGGAGAAAAAAAATAATGATGAGAAGGAGGTGTGCAGGTGGGGAAGGAACGACAGGAACTCACAGAGCCCTAATAACGAAAAAGAAAACCAGAAGGAGAAGCCGGGGGAAAGAAATGCTAGGTCGTGGGTGAACGGAGAACGGCTGAACTAAGCAGAAAAAAAAAACCCTGGGGTTTTTCCTCCATAACGACAAAAAGCTGATGATGAAGCCTCATGATTTCACCCAGGAGGGAGGGAGGGAGGGAGGAAAGGTGGGAGAGGCTTGTACAAACGCATAGGATTGTGTGTGTTAAGGGGAAAACCGAAAGGGTTGGGGTTGGGGGGGGGGGGGGGGGAGGGGGGCTTGTTGGTAATACAGCAACTGATTTGTGTGGAAAAGGGAAAAACCGTCAAAAGAAAAAAAGGCATATGAAGGAGCCTAATCACACAGCGCTCAGCGGAGCGCTCAGCGGAGCGCTCAGCGGAGCACGTTTGCATAGCTTCCTGCCGCAGAGGGAGCTGGACGGCCGCAGTCACATTCCTCCACAGGACCGTACACGTCAGAGAGCTATTTTAAGTATGCGGCCAAACAAGTTCTCAACAAAAAAGTAAAGGGAAGAAAGGAAAAGGGGGGGGGGGGGGGGGGGAGAGAGAGAGAGAGAGAGAGAATCCATCCCAAGTACAAAGTCAAATGGGGGAGCCTTATTTTCAATCAGCATGCTATTATTATGAAACACACACACACACACACACACACACACACACCAAGGAGCAGGCCGATGATGGGGGAGATTCTTGCAGAACAAATTAAAAGGAGAAAAAAAATTATCAAAAAAGGGAAGAGAATAAAACATTTTGTGAAAGAACACGAACGCAAGCAGCGAAAACGTCAGACCTTTTTACAGCGAACTACAGCGCTTGTGGAACGTAAACAAGTCTGCCAACAAAAAAACTGCTGACATACATGTGCAAGTCATTGGTTGTGTGTGCACGCGTGCTATGATCCTAGCCTTCGTCTCATCTCCGGTTTTGTTTCCCGACAAAGAGGAACTTTGTCAAAAACAATCCACGGCGCCTACTGGGAGAAGAGCAGGGTGTGCCCCTCCACGGCACGTGGACACTTATAATGCCGTCTTTATGCCGTTATCTGAAGCGTGGAAGTGGCCCCGGCTTCTACGGAGGCTTGCGAGTTAGCCAGGTTGGCTGCTGGGCTAGACGAAGCAAAAGCAACAGCCCCAGTGGCGTCAACGGGGGCCAAGGCACAGTGGTCCAGTGTACAAGCACCTAGTATAACTACAGGCCCAGGATGAGACCAACGACTGTTTTGTTACACAGAACCACCTGGGGTGGAGGTCGTCCACACAGGACTCTATCCCATCAACAATACCCCATCCACAACGGAGGCACAGAGGGAGGGGGACATGCATGTTCAACATAAAAAGCGTAATAACAGCTCCCCACTGAAACGGAGGACTCGTGTGGCCACTGAGCCACCCTCTCAGAACCCGAGACTAGCCAAGAATCAATTGGAAGTAAGCACTTGACAACGGGAATCAACCCCAAAAAGACAGCTCAATCCACCGCCGCTCTCAAGCCATACATGAACAGCTGTCGAGCTGTCTCTCTCTCCAACTGGAGAGAGAGAGAGAGAGAAACTAAAATAGACGGGCCCCCCTTGCATTAATTCAGCCAGCATACATCACGACCAGGCGGGAGACACCGGAGGGCCGACAAATCACAGGGGACAGTCTTGGGAAAGCGGCTGGGAAAACAGAACAGGGTCTTAGCAGGGCTCGCTCTCCCGCTCTGCGGTGATGCTGCAGCCGGGGCGGGTGGATGGATGGATGGAAGGATGGTGGGGGTGGGGGGGGGGGGGGTAAGTGACACATCTCTGGGGTTTACTGTGTGAAACACACACGCCCCCCCCCCCCATTAATGAAATGCGGCCAACGTAATGAGCGGATAGTTACACTGAACACACAAGGCTGAGCGGTTGGCGGTACTCGTGGTCATTATTTCTGTAAGCTTTAGGGGGGGGGAAGAGAAATATGCACACGGGCTTCATTTTCCAGACATTTGAGTTGGGAGCGAGGAAGAAAGAAAAAGGAAAAGAAAAAAAAAAAAACCAAATATGTTTCCATGGGACAACGACACAGCCACATCTTCCCCTCACCGGCCCAGCCAACGACACGAGGCCCGAGGAACGGCCCAGGAGTCCAGCCACACGCGTCACTTCCCGCGCCGCCACCTCTGCGAGACGATGACGTGTCTCGCATGCGATAGTGAGCGATTCAGGGGCGGCGTGCAAACACAAGGGGAGCACGTACGAACCAATGTCCGCACTGTGTAATGTGGACCAATTACAAAACCATTCAGAAAATGTAACGCCACATCGCTTCCCCACCGTTTGTTTGTTTTACTTTTTTAGGTCGCCCTTCTGGGACAGGCCTCGACAGAAATAGAGAACCAACACATGCTAGTCTATTCTTCTGTGTTGTTTCTATACGCACTAAAATAGCCAGATAAAAAGAAACCTCGCGACCCTCCAAGGCAGTGGGAAAGCCACTAGCAAGCTCCTCGGACCGAACGTTTGGGCTCAAAGCCCCGTTCAGTGCACATACTCGGGCGGTACGTGATATCAACTGACAGGAGAGACCACTTACCTCGAACCCACTGCGTATCTAACAGCCCTGCTTGATAAAGCAGCAGTGACAGTGAACCCGGCCATGGCAAAAACAAGGGCATTCCATGTCCTTATGAGGCCCCGGCCGAGACAGAATCACTGTCACAAAGGCTTTCACGTCAAAATCAAATTGAGTTCTTCCAACAGAGAGAGCACGTGACCCGACTACGGGATCCACAGTGCATTTCCATCTCGTCATAGGACGGTTGACCTCGTCCGCAAAAAAGAAAAAAAGGACTTATTAGACAGTGACCGAGGACGTGGACTAACTTTAGGCCACGGGCCTGCGGAGCCTGGGAGAGTTGGTGAATCACGTGCGGGTGACACTGCAAGAACGAAGCCCATTTCCTCGGTGACAACACTGCAGATGAAAAAGCAGAAGGCCTTGCGATGCACCAGGAAGAAATCTTAGGGAAATGCCTTTTTATACATATTCTGTGAATTGTTGTGAAAACTGCATTCAGCCGGTTTAACATGATTGCCCAAGCTGAGGAACAAAAAAACTACAAATAGTTGAGCCCATTGTAACGTCCAAACCTGAACAGCTGAGGAGTCATACATATAATGTATTACATTATATGATGCTAAAACAACGCAATGCCAATTTGACTGGCATTCATACTAATTTATACTTGTAATAGTAGTATAACTCATTTAAAATAGTCCACTCCTTTGACAATATATATACATGACGGAATGTTGTCAGATGTGCGATAAAGACCGTGTAAAGCAGTGTTATCAGTGCAAGCAACACCTTGTGGAGTTTGCCCATTCAAGACAAAAGGTTACAGGATTGAGAAATGGCCCCCTGCACAGCCTACCGCAGCACTACATGCCTTATCACACTAATAGTTTACTTTTTTGCATGCATTATTCAATAAATGGAAAGGCATGGCATTGTCTTGGTCGGTAGCAAATGTCCAGTATATTCCAATCAATGTTATGGTAATTTGGATAATTCCAGGTTCAGCATGGTTGAATAATTCCGGCCTCTGAATAGCTACTCAGAATTTGAGAGATCAAAAGAGTAGATTATTGGACACATTACCCAAGTCACATTACAATGGTCGCTACTCATCTAATCTCTGATCCAGCAGTCCTATGTTATACCAGAACTTCTTGGGGGGGGGGGGGGAACCAAGAACTGCAATGTTTCGTGCCAGAGATATTCCACTGAAACAAACAAATTTGCGATTTTGAGTAGATGACACTTTAAGAAGGAGATTATAGTATGTGCATTTCTACACAGTGTTGAATATTAAGCGAAAGAACCAAATTTGAGCTCATCTCCCATGAGACATCTAAATAATAACTAATCTAAGAAAGTTGACTTTAGTCTACGAGAGAGAAAAAATTAATAAATAAAATTCATGCAGTGGCCGTTTATAAAAACAAACAGCAATTTATATTCTATGATTAGTCGGCCTACATTGTTCCAACGACATGTTTGGCTAAATGCAACCAATTATCTGACAACATTCACTTTGTTTTGTGCTGGGAATTGTGGTTCATTTTGCTTAAAGGAATTTACAGTCCATTTAGAAAAGTGAGCTTTTCCTATGGAGGATTTCACAGTGTGGGTCCATGACAAACTATTGCTTCAGTGGTGTAAATGGTCAGTGAAATGGATGGACTCGCTAAAGAACGGTAGGGGTAACCGAGGTTTTGGCCGTGTTTTCCTTCCGAGAGTCTGAAATCCGTGGCTAGGCTGGTCTGTTATTAGAACTGATGCAGATTAAGAGTCAAAGTAAAAGATAAAAGACAGAGCTGACATAAACTGCAAAGCTCACGCACAAACGTTACAGCAACATCAATGAGAGCGGCAGGACGTTTTAGGGTTACCTTAAACAAGGCCAATGTCGAAACCCAACAAGTCCCAGCATATCCTCATCATATCATTTCACTTCACCAATGTGAAAATTGCTTTCGCCATAAAGGACCCAAAAGCACGAGCAGACCAAACGTTGCCATCGAGAAATGTTCCATACCTATTACTTCGGAAATGTGTTGTGTATTCTGTTTGTGTGCCGCCTAGTAAAATGTTTGGACCAGGTGCACCATTAAGGTCTACAGATAAACAAACAGACAGAGAATATACAGCAGCTTGATGTCAGTGAGCCTTTCCATCACAATGCAAGGAATTTGGCCTGTTCAGAATGGCTCTTAAGAGCCTGCCTGGAGCACAGTGATGGAGGGCAACACAACCCAGATAAGGCCTCTCCTCTCCAGCAGAAAATATTTAGGAGGGGGGGGGCTGATAAGGATGACAAAGAACACCCCAGTGCTCCGATAGGCCACCCTGTAGCCAAGAGGGCTGGTTTGGGCCAAATGTCACCATCACACAACACAGGCCTAGTGGCAACACAGGAATAGTAAAACCAGGCACGACCACCGCCACACCGCAAATACACACCAGAGCAATAATATAACCGCAGTTCAACACATAGGTACAGAAGCAGGGCCCAGTAAAAGGCTTGCATTGTGCATTTTCTGTGGAACCCATTACTCATAGGCAACGCAAGCTGCAAGCTGCTTCAAGAGTTAAATGTCCCGATTCAAGGCCTTGAGAAACATGAGTCTCTTGTCCACATAATTTTGGTTTATGGGTACAGAGCTGAGCCCACACCCAGCTACCTCAGAGGCCTGCATGCCTTCTCAGCTCTCTCTCCCTCTCCCAACGTTCTCTCACTCTCTCCAGACGCACAGAATGGCATAGGGACACACAGGGGGACTCTAGCCCGGTCAAAGACAAGAGGTTATTTGATTAGCATGGAATTTTATTAAGCTGTGGGTGGAGCTGCATGGCGGTGGAGAGTGCCTGGGCAAAAGGCCTCCATTCATTGATCAGAGGAAGATTGCAGAGCGAGAGGGGGGGGGAGGAGGGGGGTGGGAGAGAGGAACAACACCCTTGTGTATGTTGCTGCTGGCAGGAACGGTCCCTGCAGCCTTTTTTGCCATTAAAATGCACCGTGTTTACACTTTTAGGTGACTTTTAATAAGTTATTTTAAGAGTAGAGGAGAGAGGTCACCAAGATTGGCCAACTTATCTTGTCAAAAGAGAGAGCACTACATCTACATAAATAGTGATAATAATACAACACTCTTCCCAAAACGTGTGTGCACTCACCGTTACTTAATGAGACATGTGCAGAATTCCAGTATGAAAGAATTATAATACTCAATATGATCAAAATACTAACAGAGCTTGCCTGGTTGAATTACTTTAGGAACTTTAAACATGTGAAAACGCACGTACTACAATGAATCAGCGTCCTCTGACTAACACATACAAGCCACCTCAACCATACCTGCAAGCGCAAATAAATCAATCAAATTTAACTGAATGACACATGATCAACCTGTACAGCAATCCAAGTAGACCTGGTAGCATTGCGTGTATGGATACTTTTATATAGATTGCATACATCAATTTTTTTTTTTTAGTGGTTGGCCACACTTGTTGAGTCACCATAACTGTGATTGTCCCAATACATCTCGTCAGACATGCCCTTTCGTGACAACATTTCATCTAGTCTACTCTGGTGTGAGTCACTGAGGTTAGCTCGCCTGCCTCCTGTAATAAAGAGAATGAAGGTGTTTCTCAGTGAGTTCAGCATGTGGCAGCCTCCGCCTTCTGTAGACAGGAGAGCTACACCATGAGCTGTGGTGCATCTGGGGCAGGAAACAGCCAGCTAGGTCAATTTACAAATGCTTTAAAGGCATACACTGAAACGTCTAAAAAGGGACCTTGAAACCAAAGATTCAGATTCAAAAGAATAACTAAATCAGCTGAAAGTTCAATGTTCTTAAGGGCTATTAGTTGTACCGCCAACAAATAAGGGTGCATCCATCAGTTTGACAGTATACCACGGTATGTCTGTTTGTTTTTGTAGTATCGTGTTGTCCTGTAGGTGGTCGATTGTATTCATATATTCAATTGACCCAACTTCAAGTTGAATTCAATTGAATTACTTGAATTCAATTCAACTTTATTTAATCGGGGTAAATAACCTGCCATCCATGATATGCCGTTAGTGGGATCAGCAACTACCCATACTCATACTGGTACAACACACGTTATGAAGGGTGCACTTTTGGAACTGACGTGGAGAAACATTAATACACTTACTGACTAAACTACCGTGTAACTATTTTTGACAGAAGGGGAGCTGCCAGCCACCGTGAGGTGCACGTCTCAGGGGGCACATGCAAGGGTGATTATGCAAGTTCCTGATAAATAACAACGCATCTAGAGTTGATTTAGGAGTCTCCGGCGACGTGGGTTTATCATCATCATCATCCACCACACACCGAGGCGATGGTTGTTTTTCTGCTCCAAGGAGTAGCCTGACCCCGAACGGCTGCTACTACTACTACTACTACTAAACCAGCTACCAAGTAAACTTACCAACAGGCAATCCGTGTTCACTTCCGATTTGGGATCCTTCAACATGGCATCGATTTTCTCAAACCGAGCCTCCAAACTCTCCCCGGCTGACATTTTGATGCTTGTTTTAGGAGGAGTTCCGCCGCTTCGCTGTGAACAAAAACCAGCCTTCCAGACGAGCCAGGAGGCTAGCTAGCTAGCTTAGCAGCCAGTGGTAGCTAGCTAGCCCAACCGTTCCCTTTTTCTTCGTGTGGACGCACTTCAAAGAAACGGCGTGTTTCTCCGCGAATCCACACAAACAAACACAAAAAATGTAAAGCCGTGTTGAACACACAAAAGCCACATCTTCGAAATAAAATTAAAAAATCTATATATATATCCCAGAGTGATTGCCGGTCCTCCACTTCAAGCAGCAGCAGACAAATGCGGCTACAGATTAGTCAGCCTCCACAGGATGCGGAGGATAAGGGCTTAAAAAAATGTGCATCAGACAAAAAGATGAGACTAAAAACTTAAAACGCCATAGATTACAAAGTGATATGAAGTGTGGCATAGATCAGTCCAGGGTCATCATGCCCGTGTCCATGGGCATGACCATATGCAACACCCCCCCCCCCCCCCCCAAAAAAAACAACCTCAAACGAGTCTGACAGCTGCAAAGTAGAAGTGGGTGAAGAGAGAGAGAAGAGAGAAAAAAAAACTTCTTCCAAATGTCGATCAGTTTTTTTTAAACACACGGTGTTGCTAAAACACTGCCTGTGGCGGTCCTACATCGGCACTGGTCGTCGACCGTTGTTGTTGTTGTTGAAGAAAGTAGTTTAGGTTTAGTTTCTCTCTCTCTCTCTGATTCTTCTTCACGCACACGGACTTTTAGCTTTTTGTTATTTTTCGAAAAATCTGACGATGCCCGATGTTCTCCCACCGCCTGGCCAACATGTCCGCCTTCCTGTTCAAACAGCCCGGAGGAGCAGACTTCAAAAAACGTCAAGCATTGCGCATGCGCAGCACCGCGGAGGCGCGTTCGAAGGAAGTTCAAGCGACGTGTTGCTGCTGCTCTGTGAGGATTTCATTACATGAATAATCCGACAACGGTTGTGTAGACCTACTGTATTTAATGTGTTGTTTTCCGTTGTACTTTTTCAGCAGAATTATTGATGGAAATCCATTCAGATTCAGATTCAGACCACTTTATTAGTCCCAGGAACTAAGGGCAATTCATTTGCATTTTACACAGTCCTTACACACAACTCAACGACAAGATAATGATACGTCAAAGGCAACCATACAGCCATACAGCAACGAGCAGCAGTAGATCAAATACATCGTTGTGTTATAGATCATGTAAATAAATATATAAAACCAATGGAAATGCAATACATAGACCTACCGAGATCGTTTCTGTCGACTTGCGACAATTGTATTTTAAGCATGCATGCTTAAAATCTGCAAGCTATTTAGATTACGCCTTTAAAACAACTTCAACTAATCTACTCTGTGTTCATATAATTGCAGAACAGGTACAGGAACTTGTAATGTGCGTGTTTACACTACAAAACGCTATGAATATGCAACATAACATCCTCTCGTGCACCCACCACAGCTTCCCCTTTTAATTAAACAACATTTAACATAGATTAAATGCTGATATTCTACAGGAACGATTCATCTGGGACTCAGCTGACTGGTGACAGATGGCTGCCGAACACAAGCAGAAGTGTGTCTGTGTGTAGCGTGTGCAATAACCCCCCCCCCCATCTGGCACCTGCTTAGTCAGCAACCTGATAGGCGAACTTGATGGTGTCCATTGGGCCGGCCTCTGCTTCGACACTCCCACCCTATCGGATCCCACTCACCATAATACATAAAGAGCGGGTCGGTCTGATTCAGATTCTATTTCATTAAAGGGCACCCTCATCACTTTTAGTGGTTGGAGTCCAGCGGCTCCTCATTCCAAAGCCAAGTCCAGAGGCTCTCAATGGTGCAATGGATCTGGGTGCTAAACCAGTTGTATATAAAAGCGGCTCTGAGATAGAAAGTCCCTGATTGAGGATGCATTCAATATCGTTCCTATATATGAAGGTCAGGTTCGGAAAAAGGATATCCACCTGACCTGCACCTTTGAACAAACTATGCCTTTTAAAATGACGATGAGGCGTCAATTGCAAAACAATATCCCAAACCCACCCACCCAAAAAAATGACAATTGGCAAATGGGTGTTTCACCCAATCATTTACTTGTTAGATGGTACAATAGCATCCACCAGAAATATCCACAGTTGCATATTTGTGGTTGCTGAGGAACCCTGGCTGGACAGGAAAGCTCCAGAGTCTATTGTGGTCCAAATGAAAGAGGCACCTCGTCTCAGCTCATCCTTTCATAGGCTCTTCAAATGGGTTGATTATATGATTCAAGATATGTATTCTCCATAGTACAAGTACAATGGAATACTTACCCCCCCCCCAGTATGAGTTACCTACTGCACAAAAAAATCACAATAAAAATTAACAATAAAGTGACTGATGGAGGATATATATATGTGTTGAATTGTGCAAAAAAAAACATTTTAAAGTGCCAGTAGTGCAGCAGCGCCATGAATACAGTGCAGTATATATACTGCACTACTGAATATACACACACATGGAATGCCAAGGTGAATGCCTGTACCCTCCTCCTGTCTGATATCAAGGCCTGTTTCTGCCCTTTCATAAAGTAGGCCTACACTGGAACCCATTTTGTACTGCTGGGCCAACCTCCCTGTGGTACACCAGTCTCCGAGGAACCCTCTCTTCCTGGGCCTCTATACCAACAGAAGTCCCCCCTCTACTGGATGAGAGAGCTCTCATGTTAAATAGTTTGGTTAGGATAGCATCAGACAGATGACACAGCACACGGTGAGCTTAATATTGTAGTTATTAAGCCATTATTTATTCATGGTGCCTAACCTTTTTTTAAATGGGGAAAACGACAAGATACCTGCAATCTGTACTCAATCGAATTTGTTGTTTATCGCAACCAATTTAAATAGATTATTGTTTGTATATGATTTTCCTGTTCATATTTTCAATCCAAAATATGATTTGTATTTTTTGATATGTTTTGTCCACAGCTTCTTTGAGGGTTATCATCACACCCCTTAAACTAACTCGACCTATAGTCTTCACTATTGAGTTAGTAAATCCTTATGTTCGACAACATAAAAACACACAGTCTGTTACAGACAAATACAGACTGTTGTCTAACAAATGAAGGTGTCCTTTTTTGCGAAGCTCTGAAACATATCACACACAAACACTTTTAGTCTACTTTTTGATACAATTTGGTTTAGGACAAACCACATGAAAAAATGTAGGCCTTCACATTTGTAATGCATTAAAATAACTAAATGTGTTTTGTAATCGGGACTTATGGTCTAATGTATTTGTGTTATACTAACTATACTTAAGAAAGAAAGCTATCCGGTATTGTAGAAAAAAGATACTGCACTTACCAACAGAGGGCGATATTCTCAAGGTTTTACAATAAAATTTTACTAAACTAACCCTGCCACTGCTCTACTGCTGACTTACCTGTTATATATGATTATATATATCTACATTTATATATAGATATATATATGTCTGTCTGTCTGTCTGTCTGTCTGTCTCTATACAGAGGTGCATATCTACACCCAATACCAGATAGATAGATAGACAGACAGACAGACAGACAGACAGACAGACAGACAGACAGACAGACAGATAGATAGATAGATAGATAGATAGATAGATAGATAGATAGATAGATAGATAGATAGATAGATAGATAGATAGATAGATAGATAGATAGATAGATAGATAGATAGATAGATAGATAGATAGATAGATAGATAGATAGATAGATGGATGGATGGATGGATAAATAGTATAGACAGTCAGATAGATTTGTATCTATGCCCTATACCCTATATATACCCTATACCCTTTCACCATCATGTCTTCAACGGCCTTGCACTGTATCATAACTCTCTACCTATAGTTTACATATTTATAGTTTACATATTTATTGTTTACATACCTATATATGCATATGCATATATATATATTTATCTTTTTATACAACTGCTTACCCCTGCTCACTACCTGTTACATATTTATAATTCTGCACATATCTCATACCTACTCTATAAGTAATGTTTTTTAGTAGTAGTCTTTTTTCAGTAGACTATTTTAACATATTTTACATACTATTCAACAACTGTTCTAGATTATATATCTATATACCATGCACTGTACTGCAACATTTGCACTCTGGTGGTTAGGTGCCAAATTCCTTTCGATGTGGTGTACTTGTGTGCTGTAGTACACTGACAATACATTTGAATCTAATCTAATCTAATCTAATCAAACCCAACAACAACAACAAACAAAAAAAGATACTATACTACTGTACGTTGATTGACGTCAGACGGGGGGGGGTGGGGGCGGTGCGGGGGGCTCTCCCGCTAGGGGCTCCCCCCCCCCTCCCTCTGATTTGAGACGGACGGAGAGCCGCGGAGAAGCAGACCGTACCACAAGAACAAGAAGCAGTCGCTCCGCCGCTGCGCCGTAATAATAATCGATCGATCTATCTATCTGTCTATCTATCTATCTATCTATCTATCTATCTATCTGTCTATCTGTCTATCTGTCTGTCTTTCTATCTGTCTTGAATGCTATCCAGTTCAGCCCCTTAAGGTAAGCGTTTGCGATTTTTGTGTTGTTGTGGTTGTTGTGATTGCGGTGGTTGTGGTTGTTGTTCCAGATCAGTGAAATAAAATGCATTTCGATTTTTAAGAGAACGAAAGCTTCTTGTCTTTGACAAATGAAGCTCACCGGTGAGTGTAGTCGTATTGAGCCTTCCCTACACCTTCCTTAGATGCCTCTGACGATTTTCTACTACTGCTAAAATGCTCAAATAAAACATTTTCCTAAATTTAACTTTAGGTTTGCCACACAGCGTGTTGTTCCGTGTGGTGTTTGTTGGATGTGTGGTTATTTGTGTATATGGGTCTACTACCTGGGAAATTGCGCGAAGAAGTACGTGATAGTGCCAGCCGGGAGACGCGTATCGCTTAATTTTAAACCAACGCGTTAAAGACCACTAACACGAGCCTAATACTTCGTGACGCCTGCTAATGACAGTACGTCCGCGTTTGTTAACTGCGAATCATATATATATATATATATATATTTATTTATTTTCTTTCTTTCTTTCCTGTTTTTGTTTTTTTTACAATAAGCAGTAACAGTTTCCCCAAACGTATTGGAACATTGGAACATATTAATGTTTAACGACTATTTTCATTTTCTTTTTCTTTTTTAAAGTTTTATATTATCATTATCATCATTTTTGTTGTCGCAGAAACAGTACAGGCTACCGAAGCCTTATCGAAAGCCTGTCGTGACGTCACAGCGCTTGCCCCCTTCTCCCCTCAAATCATGCCCAGCTTTACTGATTTGAAATCAGTGATCAGGCGTGTGTCGTGTTTTTGCTGTGATCGATCATTGAGGACTACGCTAGTAGCGTGTGTATAGTTTAGTAGTTGAAACGTGGTTAATGTCATTTTTTGTTTTAGCGGAGGTGTTGAAATAAAACGCCAAACGTTATAAAAGATAACGAGATATCAGATAAGGAAGCTGTAGTATGTGGTCCCTCTGTTGTTGTTGTTGTCGTAATTACAGGCAAACCTGTCTGTCTTGACCAGATTCTAATCTTCCTGGCTCATGATTAATGTCCTTAAGGTTGCATTCCTTATGTTCCCAAAGCGCATTTCCCAACAAAATATAAATAATTGTATGCACTAGACCTACCACTTTAATTGCACGATGACCGCTTTCATATAAGTAGACCATTACAAATGGGTCTGTTCATTATTCGTTAGACAATTTCCGGGAATAAGTGTTCTTCACATCTATCCATCTATTTTCATCTGCCGACTCTGCCGAATATATGGACGGTTACAACTGTGGAACTTCCAGTTCCATCCATCTTTGATATATATAATATATCTATAGATATATATAGATATATATATCTATAGATATATATATCTATAGATATACATATATATCTATATATATATATATATATATAGATATATGTATATATACATATACATATATACATATATACTAGCATTTGACATAGATGTACACACACACACACACACTAGATACATAAATGACCCTCCACATGTAAACAACACACACGTGTGCAAGATGGGCAGGGCCGTATCCTACGATGACGTGCAGTGATGTAAGCGTGGTGATGGACATTGTTGTGTGTGTGTGTGTGTGTGTCCATGTCTTGCCCAGAGCATGCGTAGCCCTGTCAGTGGGGGCCACAGGGGTCACGAGTCCCTGAACGCTGACCATCTGGCCCCGGGGGGGGGGGGGGGGGGGGAACCTGGCTTCCTCACTGGCCACCTTTGTTCCCCGGGAACAATTGGGAGTTAATCTGGACAGGAGATAAACATGGACAGTGTGAGGGCCCCATGCGGGCACTCTTGACAGGGTTCTCTTTCTCACACCGTATAGAACTTGAAGGAGATATCTCCCTCCCTCCCTGGGTGTGCTCCGTTTAATTTGTTCATGTCCGGTTAGGTTAGAGGGCTGGCTTACTTCACCCCCCGGCTTCTAACCCTGAACGCGTGGTTGACTCCTGAGTCCTACGACTACGATTTCTGCAATCCTAAACTGGAAATGCCAAGAGAAAGGCCAATAAATCTAAAGACATTTTATGGATGAGACTCGGGACGCTTTAATGATTCATCATGTTATGAAATCCGGTCATAACTAATATATAGTGATGTATGACTAGGGAACAATGAACTTGGAATGATGACATAATACTCACTTATTTTGTCAGCTTTTGGATGTCTGTCCACAAGCATCAAGGCAGAGCTCGAAAGGCAATTTCAGAATCAGTTCTACAACAACCCCCCCCCCCCCACACACACACACACACGCGTGCACACACACACCGCCACACAACACACACACACACACACACACAAATCTCTTATCCAGTAATGAACGTTGACATTTCTTACAAGAAAACCACCAGCACGCTTAAAATAGTCCAGGATTTTCGTATAAAAACATGCTGTCCATTTATCACCAAGGTAACGGCTCGATTAGCAAAGGTTCTTCCTCCGTCATTGTCATCTTGACCATTATCTCCGCTCTTTCAATCCAGCATGTTATCATTTAATGTGCACTGCATTAATCATCTGAGGGAAAACTATTATCTTTTTATACTCTGAACCAGACTGATTGTTTGTGGTTGATATTGGCCGTTGTGTGTGGAGAGATGGAATGAATAGATAACACAAATGCAACATACTGTATGTTGCATTTGTGTGTGGTGTATAGATTTTCCTTTAAGACAAAATATGTGTGACATGTATAAGGCTGTAGCGACTACCTGTGAATATCACTTCAACAGGTTGGTTCTGTTATCTTGAATACCGCCTCTGGCAGTATATGGTATTCACACATATTTCTCATGCTTATTCTTTGTTTTGACAAGGCACGGTGCAATGGAGTCCCCAGAACGCAAACACTGAGCCAACAGAAGGGCATACGTGACCATTGATTTCCTATCTCGTTGTGTCTCGTAAAAGCGTATCATCTTCTCTATCAACCCCTTAAAGGAAAGAGTCCCGATGAAACGCAACTCAACTTGCGTGTCGGTCAGCTGATGTGCTGGATGTTCGAAGAGAGAGAGAGAGAGAGAGAGAGAGAGAGAGAGAGAGAGAGAGAGAGATAGAGAGAGAGGAGAGAGGAGAGAGAGAGAGAGAGAGAGAGAGAGATAGAGAGAGAGAGAGAGAGAGGAGAGAGAGAGAGAGAGAGAGAGAGAGAGGAGAGAGAGAGAGAGAGAGAGAGAGAGAGGTGGAATCCGTCTGATGGATGCAATTAAATGGCTTCTTTGATGGCTTTGGAGAAGAAATCTTCTTTTTTTTTGTTGTTGTTGTTAAGCGAGAGTTGTCTCTCTCTATCCTCCTGATCCCCAGTGCAGATGGCAGAAGGAGATCAAGCTGAGCCTTCTCAGATATGTGTGCTGCTATTGTTTGACACTTTGGGTTGGTGCCTCCTCCGAGTAGGCCCTGTCTCAGATGTGATGAGACTCAAAACAGGTGGCCCTCTGTAAAGTCGAGACAGGATTTACAGCAGAAGAAGGTACTTATCCTGGCATTAATCAATCTCACATGACGCACGATTGGCATGAGCTTAAGATTGTTGGTTTTGGTTGGTCATTTGAATTTTGTATGGATTATATTTTCTCATTTTGTGACTTAGTAGAGCAAGGTCAATGTAGGCTCTTCTACAAGGTCGGGGGATCTCAACTGACTTGACCATCGTGTTTTGTACCTTTCGAATCGGATCTGAGTGAGACGTCACTTGCAGAGGATTAGCTCAGCATCGCTTCAGCAGAGCCACACTTCTTCCGGATGGATGCCTGTAAACTTTTAACCTCTGGGTTCCCTTTTAAATTGGGGTCAAGAATGCCAGAAAGTCATCTAACAGTCAGCTGCATGTGTTAAAAAAAACTGGAAGATGAAAGATAAGGAGAAGCATGGAGATGTTTAAGATATTTCTTTCTTTTTCTTTTTCCTTTTTATCGGCTGCAGTCAGTAAAGTGCTAGATGGTGTTGGCTCTGAATGGTAATTGTTGTTGATGTTTTATTATCTTTCAGAGGAATCAAAATCATTTACAAAATCATTGTTCAGCCGTCATATCCAAAACAAATGACTGTAATGTAAAACATTACACACAAAATACTAATGCAAACATAACCCTTACCAAAACAGATGTTATTTTTGTCTCTTACCTTCCTGTGTTGAAACACACTATTATAAGTCACTTTGCATAAAAGCGTCTGCTAAATGACTGTAATTAGTGAAGTAATTTCATATACTGTTTAACATTTTGGTTAAATCAAGTATTATTTTTTGTTGGCTAGGTGCATTCACTGGTCTTGCATTCATTACCTTCTCTTGGCGTGTATAATTCAAAACAACAAAGTTAATTTAGAACCAAATAATTATAAAACAAATAGGGAAAAATAAAGAATAGAGTGAGACAAAGTCGAGTGTAAATCACTGTAAGTCAGGGGGCCCGGCGATGTGGGAGTAGATACAATAGTAGAACTATCTGACAGCTGGATTTTTTTCCCACTGCAAGTAGGATTCAACATTCACCCCAAAAAAAACTATTAGCATTTATTTAGACCCAACTGGTTTTAATGAATGTGAATAAGGTTAGCGGGGGAGGGGGAAAGGAGAGGGGGGGGGGGGGGGGGGTGTGGTGGAATCGTAGCAAGAGGCAAAGCAAGGTGAGAATGTGTGTGTTTGTGTGTGTGTGTGTTCGCGCGTGTATCTGTGTGTGTGTGTGTGTGTGTGTGTGAGTGTGTACTGTATTAAGGTGTATGACACTGTTGCACAATTGGATCATTAAAGCCAATTCCACAAAGGCCCGTGCCCCTCCCCCGGCTGAAAGGAGATGTCAAAGGTCCGTGACCTCTTCCATTTATGTGCATTGATCCCCTCCGGAGGGGGGGGGGGGGGGGCGGGGCTTCTTTCCCCAAAGCCCTATCATCTGTTATATCTTAGGTTCACCTGCACGGAAATTGGCCCACATATGTTTGTTCCATTTCCTTATTTCTCAGATTAAGTTGAGATGCCATACGGTATTACTTAAAAGTACAAGGGATATATTATGACTTTGAACCAGGCCAATGGCAAAATAATATACCGCGGGTTCACTGTGGGTTTCCCCAAAGGTTTTGAAACCTCAGTTTTGATGTCCTCCTTATTTATATGTAATTGGTCTTGTATTTATATGCACAATGTTCTGCAAAAAATTGATATTTCATGTTTGGAGGTTGCAAGTGGGTTTCTGTTCCAGCCCCAACATGCATCGGTAAAAGCTTTGTTGAGTGTGATTGTGTGCTTTCAGGGGAATACCAATTTCCTCTGAAACCCAAGTGGACCTTCTGCGCAATCGGCTTCGATCGTTTTTTTTTTTTAATACGAAACTATATGTGGATTCAAGCATTCATGAATCAATCAGAACATGTTTTAATTAAATCAAGATTCAAGAACTGTGTTTGTCGCGTACGCATGCAGGATGAGCCGTGAAATGAAAGTGGCAGTGCCCTACAAGAAATTGTGCAAAAAAAACAATAGAAAATAGAAAATATTTAAATGAACTATGTATAAACAAAGTATATTCAAGTATATGTATATACAATATAAAAAAACATGTTTGTTATTTTGGTATCTGACAATGCATGTGTGACTGGGCTGGTGGGAGTCTGTCTCACATCCCGGTGTTTTACGACGTGACAGGAGTGAAGAAGAAGAAGGGGGAAGAGTAGAGGTCTTCTCCCTCTCCTCAACACAACTTGATGATGATGATGATGATGGGGGGGGAGAACTGGCAGGCAGAGATTGAGGACATTTTAGTACGGAGGAGTTGAGCTAAAGAGTCAAGCTGACCTGAACATCCTGCTCGTTCTGTTGTGAGGGAGGATCCGCATGTGTTTACGTGTGTGTGTGTTTACGCGCGCGTACGTGTGTGTGTGTGTGTGCGAGCGTGTGTTTTTGCACATACATTCATGCGCGTGTGATGGTAGGCAGTTGGGTTGAACGTGAATGCATCTCTGTCTGACAACGTTTGCGCGTATTGGAATTGTGTGTGTGTGTGTGTGTGGGGGGGGGGAGTGTGTTTATGCTTAGTATGGTACCGAGAGAAGGTTCATCCTGTTGTTATGGGAGTTATCTCTCTCTCACAAGCCTCTCTCTCTCTCTGTGTCTCTGTTTGGGTGCATGCACACAAGATTAACGCTTGGTTGCCAGTTTAAGTGAATGTAACCTCTCGGTCTTACGTCGTCGGTCGGGAAGAGAGAGTTGAACAGTTGTCGTGGAGTGAGTGAGTGTGTGTGTGTCTCTGTCTGTCACATTGTTTGCTTGTTGTGTGGCTTGAGCTATTCTCCAAATGCGTGACCCTGTGGTGAAGCTTTAAGGTAGGCCCGCACAGCAGACTGGTCTGGTGCCTTGCTCAAGGGCACCTCGGCAGTGCCCAGGAGGCGAACTGGCACCTTTTTTTCCATGTACCAGTTCTCACTCTGTACTTGGCTCACTGGTTTGGTATCGGGGACTTGAACCTGCGATCTTCCGGTTCCCAAGCCAAGTACCAACAGACTGAACTACTGCCGCCTGCAATGCACACAAACGTGTGGACGTCATGAAGTTCCTTATCAATTGTGTGAATCACAATGGTATTGGCTTTTATTTCACCAATGCAACATACCAGCAAAAGAGGTTAATAGCATATAATTACAACCCCCACCCTCATGGTTTAGTGTTTTATTCTTTTGTGCACTGTATTTTGTGGTTTTTTTTGAGAGCGGCTTTTATTAATAACATATGATTTCTCTGACTGTTGACATCTGGAGTGTGTGCAACCGTCTGTCGCTCTCTCTCTCTCTGTGTCTCTATCTCTGTGTCTCTCACACGGCGCGGTCTGGTTGTGGACCAGTGTGTTCTCACAGGCCGTGCTGCCTGCAGTGTTACGCCATCCCAGCAGAGACGAAAGCGTGACGTCTTTTTATTTTTCATCGCTTTGTGGCCTGCCAAACGATGCTGGCAGCTTAGTCACTCTTTCTTGCTTCTGAAGCTCAGCTCAGCGCAGCACAGAGCGTGTTGTGCCTGGTGTTGGCTACATTTTGAACACGTCGTGGTCCAGACATACCGAGGAAGGGTCTCATGAGAGGTACATGAGAGGTACACTTTTATTTATTAGTATTTTTTGTTGGAAAGGGTTCTCTCCCCACCAGCTGTTCCTTTGATTGCCTGGGAATTTGTGCATTTTAGTGGAAGCTTTCATAAAAATCGGAAATTGACAAGAATGTTCCTGGCTATAAGAGTGCACCTTGCTCCCAATGAGAAGTAGATTCAATATCTTAATCATGTTTTCATAGATGCTTGTTAGCTCTTAAAACAAGAAGCTGGAAGCCTCTAGCCTCTGACATTCTTTCCAGTTGATGTCTATTGGCTGTAATTATCATAGTCTATAGACGTCTATAGACATCACACACACACACACACACACACACACACACACACACACACACACACACACACACACACACACACACACACACACACACACACACACACACACACACACACACACACACACACACACACACACACACACACACACACACACACACACTTGAACACACATCACTAAGCATGTTCATTTGTCTCCTTATCCTTGACCTATTTCCCTGCTTCCACCTCTCCCTCTCTCTCTCTGTGTGACAAGGTCATTGTGTGTGTGTGTGTGTGTGTGTGTGTGTGTTTCCATATGGCCAGGCTGGCCCACACTGTCCAAGGACTATGTCCCGGCTGCTCTCTGCTGCAGTGGGGGACTCGGCGTTCCAGACGGTCTCCGAGGTCATCGTGTCTCTCTCTCTCTCTCTCTCTCTCCTCTCTCTCTCTCTCTCTCTCTCTCTCTCTCTCTCTCTCTCTCTCTCTCTCTCTCTCTCTCTCTCTCTCCTCTCTCTCTCTCTCTCTCTCTCTCTCTCTCTCTCTCTACACAATCTCTCTCTCTCTCTCTCTCTCCCACTCTCTATGCACGATCTCTCTCTCTCTCTCTCTCTCTCTCTCTCTCTCTCTCTCTCTCTCTCTCTCTCTCTCGTCTCTCTCTCTCTCTCTCTCTCTCTCTCTCTCTCTCTCTCTCTCTATACACAATCTCTCTCTCTCTCCCACTCTCTATGCACAATCTCTCTCTCCCACTCTCTATAAACAATATCTCTCTCTCTCTCTCTCTCTCTCTCTCTCTCTCTCTCTCTCTCTCTCTCTCTCTCTCTCTCTCCTCTCTCTCCTCTCTCTCTCTCTCTCTCTCTCTCTCTCTCTCTCTCTCCTCTCTCTCTCTCTCTCTCTCTCTCTCTCTCTCTCTCTCTCTCTCTCTCACTCTTTCTCCCTCCCTCGCTGTTAATTTCTTCCTCCTTCTCTTTACTATACATATAGAGGGAATAACAATCTGCATTTTGCCTTGAAGGCTATATGAGTTAAATAGAATAGTTTGGAAATGGCACCAGAGATTATATGACGCTCAATATATTAATGTGTTTTTTCGCTCTGGAAATATGCTTGTGAAACATATGTGTGTAACGAAGTGGAACGTATAGCCATGTTAACGAAGACCATAACAGCAGACACATATTGGCTGCTTAGCGACTATATCATATATATAGATTTGTTTAAAAAGTCTCGAAACAAACAGTTGCTCTGCAAACCACCTCGGCGTTAGTATTACTTATTCCAAGGTTTAATGAAGGTCTTTAAAGTGGATATGTTCATTATCTGCCTCTCTCTCTCTCTCTCTCTCTCTCTCTCTCTCTCTCTCTCTCTCTCTCTCTCTCTCTCTCTCTCTCTCTCTCTCTCTCTCTCTCTCTCTCTCTCTCTCTCTCTCTCTCCTCTCTCTCTCTCCTCTCTCTCTCTCTCTCTCTCTCTCTCTCTCTCTCTCTCTCTCTCTTTCTCGCTTTCTCTCTCTGTGTACACTCGTCAGAGAGAGGTGACAGTGAGGACCCATGTGGTGGACTCTTTAACACTCTGACTTACTGATAATCTGATAATTCAACTGATGCATTCATTCAGAGTATCTCCAGTCCGGGCGTCAATACAGGGGCAGAGTTTGCTCTTTGCCTCTGGTAAGGACACATATTTGTGGTGAAGGCCTTCTGAGCTCGGATGCTCTCACGGTCGTCCTGCTTGGAGAGATTAGGGCCAGGTGGAGAACGCCTGTTGTTTCTGTTCTGCCGCCATCCGCTGGACCCGTGTTTTGGAAAGTTGTGTCTGCCGTCGTCCCCCCCCCCCCCCCCCCCCCCCCCGATTAAACACCACCGAAATTCCAGAATGTCTTGTCTCACACCAGCTTGATTTCTGTTGGTGCCCCTGTGTATGTGCAAATGGAACCACCGTAAATATATCTTGTTTCTTCGTGGGTTTGTGTCGTTGTATCCCAGTTTGCATCTTGCATGGTTAAAGTTAAAGCTTTCTGAGCAGCTTTCCCAGATTCCCCCCCCCCCCAACAAAACAAAACATCTATCACAGTGGAGGATCGGCACATCAGGATGAAGTGGTCCTGGTCGATGAATAGGCTTACTGGTACTTTATTCTCACTGGCCAGGTTTGTGTGTGGGGGTCAGGTCGGTGATAAAGGATGGCTCTGTGGCTCCTATTGTCTTATGAGAGAGAGAGAGAGAGAGAGAGAGAGAGAGAGAGAGAGAGAGAGAGAGAGAGAGAGAGAGAGAGAGAGGAGAGAGAGAGAGAGAGAGAGAGAGAGGAGAGAGAGAGAGAGAGAGAGAGAGAGAGAAGAGAGAGAGAGAGAGAGAGGATGAGAGAGAGAGAGAGAGAGAGAGAGAGAGAGAGAGAGGAGAGAGAGAGAGAGAGAGAGAGAAGGGGAGAGAGGGAGAGGGAGAGAGAGAGATGAGGTAGCCTGACACAAAGTGTGAGCTCTGTCTACCGGGGCAGCCCGGCCCTTATAAGTGGAGGTGTGGGTTAATGGAGGACAGGGTTAGGGTGTAGGTAGTAGTAGAGATGATGGAGGTGGTGGTGGTGGTCGGTGGCGGCAGCGACAGGGTGCCGCTGATTCAGCCACCCTGCCGCCTGGGGCCAGGAAGAGGGTCATGATGGATACAGCTGATCGCCCAGTAAGGAAGTTTAGGAGGAAGGAGGTGAATGGGGAAGGGGGTCGAGGGGGTTGGGGGGGGTGAGCTAGTGGGATTCTTCCTCTGGACATTAAGGAACCCTCTTTGTCGTGGTGTCACTCAAACAGATTCAAGGTGGCTCAGGCCGCCTTCTTTAAGGAGGGAAAGAAAGGAGAGGTTTCCTATTGTGAAAGGCTCTGTCTCTGTCTCGGTCTCGGTCTCTCCTGTGTCTTTCTCTGTCTTCTCTTCTCTCTTGTCCTTGTGGGCGCTGGCTCCCGGCATGCTGTGGATTGGGCTTGATGTGTCTGTTGCCGTGGCAAAGGCGGAAAGTGGGGTCTTGTACCACTTGGACTTTTGTACCACCACATTATATGCACAGTATATATTATATATACCGGTGTGTGTACATGTGTGCATGTAGGCGTGCATTCCTAGTTTGTATATTGTAATCAGGGAGCTGAGAAGCAGACGAATACACGTTTTCTTTTACACACACGTTCTCTTGAAATGATGGCATCACTTGCTTGCTTACTTACTTGCTTACTGCTTAAAAAAAGACCACATTTTGGACCACACTCGCTTAGATTTGTTTCTATCTAAAAGTTCAAAAAAAGTGTTGTTGTTTTTTGTCCT
>CM051005.1:6281166-6288666 GCA_027704905.1 Muraenolepis orangiensis | reverse complement strand
TTAACACTGGTCAAAGCGTTCATTTTTGACCCTTGCCCCCTGCTGCACTATGATTGCCGAGGGGGAAGGCTTACCAGTCGTGTGGTTCTGAAGTAATATTAACTGGACAAATTTCACAGTCAACCTCAAGCCCAATGTTTAGACAAAGGTGGCAGATTGGGAGAGATGAGCCCTGCTAGGGGCTAATGATTGTGGCTGTGATTGGCCTGTGGGTGGCTGGTTTACAGCTGTCCCACACTGACGGCGCCCCCCCCCCCCCCCTACTATAACCATTGGAGGGAAGGTGAGAACGGCCCCCTATATACGGCTCGATTAAAACAACTGTTGACTGTGCCTGTGGTAATGAACCGCGAGAGCCCAGCCAGTTGACAGTGTGCTGTTCTGTTTCTCTACTAAGAGCCTTTGAGTTAAGAAATCCTTTTTCTCTAAATGAACCGGCCAATGTTTCTGATTTCCATGCCGGCAGTAAAATGACACCGAAAGACCACCCAGTATGGCGGATATAACCCACTGCAGTTAATAGTTTAAAACCGAGATAATGGCTATTTGATCGTCCATTCATATATATTATGGTGTTCATTCATTCTTCTCAGTAACATATAGATTGAAATGTGACTGCTGAAGATGAAAAATTATATTATAGTGTACTCTGTGCTATCAAGTGTGTTTACTCAAACCTGCTATTTACTTGACACACTCTTGCTAATTTAAAGGAATACACCACCCAAAAACAATATATGTTTAGTTTTTTTTTTTCAGTCATGCTTTGTAGCCTGGATTGTCAGAGGGATTCCCTTTGTGGAGAGTAGCTGTTTTGTTTTGTAAGGAAATGAGCTTCTATTCACTTATTTTGCACATATTGAGAAATGGTTAAACCTTTTGAGAGCTCTATTATCTACAGAGAGGTGGGCCTGCAAACCTTTTCCTTCTTCACATAGTCAGGCTGTGTGGAGGTGAGTAAACCATCCACAAAGTGTGGTTAACTGCTGGCATATTCCTAGGAAAATGCCTTCATTAATCATTAGCCAACGTTGTAATTACTAACCAGCGCAGGAAGCTGAACCGGCGGCTTGGTCGCATCATGCTCTGGGAATAATCGATTTGTACATAGTAGAACCTAACCTTTATTTATTTTTGCGACTGGACAGAGCGACTAAACGTTGATTATTAACGTAGGGCAATTGGCAATAGAACGTTTCACAGACACGCCAGATGCAGTTTGACTTGGCCTGTCTGCCCGGGGGGGGGGGGGGGCCCTGTGTTTACTGGTCAAAGTCGGGGGGAGATAGTCAGGTGTATGTTCACGGTTGGACTGTGACTGGAGAACCAGAGCGCCAGAAGAGAAAGAGACTCCCGTCTCCCGGTGTAATAATATCAGATTGAGAAGCCCCCCACACACACACACACACACACACACACACCACACACCCCACACGCGTGAGGACACTAATACGTGAGACACACACACAACATCATTGGTGGTGTCACCAAAGGTCGGTCAACGTAAACATCTCCGACTGGAAATATGACTAGACTTCCCGGCTCTGCCGGTGCTACCGCTTCTTTTCTCCCCCCCCCCACCACCATCCCTCCCCCCCCCACCATCCCTCCCCACCCCCACCAGTAAAATAAACATTCCTTCCTTCCTTCCTTTGCTGCCCTTTTTTTTTTTCACACATCACGCTGAGTCACGGACGAGCCAATGAGCCGCTCTATCTCCTCCGCCACCACTCAGCACTGTGACGCGAAGGCACGTCACCCGGGCTAGAATGACACATAATCCCCCAACATCTGCCCCCCCCCCCCCCCCCCCCCCTCTCCCAACGCTTGTTGATTTGTGGCGCATGTGCGTTTATTTATTCTGCGCCCGGCGAGGCCTCCCTGGTATTTATAGCCCGGAGTAACGGCCCGCCGAGGGGTCAGGTCCAGGGGACGGCGGCGGGCGGGCAAAATGCCGCTGAGGGCCGATCCTGACATTCTTGTGCCCATTTTGCCCCACATGTTGCTCGTCCCCAGTCTGTCCCTGACCCCTCCCTCCCCTCCCTCCCCTCCCCTCCCCTCCCATCTCCCATCCCCCTCCCCTCCCATCTCCCATCCCCCCTCCCCTTCCACCAATGAAACCGAGAAAATCGGCAGATCCGCAGAACCAAAGGGTGATGAAAGAGGGCATCTGAGGATTCAACCTTTTATGTACACACATAAAGACTGAGGTGGGGGGACGGGGGGACGGGGGGGCACCCAAGGGTGACATCGGGTCGTGTGTGTGTGTGTGTGTGTGTGTGTGTGTGGGGGGGTGGGGCAAGGCAATGGCACGCGTGGCGAGGCGCGCGCCGGCATGGCAGCAGGCAGATACCGGCCTCTCTTTTGTGTCCCTCTCTCTCCCCCCCCCCACATCCCCCCCCCCACCACCACCCCTCCCGTGGCTCCGTGGCCCTCCAAGAGCATCTGTCACCACGGGGGGTCAGCAGGGCCAAGATGAATGACCCCCCCTACCCCCTACCACCCCCTCCCCCCCTTCCACAGTATATCCTCCCCCTCCCCCTCCCCCTCCCCCTCCTCCCTCCTCCTCCTCCTCCTCCTCCTCCTCCTCCTCCTCCTCCTCCTCCTCCTCCTCCTCCTCCTCCTCCTGCTGCTGCTCAGCAAATGGCATAGGACAGAGGATTTCTAGGGGGAGGGATTTATCTCTGTGTGTGTGTTTGTTTGTTTGTGTGTGTGAGAGAGAGAGAGAGAGAGAGAGAGAGAGAGAGAGAGAGAGAGAGAGAGAGAGAGAGAGAGAGAGAGAGAGAGAGAGAGAGAGAGAGAGAGAGAGAGAGAGAGAGAGAGAGAGAGAGAGAGAATGTGAGAGAGAGAGAGAGCGCGAGAGAGAGGCAGGGGGAGGGAGCGCTTCTACTGTGTTGGAGGAACAAGTGGGATACCAGGTCCTACTGCAGTGTGTCATGACTAAGGATGTTTGAGGGGCCACGGGGACAGAGGCGCAATTGCTTACATTTCCCAGGACTTTCCCCCGCCACTCGGGTCTTTCTTCTGTTGGATCTATCGCTCCCCCCCCCTCCCCTCCGTGGAATACCTTTTTTTTTAAATTTAATTTAATTTAATTTATATATTTTTTTATTAAAAACCACTCTTTAAACTGTGGTGGATCTTTAAAAAAAAAAAAAAAAAAAGTTGTTTGGAGTTGTTTTGGCTTTGGATTGTTGGAGGAAGAGGAGGAGGAAGAGGAGGAGGAGGAAGGAGCGTGGGTGCTGCTTCTTGCGGAGGAGTCGTGCAAGGTACAGGAGGCAGGCGTCACACTGTGAGAGGTGTCCTGGGGAGCATTTGGCTCAACATAGCATTTAAAAAAGAGATGGGCGTTGAGCACCTCATTTAAAGGGTGTTAAGAAATGTTGTTTTTTTTCCTTTTTCTGCTGTATTTGAACCCCCCACACCACACACACACACCACACACACACACACACACACACACACACACACACACACCTGGTGTGTCTCTCTTGTGTTGCAACACTGCATTTCTAAGGTTAAGAATAGTTGTTAGCTCTTTCTCGCATTTCTAATGTGTGGGTGTGGATAGGCCCTTTGCTTGTGTTAAGTGAATTTGAATATTTTGTTTCATTTAAGCTGCAGCTTCGTCAGAGTCGGTATTTAAGAATTTAAATGTAAGGCATTTATCATAAAGATTTCAATAAAATCAATTAATTTGGATTAACACTTTGCTTCAAGGCTGAAATGAAAAGCTAACCTAAATTGATTCTGTCATCAAACAATGTGTTGCTGGAGGTCTGATTGTAAATGATTGTAAATGCAGGAATTTGTTAACAGTGTCAACATTTTTTTGATGGCGGTTTGCTCCAGCGAGTTAGCCAGTAAGTTGCCCTCAGCGGCGTTTAGACAGAAACTTAGCAAGGACCTGGGCTCACACCCTCCATTGTCAGCACTGTAATGTAATTATGCAGATCAAGGGGGGGAAGACAGAAGGGGGGGGGGGGGCAGGAGGGGGCAGGGAATGTGAGGGAGAAAGACAGAGAAAGAGAGAAGGCCAGGTTAGTGCAAGGGTCAACTTTCTAGGTTTAATGTATTACTCTTTTCTTTTAAGCATAGAACTTGTTAATGGCTTTGGATTAAGAATTGTGCCTGTAATTTGGATATTTTTTTTACACTTTAACACTTTATACATTAAAGTTGATTCACTTAATACACTACATTTACTTATTATTTTTTTATGTAGGCCTCTAAAACCTCTCAATAAACTAGTTGTGTGCGGGATGCACGTCCAAAAGGCCATTGTTTCATATGAACTTAACGTTTAGGGTTTAACGTTAGCTTTCAATGAATGAATACACCCGTTCTTATTGTTTTAGCTTGTTTTCAACTCTACACCTAACATTAAGGACTTGCTAACATTTGCCATGGTGAATACTTACTTGTCATTGTTTTTGTGTGTGTGTCTGTGTGTGTGTGTGTTTGTGTGTATGTGTATGTGTATGTGTGTGTGAACACACACTCACGTGCATGTGCTGGCCCATCACCCCCCGTCTGTAGAACCTAAGCCACAGTATCAGCCTAAGCGGCCCCTAAAAGCCATTACAAGTACAACAAGACCCTATTAAGCCCCCAGTCTCCCGTGCCTGTCTCCGTCTCTAGATTTACGTCCTTCTGAAGCCCCCCCCCCCCCCCCCCCCCCCATCAACATCATCTCTGGGGCCATCTGTGTCTCCTTCTGGGCAGTCCACCCTCCACTGCCCTTTTTGGTTATTCCTTAAAAGATATTTCCAATATCCCCCGTCAATATCTGTGCTGGGCACACACACTGGTGAATACCGCGTTGGGTTTTTGTTCAATGAATGAGATCAATTTGTGAAGATTGTTGTTTGACACACTCACCGCTCACACCATCTACGGGAGGCTAATGGATATTTTGTGTATGGTTTATACATTTAATAAATCTGTATGGATTTATTTGTTCAACTTGCATATGCAGTCTGTTCATTTGTGTTTTTAGTCCACTACTGTGTTCTAAAGCCAGTAGAATCGTGTAGATTCGTCCCATTGCCATGTAAGCCACCTTAGCTACTTTGATTAGCTCTCTCCCCCCCCGGCCTCACTAATCATTGACATGCTAGACAGTGTAATAACGGTCAGCCAATGCAAGTTTGAAACAGCTTGTGTACAGTTCACCAGTCAGTCGGAGGACTTGGACCCCACCGTGTCTTCACAGCGTAGCGCCGCCCAGTCAGGAGTGACGACTGGCCAGATTCGGACCGTCAATGTTTCTGGAAAGAACTTTGCTTCCGTTTCATCAGATCCTGAGTGTCTAATAAACAATACAATTGACTAAAGGGTCACAGTAGTCTCCATTGCCCAGCTCAGAATAGCAGGACTGGGTGTTTGAGCGTTTGTGTGTGTGTGTGTGTGTGTGCGTGTGTGTGTGTGTGTGTGTGTGTGTGTTTATGTATGCGTCTGTGTGTGGGTGTGGGTCGGTGTTTGTGTGTGTGTGTGTGTGTGTGTGTGGGGGGGGGGGGGGGGGGGGGGGGGGGGGGTGTATGTGTGTGTGTGTTTGTAAACTCAAACACCCAAATGTGTTTTATGAAAATAACCCTGGGGGGTGGCGGTTGTATCGGATGACCTCTGTTTAGGCTCCCCGTAGCGACTACATATGTGCCTGCATGCCATTGCGATGGATGCAATCTGCTACAGACGTTCTATATGTTGAACAAGGGTGCTCTCCCACTAGGGTGTTCTCCAACTAGGGGGTTCTCCCAATAGGGTGTTCTCCTACTAGGGTGTTCTCCGACTAGGGTGTTCTCCCACTAGGGTGTTCTCCTACTAGGGTGTTCTCCCACTAGGTTGTTCTCCTACTAGGGTGTTCTCTGACTAGGGTGTTCTCCCACTAGGTTGTTCTCCTACTAGGGTGTTCTCTGACTAGGGTGTTCTCCCACTAGGGTGTTCTCCGACGAGGGTGTTCTCTGACTAGGGTGTTCTCCCACTAGGGTGTTCTCCTACTAGGGTGTTCTCTGACTAGGGTGTTCTCCCACTAGGGTGTTCTCCTACTAGGGTGTTCTCCTACTAGGGTGTTCTCTGACTAGGGTGTTCTCCGACTAGGGTGTTCTCCCACTAGGGTGTTCTCCCACACACAATTGCATTTGCGGATGATACTATGGCACTCGTAGATGGAATATGTGAGCGTGTGAATGCATTTCAAGATTGAAGATTCCAGATTTGTACAATGGAATGATTACTCCCGATTCCCTTTAACGCATTATAAATTCCCTACAATTTAACACTATATGCTATACTATGTACTATATACTATACTTACGCTATACAACACTATACTACGATTATATTTGCCGTTTGACACTCCTGTTAGATATCGTAATAACAAAAACATGTTTTGACTGTACGCCAAATATGTAAAAAAAAGTGTCTGGCCAAATCCTATCTCTTATCTGTGAATAATCACAGATTATTTTTTCTCTCCCATTTTCCCTTTAAAGTTGACTCTTCACCCTGGTGTCTCTAGTGCTATTTCATCACGGCCTCCCCGTCGAGCTTATCTGAGATCTGGTTGTCTCTTGTTCCCCAGGTCTAGTGCGGTGGTGACACCAGCGGAGATGTCTTAGGCCAAAGGTTTCCGCCGAGTGTGGTCGTGATCCAGCATGTAGCAGGAGATAACAAGTCCCTTCACGCTTGGGAAAATAAATTCAGACAAGGTAAGCCCCCCCCACCACCCCCACCGACATTGCATTGCATTTATTCCCTCCACCCACCTCCCCTTCTGTCCTGAAAGTACTGACTCAAACTGTCAACGGGTGGTGGTAGTGGTGGTGGTGGTGGTGGGAGGGTGGAGTAGTGCAGGTATCGAAGGAAAAAGAGTTCTCCCCCACCGGTCTGCTCCTGCTCCTCCTCCTCCTGTGGCCTCCGGGAGCCCGAGTGGGCTGCAGACGCTCAGGCTGCAGGGCTACAGTCTGGCTGTGACCCCGAGGTCACATTCATGCAATCTGTTGCCGACAGCCCAGGAGCCGAGGATCACCCTCGTCTGACCGAATGTCTGAGCGACTGGCTCACTGCCCCACTGCCCTACTAAACATAAATGTTCTGACTCAACCCGTGTTCCCCCTTTTTAAGTCTACGCCAAACAGGCTCTGCTCCCCAGAGCGACGCGTTTTGCTCGTGCATCTCTCACAAAGCCCCAGTCGGTCACTAAACTCACCTGAAATAACCCGTAGCCACACCCCCCCCCCCCAGCCACCCACCTTCCCAGCCCCCCCCCCTCCTCTCCGTCTCCGCTCGGCTTGTACGGCTGACCTTATCAGCCACCCCTGGGAGAAACATCCGGCAGGCGACCTCTGGCACGGCTTTGTTTTGAAGAGGGCAGGTGAGGTCGCACAAGGCGTCCACCTCTGAGCCGGTGCGATGTCTCAGAGGGAGGCCCCTAGGGGCCCTCAGGAGAAGTCCAGAGCCTCGGACTCGGACCGCACAGAAGAGCGGTCCGAGTCGACT
>CM051005.1:6221166-6276166 GCA_027704905.1 Muraenolepis orangiensis | reverse complement strand
AGACCCCTGCCCCCGAGGGCTGCTGCACGCTAGACGGTAGGTCCATGTCCTCCTATAGGGGAGATAGGAGAGATGGTAGGTCCATGTCTCCTACAGGAGAGATGGTAGGTCCATGTCCTCCTATAGGGGAGATAGGAGAGATGGTAGGTCCATGTTCTCCTAAAGGGGAGATAGGAGAGATGGTAGGTCCATGTCCTCCTATAGGGGAGATAGGAGAGATGGTAGGTCCATGTCCTCCTAAAGGGGAGATAGGAGAGATGGTAGGTCCATGTCCTCCTATAGGAGAGATAGGAGAGATGGTAGGTCCATGTCCTCCTAAAGGGGAGATAGGAGAGATGGTAGGTCCATGTCTCCTAAAGCGGAGATAGGAGAGACGGTAGGTCCATGTCCTCCTAAAGGGGAGATAGGAGAGATGGTAGGTCCATGTCCTCCTAAAGGGGAGATAGGAGAGATGGTAGGTCCATGTTCTCCTAAAGGGGAGATAGGAGAGATGGTAGGTCCATGTCCTCCTATAGGGGAGATAGGAGAGATGGTAGGTCCATGTCCTCCTAAAGGGGAGATAGGAGAGATGGTAGGTCCATGTCCTCCTATAGGAGAGATAGGAGAGATGGTAGGTCCATGTCCTCCTAAAGGGGAGATAGGAGAGATGGTAGGTCCATGTCTCCTAAAGGGGAGATAGGAGAGACGGTAGGTCCATGTCCTCCTAAAGGGGAGATAGGAGAGATGGTAGGTCCATGTCCTCCTAAAGGGGAGATAGGAGAGATGGTAGGTCCATGTCCTCCTAAAGGGGAGATAGGAGAGATGGTAGGTCCATGTCCTCCTAAAGGGGAGATAGGAGAGATGGTAGGTCCATGTCCTCCTATAAGGGGAGATAGGAGAGATGGTAGGTCCATGTCCTCCTAAAGGGGAGATAGGAGAGATGGTAGGTCCATGTCCTCCTATAGGGGAGATAGGAGAGACGGTAGGTCCATGTCCTCCTATAGGGGAGATAGGAGAGACGGTAGGTCCATGTCCTCCTATAGGGGAGATAGGAGAGACGGTAGGTCCATGTCCTCCTATAGGGGAGATAGGAGAGACGGTAGGTCCATATCTCCGACAGGAGAGATAGGATAGATGGTAGGTCCATGTCTCCTACAGGAGAGATGGTAGGTCCATGTCTCCTACAGGAGAGATAGGATAGATGGTAGGTCCATATCTCCGACAGGAGAGATAGGATAGATGGTAGGTCCATGTCTCCTACAGGCAAGATAGGATAGATGGTAGGTCTGTGTCTCCTACAGGAGAGATAGGATAGATGGTAGGTCCATGTCTCCTACAGGAGAGATAGGATAGATGGTAGGTCCATGTCTCCTACAGGAGAGATAGGATAGATGGTAGGTCCATGTCTCCTACAGGCGAGATAGGATAGATGGTAGGTCTGTGTCTCCTACAGGAGAGATAGGATAGATGGTAGGTCCATGTCTCCTACAGGAGAGATAGGATAGATGGTAGGTCCATGTCTCCTACAGGAGAGATAGGATAGATGGTAGGTCCATGTCTCCTACAGGCGAGATAGGATAGATGGTAGGTCTGTGTCTCCTACAGGAGAGATAGGATAGATGGTAGTTCCATGTCTCCGACAGGAGAGATAGGAGAGATGGTAGGTCTGTGTCTCCTATAGGAGAGTTGGTAGATCTGTGTCTCCTACAGGAGAGATTGATAGATCCATGTCTCCTACAGGAGAGATGGTAGTTCCATCTAACCATCCATCCATCTCTTTGGGCAGTGCAGAATTATTCCATGCGAGCCTATTTAGTCATTTAGCAACACCTTTCTCCCAAAGTGACTTGCAATGAACTTAGATTGAGGTCATTAAGGAGCATGATTAGGCAAATAAGATGTTAGTTAGGCTGATCAGATGTCTTCAGGTTGCAAGCATGATGTGGACCACCTGCCCCTGTATGAGTGTGGCATTAGCCAGACTCAAATACAACTCAAATCTGCTTGTGTCATTTCAGGGAAACATCACATAAGCATCCCTGTCGCTTTGATGCTGAGTAATGATACGTACCTCTCTACGCTTAATACATGCTAGTACAAACCATCAATACATGTACGAGTACAGCAAACCAGCACCGAGAGCGGTTCATTTTAGAACATAATTAATGTCACTATGGCAACCAGGGATGCTTTGCTGCCTCTGAGGTTCAGGCTGGTGGAGACAAAACAGGTTTCTAATCAGTAAGGCTTCTCGCCAGGGTCTAATATGAAGGGGTTTCAATTGAAAACCATTGTTAACATTGTTGTGTTCTTTCTCTCTCTCTCGCTCTCCCGCTCTCACCTTCCCCCCCCCCCCCCCCCCCTCACTTCTCCAGGGTTCTGTCAGGCCGGCAAGGACCTGCGCTTGGTCACCATGGCAACGGAGTCTGTCAAAGTCCCAGCTGGCTTCGAGCTGGTCGGTGCCAAGTCCCCCAGCGTCCCCGAGCACGTCCTTGTGTGTGCCGTGGACCGGCGCTTTTTACCCGACGAACACGGGAAAAATGCACTTTTAGGTCAGTGTGAGCCAAGAACCCGCAGGGTTGAGAAATGAAGAGTATAAACTGATGTGTGTATAACTGATGGTGTTTATATATTTTTTTAATATTCTTGTCGAGATATTGTATTGTATTGTATTGTATTGTATTGTAGATCAATTGTCCAGAGGAAGGATTTTTATGTATGTTGTGTTTTATTTATATACCTATTTATATATTGTATCATTTATATGATATACTTATATACTTCGATTTTGTTAAACATATTGGGTACAAATCTTCTTTTCGTTTTTGTATATATTTGGCTGCTTGCAGGCTGCTCATTGGTCCATAGGTGCAATGACAATACATTTGAATGTAATCTAATATTCCGTGTGTGTTGGTTCCCGCAGGGTTCTCCGGGAACTGCGTGGGCTGTGGGGAGAAAGGGTTCCGCTACTTCACAGAGTTCTCCAACCACATCAACCTGAAGCTGTCCACTCAGCCCAAGAAACAGAAGCACTTAAAGTACTACCTGGTGAAGAACTCTCAGGGTGCTCTCTGCAAAGGGCCCCTCATCTGCTGGAAAGGTCAGAGAGCTGTGTGTGTGTGTGTGTGTGTGTGTGTGTGTGTGTGTGTGTGTGTGTGTGTGTGTGTGTGTGTGTGTGTGTGTGGTGTGTGTGTGTGTGTGTGTGTGTGTGTGTGTGTGTGTGTGCGTGTGTGTACGTGTGTTTGTGTTATTTGTGTGTGTGTTTGTGTTTGTTATTTGTGTGTGTGTGTTATTTGAGTGTGTGTGTGTGTTTACTATTTGTGTGTATGTGTGTGTGTGTTATTTGTGTGTGTGTTATTTGAGTGTGTGTGTATATGTGTGTGTGTGTGTGTGTGTGTGTTATTTGTGTATGTGTGTGTGTGTGTGTTATTTGAGTGTGTGTGTATATTTGTGTGTGTGTGTTTGTTATTTGTGTGTATGTGTGTGTATGTATGTGTGTGTGTGTGTGTTATTTGTGTATGTGTGTTTGTTATTTGTGTGTGTGTATGTGTGTGTGTTATTTGTGTGTGTGTGTTATTTGCGTGTGTGTGTGTTATTTGTGTGTGTGTTATTTGCGTGTGTGTGTGTGTGTGTGTGTTATTTTCCTAATCTGTCTGTTTACTTAGCAGTAGTGTGCACCTTTTCAGCGTTGGCCTAGAAACAGGCTGTAAAGCATGCGGATGGAATAGCCTGCTAATACTAACTTCTCCTCTTCTTCTCCCAGACTGCAAAACACGTCAGTTCTCCAACAGTGCCTGCACCTCCAAGCCCAGCTCCTCCTCCTCCATCAGCAGTAAGGAGAACGGAGGCACCAACGGCCACAGCTCCTCCCCCTTCTCCCTCTCAGGTGAGCCCCCCCCCCCCCTCCCCCCCCCCACTCTGTCCCTCTCATCATAACATTTTTTGTACTTTAGTACTTTTTTCCCAACCACTGTTTAAAAATACAAAGCACTGCTGCAATTGATTACTTTTTACTATGTGACAAATCCCTGACCTGATAACCTTTTCTGATAAAGTTCCGGGGCCATTGGGGGTCATCACACAAAGCTCACGTCTGAGTCAGCAGAGCTCTTGGCTGGTCTCTCCTGACTGTGACCTTGTGGTGGGCCGAACAGCGCAGGCGCAGCCCAGGCCACAGCTGGAACCCAGTCATGCTAGCTCTGGCGCTCCGCGGCTAGGATAGGCTAGGCTAGGCTAGGCTAGGCCACGGGGACATGTCAAGCTCCCTTTACCAAACCACGGATGATGAAACTAGCTTTTGTTTGCACACGCACGCGTTAATTCACGTGTGACCTCGTCCTTTATCTAAATCTGGGGGATTGAATCCTCTTTATTGGTCACAAACATGCACACACACACACACACACACACACACACACACACACACACACACACACACACACACACACACACACACACACACACACACACACACACACACACACACACACCACACACACACACACACACACACACACACACACACACACACACACACACACACACACACACACACACACACACACACACACACACACACACACACACACACACACACACACACACACACACACACACACACACACACACACACACACACACACACACACACACACACACACAGTGAAATTAGTTTTGCATTTAACCCATCCTAGTATTAGGAGCAGTGGGCAGCTATTGTATATACAGCTGCCTGGAGGAGCAGTTTAGTGTAGGGGGTCTGCTGCCTTGCTCAAGGGCATCTCAACCGTGCCCAGGTGTTTCGGGGACTTGAACCCGCGACCTTCCGGTTCCCAAGACAAGTTCCAACAGATTGAGCTACTGCCGCCCCCTTTAACACAATACAAATTTAAAAAAGCTCATGCAAATCTGTATTTATTTGTATTTGTCAAGCACATTTGGTAAACCAGGTGGACTTTATTGATCCCTGAAATAAACAAGATGGGGAAATAAGGAGAAGTTTGGTTTTAGTTGAAGTCAGATGTGAGCCGAATGTCTTATTTAGTCTTATTGGTGAATAGACGTTACATCCATAGGCATATGGGACGACAGGTGAGGTTAGCAGGTGCCAGTGTGTGTGTGTGTGTGTGTGTGTGTGTGTGTGTGTGTGTGTGTGTGTGTGTGTGTGTGTGTGTGTGTGTGTGTGTGTGTGTGTGTGTGTGTGTGTGTGTGTGTGTGTGTGTGTGTGTGGGGTCAGGTTGATTGCTTATTGATCCTAATATATTGTTGTGTTTGTCTTGTTTGTTTGTGTGACCTTCTAGATTCTCCGCCGACCAGAACCGCCCAAGCCTCCTCCTCCGTGTTCTTTGGCGGGCCGGACCTGAGCAGAGACTGCAGTTTCCTCAAGCCTTTGGCCTCCATGCCTCTCAACAACAAGACGCTACCCATAGGTTAGCTCTCTCTATAAAGACCTACCTTCTCCGCATCAATTCATTCAACAATTCACTCTTGTTTTGTTTTATTTGTTGTTATGATGCCAACAGATGAATCAGTGTGAAACGAAAGTAGAGAAAATCAATTTATACATTATATACCATTTGGTGGACGCTTTTTAGCCAAAGCATCTTGAGTAAATATGTCATGAACTACACTGGACCAATGATGCTTGACCTCTTCCTCTTCACAATGCATTGCTAATGCATGGGGTTGGGGGGGGGGGGGTGGGTGAGTGTGTTCGTCCAGCTAAGCATATTTATGCCTGCATCGATGCTTTTTAGGATTAGGAGGCTGGCCCCCTCATAAGCCCTCACCTCAGTGGTTCTGGTGCATTTGGTCCCCTTGGCGGCACGCTGTGTGGTGTTGCCTAGCTACCGGCTTGTTTACCAAAGGTTAGCATATGGCAGATGTAGCCGAAGATTCGGCGGTGCCAAGATTAACGTCTCACACGTATTGCCTAGAGTAGAGACACACACACACGCACGCACGCACGCACACACACACACACACACACACACACACACACACACACACACACACACACACACACACACACACACACACACACACACACACACACACACTCAGAAACATGTGAGTGTAAGCACACAATATATATATAGTGTGTGCGTGTGTGTGTTTCTTAAGTGTGCAATGCACACTTGGGCCTCTGCACGGATCAATACTAACGGAAGGCACCCTGTAATGACTTTTTAAGACCTGGCTATCCATTAGTCCCTTTACAAGGTTGTGATATTGACAAGTAAGCGCTAGGCACACCGATCCATCTCCCCCCGTGTAATGCATGCACAGTGCATATGCAATGGGGGAAAAGCCCCATCGGGCCTTTGACAACAGTCAATCTCTCTATTGGAATTCCATAGTTCAGCGTTAGTACTGACTCATCTTTATTTATCGGCCCCCCCCTCGGTTACCATTCAAAGTGAAAGAAATCTAGAGAGGAATATGGTCTGGCCGACGCAGCGCACATGTACTCTAAATGCAATATTTTTACAAGGTACATTATAATACATGCATTATATATATATATTTATATATATAGATATGTATGTAAATATATGTACACACACACATATATATACTATATATACTATATACACTATATATGCACTATATATGCATATACTATATATACATATATTTACATACATATGCATTATTAAACATGTCTATTGAATATTCATTATTGTACATGTATAATATATATATATATATATATATATATGTATACAGTTTATATAGTATATGCATATATACATAGTATATACATTATTGTATTGTTGTATGTATATAGTGTTAACATCAGTATACATGTGGACATATTGCATATATCGGGGGTCGATTGTTCACGTTGTTTTCACGTTATTTCACGTTTTTCAATTTATCGGAATTTATTGATAATATTAGAATTGTTTGTTTTCGAAACCGTTTTCATAACCAACGAACAGTGTCAAAAGGTAGAATGACTCCTTGTCATTCAACTTGATTCTACTCTAATGTCCTTGCCTGATAACCTGTCATACACTATTACGATTTAATGAGGAGATAGGCTCAACTCTAGTGTGTGTGTGTGTGTGTGTCCCCCCCCCCCCCAGTGCCCACAGCTCTGAGGGTGAACCACCCACCCACCAACGGCCTGGGTGTTGACTCACGCCCGCCGCTCCTAAGCCCCTCCCAGACGCCTCTGGCCCCGCCCACCCAAACCTACCGCAGCCCTGACATCGGAGACAGCCCCTGTAAGCCCCTCGCTCGGAACACTCTGCCCAAACAACCCACCGTATCCAATTCTGTTCATCATGTTCACAGTGTTCTGTGAACAGTGTGAGTTGTTTACTCACCCAGCCCATCCACATCCACAGCATCTTCAACCATGAGCTCCGGTCCTCCAAAGAAACGCCACAGGAGCTGGCATCCCGGGCCAGCCCTTCACCCAATCGTCGGGCCCGTGCCGGCTATCCGGCCCATATCCGTATGTCCCCCAGGTCAGTACACACACACACACACACACACACACACACACACACATTTTCTGCTTGGATTTGTGGCGGAAGAAGGAATTCCAGATAACTGTCTGTCGCGTAGGGCTGGCTGAGGCGGCCTGCGATGCGAACCTCCTGGTCCAATCACACACTGTCTTGTTAGTTTGTGCTTGTTTGGTGTGTTTTATTTATGTTTGTGTGTTGTGTGCGCATGATGTGAATGAGTGTTTGTGTTTTCCCCGACGGGTGGGCTGTTGTTTTCTGTGTGTGTTTTTGACCGAATGCCTCAGTGATGATGCCTCTCTCTCTCTCTCTCTCTCTCTCACTCACTCACTCTCTCTCTCTCTCTCACTCACTCACTCTCACTCTCTCTCTCTCTCTCTCTCTCTCTCTCTCTTTCACTCTCTCTCTCTCTCTCTCTCTCTCACTCTCTCTCTCTCTCTCACACACACTCACTTCTTGTGTCCCACCAGGGTCTGTGCTGGCCATGCACACGACGGTGACGCCCCTCCCACCCGTTGTCGGGGTGATCCAGCCCCAGCCGGTGACCGCCGGGGAGACGGTGATCGTCCCCGACAACCTGCTCCTCTCCTCCGGAGTGCGTCCCGTCATCCTCATAGGTACGTCCTCGGCTGCCGGCAGCCGTCGGAGGTCTTCTGAATCAACAACAAAAACAACCAATCTGGAGGATTGAATCCTCTTTATTGGTCACCATAAGCATACAGTGAAATGTGTTCTCTGCATTTAACCCATCCTAGTATTGGGAGCAGTGGGGCAGCTATTTATACAGTTAGGGTTAGGGTGTCTTCCTCAAGGAGGCCTCGACAGTGTTTGCTAGGAGGAGCCGGGGATCGAACCAGCAACCTTCCGGTGGTGAGGCGACCGCTCGACCTCCTGAGCTAGACTGCCGCCTCTACGACAACAACATGTCACGCTATAGCTGCCAATGACAAATATTGGGGTTTGATTATATGATGTTTGATGAGCAGATTGATGCCAAGTTATTTTCTATGATTCTGTGTTTTGTTTTAATGCTGTCCCCTGCATATTCCCTTTGAGTATCGCTGTTATTAGTTCACAATGATACGCATAAATAAAGTCCTATCTATCTATCTATCTATCTATCTATCTATCTATCTATCTATCTATCTATCTATCTATCTATCTATCTATCTATCTATCTATCTATCTATCTATCTATCTATCTACACGTACACAATTGCACCTGCAAATGATAAAAAAAAACTCGAGATTCAAGATGTTTTTATTTGCCATTTGCAACTTCATTGCAAGTGCAATGAAATGCTTACTCCCGCATTATGAATTTCAACAATACTATACTATACAAAACTATACAATCCTTTTACTATACTAAACAATACTATGAACAACACTATACTATCACAATACTATTCACAATTAAAGAACAATAAAGTGACTGATGGATGATACACTATATACACATGGCGAATTGTGCAAAAAAGTAGTGCAGCAGCATCATGAATTCAGTGCAGTATACTGCAACTATAGTTTCACACAAGATTTAAGTTGAGATTACCTTTCGGATGCGAGCAGTGGGTGAACGCTGAATGTTTTTTTTTTTTTTCATTGTGGTTTTTAGGACACGGCACTTTACCCTACTTCTATGGCAACGTGGGCGACATCGTGGTGAGCCCCCTGCTGGTAAGCTGCTATAAGGGCAGCCAGCTGACGGACAAGACCCGGGCGCACCTGGGCCTGAGCAACTCTCAGCTGCTCAGCACGGAGACCATGATCCTGCTCACCCTGCAGTACCTCGCACGACTCGGTACAGTACAAGATGTTGAATACGTTGAATATGGAGACAAAACAAGACATGAATGAATGAAAACATTCAAAACTGGCCCCTGTTTCATGGTGTGATGGGGTCATTTCAAGCCATTTCAAAAATCGGTTCTACTGGTGACTACAATACAACTACAATAAAGTGGCAGTGTCCACAAAGATGTTTGGGTATGATGGATGACAACGTAGACGTCAGCTTAGGGCCGCTCAATAATTCAATATGATTGCTTGTCGTCTTTCAATGGTATTGTACCGTCACAAAGTGAAGATATATTGACTTATTGTGATACCCAGTTTGAAAGAATATGATATGATGAGGAGGAGCATGCCCTTTCAATGGATGAGATATGAGGTTGGAAGCGTCAGTGGGAAAGGAAAACTAGTTTCAATTCGGTACCACGCTGTAAACTTCCAGAAACGTCAACGGAACGACCCTCAGTTACACTTTTTTTCGACACGGCAGTTTGAATTCATAAGCGTATCGCGATATGTATCGAGTATGGTGTAAAGAATTCCCCACAGTTATGGTGATAATAAATGTCTCCGTATCAGCCCAGTCCGATGCATCGCTCCGAACAACACGTAGGCTAGTACTGTGGGTCTTCCTATTGGGTGTTATTGTCTGTGTCGAGTGTGAAAACACACGTTCACACACTCAAGTGTTTCCTCCCTGCTGGGTAACCGTAGCAACCCTCCCCTGTCCTTCCAAGTGTAGAGAGGAGTTCAAGGTTGCGGGTTATTATTGTGTGTGTGTGTGTGTACGCTAATGTCTGCCATCCTCTGGTTGTGTGTCTGTGTGTGTGTGTGCGTGCGTGTGTATGTGTGTGTGTGTGTGTGTGCATCTGTGTGTGTGTGTGTGTATGTGTGTGTGTGCGCGCGCGCATCTCTGTGTGTGTGTGTGTGTGTGTGCTGCACAGGTCCGGATCAGATCCCGTTGCGGGAGGAGTTTGAGCAGATCGTGCTGAAGGCCATGCTCAGCTGCCCGGGGAGTCCCTCCATCTCCCCCTCCCAGCTGCCCTGGCTGGCCCGGCTGGAGGCCAGCGTGTCGGGCGGAGGCGTCCAGGTCCTGGTCTCCGGCAGCTCCCTGGGGGAGGGCATCTCGGAGTCCCTGCGGTCGCTCAGCGAGGGCCCCTTGCCCCAGCAGTGCCTGCCCACCTACGTGGTCATCATCTGCGCTCCCAAGACGGGGGCCACAGAGTTCTGCGTGCTGGTGCTCGGTGAGCGACGCCTGCTTCTCCACACCTTGTTATTTAATACACTCACGCGTCTTTTATTAGAAGATTAGAAACTATTTTTGTTTTCGGGACACGGGGCCTGTAAAATATGTATATATATATATATATATATATATATATAAAAAATATATATATATATATATATATAAAAATATATAAAAAATAAAAGATACATCCACAAATAAACACGTATGTATGTATGTATGTAAGTATGTTGTGTGTGTGTGTGTGTGTATGTTGTATGTATGTTGTGTGTGTATGTTGTATGTATGTATGTATGTATGTATGTATGTATGTATGTATGTATGTATGTATGTATGTGTGTATGTATGTATGTATGTGTGTATGTATGTATGTATGTATGTATGTTGTATGTATGTATGTGTGTGTGTGTGTATGTATGTTATGTATGTATGGATGGATGGATGGATGGATGTGTGTGTATGTTGTGTGTGTGTATGTATGTTGTATGTATGTATGGATGTATGGATGTATGGATGTATGGATGTGTGTGTATGTATGTATGTATGTATGTATGTATGTATGTATGTATGTATGTATGTATGTATGTATGTATACATACTCGGTAGCGATAGCTGGTTCGACACATCAACTCTCGCCTATTATTATATGGACCACCTAGCAGCTGTTAGAACTAAAGCTATGATTGGTACACGTTTGTCATCCATGGAAAGTCTGTAAGAACACACTGCACACATTTTGAATGCCTTTACTGCATGGTACACATGTTTTACTGTATCAAGCAGCTACTCCAATAACAGCTTTATATTATTATGGGAGGGGGGGGGGGTGCAATGTAGTAATTCATGGAACAATTTGTTGTAGGCTACAAGCACCACAGCCTACACACACACACACAGTGAAATGTGTTTCTCTGCATTTAACCCATCCTAGTATCAGGAGCAGCGGGGGTCTATTGTATATACAGCTGCCCGGGGGGAGCAGTGTAGGGGTCTGGTGCCTTGCTCAAGGGCACCACCTCGACAGTGCCCAGGTGTTTTTTTGGGGGGATTTGAAGTGGCGACCTTCTGGTTCCCAAGCCCAAGTCCCAACAGACTGAGCTATCAGTTCTGCCGCTCCTATCTCCCAGCATAGCTCTTATCTTTGTGTTGCTGTAACACGGTAGTCCCTGTCCTGTCCTCAGGGAAGTACCAGGCCCGAGCGCTGGCAGAAGGCATGCTGACCACCAACGAGTTCCTCAAGGAGATCAGCTACGAGCTCATCACGGGGAAAGTCAGCGTCCTGGCGTCTCACTTCAAAACCACCTCGCTAGGTACGTGAAGGAAATTATGTTTTCAGTATACTATTTATTTAGCCTTTTTTGTTGGGGTTGCAACTGGATACCCAATCCCATATCCATGATGCTGCTGTGCTACTGGCTACTTCCCTGAGTAGTAGTAGTGCTACTACTGTACTACTTTAAAATACTTTTTAAAATGCTTTATATATGGTGAATTGTGCAAAAAGCTTCAAAGGAATATCATCCATCAGTCACATTATGATTTATTGTTATTTTTATAGTGTACAGTATTGTTTGAGTATCGTGTTGTATAGTATAAGTATAGAACCTAGTATAGTATATAGTGTTGTTTATAGTATATAGTATAGCATATCATAGGTAGTATATAGTGTTGTTAACAGTATAGTATTGTTTAGTATAGTATTGTATAGTTTAGTATAGTATTGTTGTAGTAAATTCATACTGCAGGAGGAAATGGGTTAGTAAGCATTCCATTGTTTATGGCATTGTATAATTGCATATGGCAATTAAACATCTTGAATCATGAATCGGTGCTTTACTGTGTTGTGATGGAATGTTTGTGTGTGTGTGTGTGTGTGTGTGTGTGTGTGTGTGTGTGTGTGTGTGTGTGTGTGTGTGTGTGTGTGTGTGTGTGTGTGTGTGTGATTGATCACAGGGGACAACCTGGACAAGCAGCTGGTGAGGTACCAGCGCAGGCGTAAAGGCCATGTGGTCCAGCCCTTCCAGGGGGGGGAGGTCGGCGACCAGCTCCACTCCCAGGACGCTGCTGGCACGCTGCCCCACTCCGACCAAGGTAAGACCCACCCCTCTGGTGGACCCTGACCTCACACTCAGGGTACTGTTTGGGAGTCTGTGGTTGGATATTATAACATTTTGTTAACAATGTTTTTATTTATTTTATTTAAATTTTTAGTTTATTTTTTTGTAAATAATATAAAAATATAGAATAAGAATAATATTTCAGTCATTGTTTTTTGTTTTTTTTACACACTACTTTTGCAAAACACCGAGATAGCGTTCAATACAAAACAATAGATGAATTGCAGTCCACTATAGATTGCGTTCAATATCTTGATCGTACCCACGCTGTACACGTTCAACACTGATTTCCTTTCTAAACACTAGAGGGCAGAAACTATACCCTGAAGAGAGATCAGAGAGAATAGAACACACTCCACACACACACACACACACACACACACACACACACACACACACACACACACACACACACCACACACACACACACACACACACACACACACACACACACACACACACACACACTCCTCCCCTTCCTTGTCTCTTCCAAAACAAAGTATGCGTCCACTTCACTCCAGAGCTGCTATTATTAGCACTCTGGAGCTATGGAATGCATATCCTTGTGATAGAGGCTCCCCTGGTATCTAGAGCCTCTTCTCCCCCGGTATCTAGAGCCTCTTCTCCCCCGGTATCTAGAGCCTCTTCTCCCCCGGTATCTAGAGCCTCTTCTCCCCGGTCTCAAAAAATGCAACGACAGCCATAGGAAGCGATGTGGAAGGCCCCTCTAACTCTACACAGCTTAAAGCTAAAAGATGAGGCTATAGTTAAAAATACTTCACGTTTTTAATGAAGAATCAGAACTACTTAGATATATAGAAAATAGATCTAGTGATTTTTTCAAATTAAGTCACACCAGACTGGTGAGCTCAGTGGCTTACAGCTGAGGGATCAGACCTCACGGTATTACATTTTATAAAAAGCTCTGTAAAAGTGATAAATGCCATTTAGCCCAGTTTTGGCTATACCGATGTATTGATCTCTCTTCCGTCTCACCACCTCCACCTCCACCACCACCTCCACCACCACCACCGTAGAGCTGATCAACGAGGTGTTCCAGATCTACCCTCCCCAGCTGAGCGTGGCCCGCAGCCTGCTTTCCCAGGTGTGCTCCATCGCGGACTCAGGCAGCCAGAGTCTGGACCTGGGCCGCTTCTGCAAGGTGGACTTCCTGGTGTTGGTGCCCCCGTCTCACGTGCTGGTGCACCAGACGGCTCACCGCATCCGACAATCAGGTGAGCACCCCGGTTTTCGATTTTTTTTAACAACTATGTTTGCGGCACGACCGCAAAGAACGTGACAGAGTAAAACATTTATGTGATCTGACGTGTCAGTGATGTGATGTGATGTCAATGTGATCCAGCTCGGTATTTTATCCAAAGTGACGCGTAAATCGTGAGGCGGGGAAAAATCAAAGCATACAATCAATCGTTGGAGGTGATATAATAAAAAACAACCTGTGTGACCAGTGCAGAGTGTAGCTATAGTACTCACAAAGACATACATCTTTGTATTTAGCTTAGGTAATGCATCAGGAACGCATAATCTCAGAGCTACCGGAATAGTGAATCAGAATCAGAATGCCTTTTTTGTTATCATTGCACAAGTACAACACAATTGTAAAGCGATCCAAAAAGGCACTACATTTTGTAAAAAGAAAACTTCAGGTTAGAAAATTGGCATTAAAAACATTGCATATATACGTACATATTGCGGTAGTGCAAATTGCAAATGTAGTGCAAATGACCAGTGTATATCCATTCAAAAAGGTGCAGTGGGATAAACATGTAAGTGGGTTATGTAGTATTGATACAATACCGTTTTTTGGTAAGCCGCCCCTGCAAATACATATTCAATTCTGATATGTGTATGTATTTGTCTGTTCCTTCCGTGCAGGAGTGCTGGTGGACCTGGGCCTGGAGGACTTGGCCTCCGCCCACCAGAGGTCAGACAAGTACGTGGTGCGCCTGGACGGAGACGTGCACGCCAAGATGGAGGCCTTCATGAGGAAGGTCAAGCAGAATCCCTACACGCTGTTTGTCCTCATCCACGACAACTCTCACGTGGACCTCACAAGGTGAGAGCTAAGTCCCAGCCCCCCCCCCCCCCCCTGGTGGTACGATGAGGAAATGCTTAAAAAAACGCCTAATGGCGTGGTACAAAGAATTGGTTTGGTTCCTTTTAGTTTTTCTGCTTAACGCCAGACCGATAATACACATAAAGATAAAGGATGGCTTAGTCCATCTGCTACTGAGTAGCGCCAAGTCGAAGGACAAGAATGACTGGAAGTTAAAGCTTGGCACGGCGTGGGTTTACGTTTAAAGGGCGGTGGAGATGAGCTCTTTCACTTTAAGCAATCATTTTGCATCCATCTGCAAACTCACCCCGTTGAGTCAATAGAGGTGCACACTGCACAGCCTCACAGCCGGAGACTAAATAACTCCATAAACAACCTGTTTAAGAGCCTCCTGCTACACACTGATGCACATTTGATCTTCTTGGACGCAGCGTCATCCGCCCCAATGATCATGTTTATGACTATATTCATTATTGATGCCTCTCTCTCACCCCCCCCCCCCCTCTCTCTCTCTCTCTCTCTCTCTCTCTCTTTTACTCTCTCTCTCTCTCCCTCCTTCCCTCTCTTCCACTCTCTCCTTCCCTCTCCCTTACTCCCCCCTGTCCCTGCTGCAGCGCTCTCTCTGGCTCCGTGTGCCATGGGGAGCTGCAGGGTCTGGCCGACCGGGTGGTGAACTGCAAGGAGGTCCTGGAGGCAATGAACCTGCTGGTGCTGCAAGTCAGCTGCTTCCCCTACACACTGCAGACACGCCAGTCCCGCATCAGTGCCCCCAACGAGGTGCACTGGCCGTCCGCCCAGAGCCTGGTGAGTACCGTCTGGATAACGATGAGGATGAATGAATGAATGCAATTGATTGTATGGGTTATGGGTTTGTGTCCCATCCCTACTTGTTCTACAGCATTCATGCTGCCCGCCAACAATCCTAGACATCCCCCTTTGGAAGAAAATGTATATTTAAAAATGTGATCAATTTGATTCATTTAAATTATATATATATTATATATATATATATATATATATATATATATATCATTGATTTGGTGTGCGCATTTTTAGTACATTTTCAGATCAATAAATTTGCACGCACATGTTCATAGCTTTGGTGATGTTTTGATATTGAGGACAAATGCAGACATATTGTCCATAACCAAAAAAGGTATTCCACGTAGATGTGTGCATGCAACCATTGGGGAATCAATTAGCAGAGAGTGACTGATCATTTCGTATCTGTAACGATGTGGGTATGTGCATTTGAGTCAATGTGTGTGTGTGTGTGTGTGTGTGTGTGTTCCTGCAGGGGGAGCTGTCTCCCGAGCAGCTGATCTACTTCGGCCTGAAGGACTTCAGCTGCTCCCTGCAGTGGGGCGTCGCCAGCCCTATCTTGCGTTGTGACGACGCTTTCGAGAAGATGGTCCACACCCTCCTCCAAAGGTGAGTCGGGAGGAGAGGTCCCTGAAGGCGGTGGTCTCACAGGGGACGGAGGGCTGCTCCACTATTTGTTGAACCCTTATAACCCTTAAAAACCTGCTGCCCAGTGCATTTAAGGTTGATCCTTTATTGGCCGTTTTCCATCATTTGCTTTTTCTTTTTTCGATCAGATCTGCCGGAAGTTATTAAAATGAAGATGGCAGAATTTTAATTGAGATCCGGGCTGCGTTTGCCAACCCGCGCAAAAAATAAAAATCAATCAAATATACAACAAAGAGGGCTTGTGTACGCCCGCGGCCTCAAACCATTGTTGCTCCACATGCAAAAAAACGAACCAATCCACCTCTGGCTCTCCTCCTCCCGTCCCTCAAACCACCCACACCTGCTCTCCTTCTTCCCCAGGCATCCCTACCTCCACAGCATGGTGATCCGCAGCTACCTGCTCATCCAGCAGTACACAGAGGCCATGATGGCGCTGACCTCCTCCCCGTCGCTCAGGGACCACATCACCCCCGAGACGCTGGCCATGGTGGAGGACCTGATCAGCGCGCCCTGCCGGGGGGACTCCCGGGGCCGCGGTCACATGCTTCTGGTGCGAGTGCCCTCGCTGCAGCTAGCCATGCTGGCGCGCGAGCGGCTGGAGAACGTGCGCGACAAGCTAGGCCTCCAGTTCTGCTTCGCCGTGCTGCTGGGAAGCCCCGCCTCGGAGCTCAGCCTGCCCACCAATTTCACCAGCCGACTCAGGGTACGCTCGCCTCGCCAGCAGCCCGATGGAACGGGGACCTGGGTGGCTGTGGTTGTTATTTATCCACAGCACCACAGTCACATTTGTCATCATCACCAAATGATGTATTTTCATTTCGAGGGCTCGATTACCTCAGTACGTTAGTCTACTATACGGTAGATTTGCTAAGAAAACCGTATCCAAAGTATATATCACTCACACGGAGAGAGCGGTTGAGCTATGAAATGTTTACAATGTATCTCTATCGCCACCTATTGGAATAACAATGAAATACATCGAATGTAGAAAGGAATAGAATGCTAGCATTGACGTCCGTTGTTATTATCATCATCGGTACAACCACAATAGACTTTGTTTGTTTGTTATAGTAATCTTACGAAAAAAGATTATAGAATATTTGAAGCAGAAGTTTCGGGAAAATCTGCGATTGACCTTCAGAATCACTGTTAACCTAGAATATTTGTTTGTTGTCCTCCATCTAGGCGTGGCGGGGCTGTGACAATGAGGATTGGGTTCCCCACACGTACGAGGACCTCGAGGGGCTCCCCTGCATCGTCATCCTCACGGGGAAAGATCCCCTCGGAGAAACATTCCCAAGGTGCGCCACTGGGACACTGGGACACGACCTCTGAACCTGTGGGCTCTTTCTCGTTAAAGTTACACTCACGGGTTGCACTTACAAAAGAAACTCAGCGCTATGGCTTCTAATCAAATCCCTCAGAGGTTCTTGTCGTGATTCGTCCAGGCCTGGCGATGGCGATTTCATAAAATCGGTTTTCATGGATTTTCTCATTTGCGCTGTCAGTAACGTGTTACTGTAACCACTGCTCAATTACAGTCAGTCATTGTCTAAAGGCCTTCTTCGCATTCCTGTCTCAGAGTTTCTCTAATCTGACACAGCTAAATCTAAATCTGGAGGATTGTCCACAAACAAATGTCCCTGTGTGTACACACACAGGGACATTTGTTTATCTGCATTTAACCCATCCTAGTACAAGGAACAGTGGGCAGCTATTGTATAATACAGCGCCGGGGAGCAGTGTAGGGGTCTGGTGCCTTGCTCAAGGGCACCTCGGCAGTGCCCAGATGTTCCAAGCGACTGGGCTACTGCCGCCACTAGCTGAGCTGACAAACGGGCATGTTAAGTGAAATTTCAACCTGGGGCCATTCTAACGTCTTGTGGTGACCACTCGACAGGTCTCTGAAGTACAGCGACCTGCGTCTCATCGACTCCAGCTACCTGACCCGCACCGCCCTGGAGCAGGAGGTGGGCCTGGCCTGCACCTACGTCTCCACCGGCGGTCTCCAGGACCCCAAGAGGGCCCCTGTGGCGCCGTTGCGGGAGAGTGAGAGGGTGGGCAAGGAAGGAGAGGAGCTGGAGAGACCCCAGAGCAACAGCAGCGACGCCACCAGAGCATCTGGTTTGTCTTCTCTTCTCTTCTCTCCTCTCCTCCATGTCTCTCTGTCTCTGTCTCTGTCTCTGTCTCTGTCTCTGTCTCTCTCTCTTTGTGTCTCTGTCTCTCTCTCTCTCTCCCTGTCTCTCTCTCTCTGTTTCTGTCTCTGTGTCTCTGTCTCTCGCTCTCCCTGTCTCTCTCTCTCTGTTTCTGTCTATGTCTCTGTCTCTCTCTCTCCCTGTCTCTCTGTCTCTGTCTCTGTCTCTGTCTCTCTCTCGCTCTCTCTGTCTGTGTCTCTGGCTCTCTCTCTCCCTGTCTCTCTGTCTCTCTATCTCTGTGTCATTGTCTCTGTGTCTCTGTCTTTGTGTCTGTCTCTCTGTCTCTCTCTCTCCCTGTCTCTCTCTCCCTGTCTCTCTGTCTCTGTCTCTCTCTCGCTCTCTCTGTCTGTGTCTCTGTCTCTCTCTCTTTGTGTCTCTGTCTCTCTCTCTCCCTGTCTCTCTCTCTCTCTCTGTTTCTGTCTCTGTCTCTGTCTCTCTCTCGCTCTCTCTGTCTGTGTCTCTGGCTCTCTCTCTCCCTGTCTCTCTGTCTCTGTCTCTCTGTTTCTGTCTCTCTGTCTCTCTCTCTCTGTCTGTCTGTGTCTCTGGCTCTCTCTCCCGGTCTCTCTGTCTCTGTCTTTGTCTGTCTCTGTATGTCTATGCTTCTGTCTGTCTACTGTATGTCTGTAAGTCTCTGTGGTTCAACAGGAACATTGAAACACTTTCAACTGTGCACAAACCTACTAAAAGCCCAATACTGAAATCACAGCACTGGGAAGAGAATTATTCTCAAATTTCCAATTTGAAAGAATGTATGTCAGCCAAATTGAATGTGTTTGGTTATTCTGTATAATAAAATAAAAAAAGTTAGTGAGTGTTTCCCAAAGTCGGAGGTGCAAGGGGGGTGAGGAGGAGGGGGGAGGGAGATGGGATGAAAGGGAGAAGTTAATGTATTGTAGTGGGGCTCATTAGTTAAAGTATGTGTGGTATTCACTCTTCATCCATCGATCTCTTCTGTTCTAACCCTGGTCTCCCTTCCCTCCAGGCTCTCTGGCGGAAAACCGCGTCAGCTCGTCCGACGTGGCCGACTCCTCCCGGAGGCCCTCCACCTCCGCCTGCCTCCCCCCCGACCTCACCTCCTCCGGCCTCCCCTCCAGGGACGTGGCCTCCGGCCTCCCACAGCAGGTCAAGCTGGAGTGCGACTCGCTGGGCGTGGGTGTGGCGCTCGGCTCGTCCGAGCTTTCCTCCAAGCCCACGCCCTCCCTCTGCTCCACCACCTCCTCGGCCTCCTCCTCCTCCTCCTCATCGGCCTCCTCCTCGGCCTCCTCCTCGGCCTCCTCCTCGGCCTCCTCCTCCACCGCCACCGCCACCTCCGCCGCGCAGAAGCCCAGCCAGTCCACGCGGTGCGGCCGGGACCCCGGGGCGTCCAAGCCCCCGCCCCGGCGGTCCCCGCGGACGGTCATCCTGTCGCGGGCCGCCTACAACCTGCTGGCGGGCGAGTCGGGCAGCCAGCTGAGCTCGTACGCCCTGCTGCCCCACGCCGACGTGGCCTGGAGCAGCCCACTGCGGCCGCTGCTCACCCGGCACCTCCCTGGGGCCGAGCAGAGCGCCTACTACCGGCGGTGGAGTGTCGCCCGGCAGCACCACGCCGACTACGAGGGACCCCACGTCGCACACCCCCGACGCCTGCTACTCAGCGGACCCCCGCAGGCGAGTCCACGGCGCCCGCCTGCCCGCACACACACATACACACACCCATCCACAGCCCACGGCGGCGGCTCCAGTGAATGCAAATACGTCTAAGCCTTGTTTAGTCTTAGGTTTGTGATGCAAAGCTCAACTTGATTTGACCCGCTTTGCTGCCGTGCCATTTGGTGCATGGATTACTGGTCGTACAGCACCAGCGGCAGCAGCAGCGTCGTATGAATTAGGAGGGAAATTTGCATCAGCGGGCCCACCAAAGTACATGACCTCAGATCCCCCTCCTCGCTCTGTCAGCCAAATCACAAACCATTTAGACTATTATGTTATTCATTTTGGCCTGCCACCTCATCCCATCCCCGGCGGCCAGCAATTAAATACAAGCGCTGTACCGCGTGTTTCCGTAAATATAACATATTTGTGATTGAGCGAACGCGGTGGCTTTTTCCCGCTTTAACACCGTGGCCTCTTGGTCCTTCCAGGTGGGGAAGACGGGCGCCTACCTGCAGTTCCTGCGCATCCTGTTTCGCATGCTCATCCGACTGCTGGAGGTGGACGTCTACGACGAGGAGGAGATGGAGGAAGGTCAGACTCACCATTCCCTTTTACTTTCTGATAATCGAATAATAGATAAGGGGAAAAACAAACGCACTAAGGTGTTGTGGGAAAGCATTCGATGGAGAGTCGCAATGTGTGACGTAATCCTAACTTAAAAATCTTGTTATAATAACAAATATATATATATATATATATATATCTGTGTTATGCAGAAACACAGAGCGAGATCACGGCTCCCCCCGCGAACACGCTGTGGCCCGACGTCGAGGCTGTCCGCAGGATGACCTTCGACCTCTTCCCCCGAGACCCCAAGTTCCGGAAGGCCAGTCCCGTTTACTCTGACAAGATGCCGATGCTCTTTAAAGGTCAGCGGGGGAACATTCCATGACAACACACGGTCTTTGCCCGACGTGTGTGTGTGTGTGTGTGTGTGTGTGTGTGTATACAAATGGGTTGAAGAGGCCATCACAGCACACAGAAAAAAGGCTGTTATTGTTACCAACGCTGTTGTCCTTTCGTATGCAGAGTTGAAACAAGAGACATCGCAGGAGAGCCAAACACAAGCCAAAAGACAGACGTGCTCCATACGCCTGAGTCGCTTCGCAGCCCACAATGCGTTTCACCACTGTGAACAGTGTCACCACTACTGCGAAGCCAGCCCTGCCACACAGGTAAGGCGTCGACTCTCATCGAAGTCCAACACGTTCCCCCGGGGGGCCGAGCATTCATCAATCATACACGCATGAATGAACAACCGGGAGCCTGTCAAATAGTTTGACATGTTGCCCGTTTTATCAGTGTGTGCAGGCGGGGTTGAGTGCTTGTTGCATCATCATTAACAAATAATTGTTTGTGTGTGTGTGTGTTTGATGTGTGTGTGTGTGTGTGTGTGTGTTTGATGTGTGTGTGTGTGCGTGCGTGTTTGTGTGTGTGCGCGGCGTGGCCCTGCAGCTGTCCGAGTGCACCTTCCATGCCTTCACCTTCTGCTCGTCCATGCTGGGAGAGGAGGTGCAGCTCCACTTCATCGTGCCCAAGGCCAAGGAGAAGCACTTCATGTTCAGCCAGCAGGGCAGCCACCTGGAGAGCATGCGCCTCCCCCTGGTCTCCACCAAGGTATATATATATATATATATATATACATCCTATAACCATAGAATATGTGTAGGGTGAGAACATATGGTGGAGTAGATGGAAGGGATCGTGATTTTGTTAAGATTTTTTGAAAATATTTGATTTCTTCTGCAAAATACTGTTGGAACTGCGTTCAAAACATTGGTATCGGCCCAGAATTTCCCAATGGGCACAACCCTTATATATATATACAGTATATTAATAAATATATATATGTGCGGGTCAGAGCAGGTGCACATGCAGACAAGGCCTGGCTTTAGTGGGGCACGACTCTCGCTCTCGCTCTCTCTCTCTCTCTCTCTCTCTCTCTCTCTCTCTCTCTGTGTCACTTTCTCTGTCGCTCTCTTTCTTAATCTGTTACTTGTTCTCTCTCTTGCTCTCTCTCTTGATCTGTCACTTGCTCTCTCTCTTGCGCTCTCTTTCTTGATCTGTTACTTGCTCTCTCTCGCTCTCGCTCTCGCTCTCGCTCTCGCTCTCTCTGTGTTTCTGACCCTATTTTGCGGTGCTCCATGCAGGACCCCGACATGTTGAAGAGCCCCATCTTCACCCCCACTACGGGCCGGCAGGAGCACGGCCTGCTCAACATTTTCCACGCCATGGAGGGCGCCGACCACCTCCACATCCTGGTGGTCAAGCAGTACGAGATGCCCCACTACAGGAAATACTGGCCCAACCACATCCTGCTTGTGCTGCCCGCCATGTTCAACAGCGCCGGCGTCGGTAAGCAGCTCATCTCGGGCCGGCTCGATTGAGTGAGCCGTTGCTGATGGCTGGGTTGAGCGGCCCAACACATCACAGATCCGCCCGCCTTAGAGACTTTTTGTCCACCTCCCCAATTCGTCGAGACAGATTGTAGCAAGAACTCACACATACTGTACGTTTATGCTTATTGATTTTGGATTCTATCGTGCGAGCGGGTCAATGTTTGCCCAGTAGGTTATCGATTTTTCCTATGGGCAAAGTGCAGCACTTTATTGCAACCGTCACGTTTCTGGGTTGCAGGTAAGAATCGACAAAGTGAGAGGCAACCAGTGTTGTGAACCAATGGGAGAGGTGCACCATGAGGGAAAACGCCTCATGGAGAATAGTCCGATTTGCATGTGAGCCAATTGGATGCAAACGATTGTCTCTTTAACGGTGTGGCATTTAACCTAGTTCCCCGAAGCCGCCGGGGGCAACAGGACCGAGATAGTGGCGGGTTCAACGGACCGAAGTAAATTTCCTAGGTTAGGTTCTTAAACACTTTGAGGTAGTGTTGTGTTTTATTATTTTTATTTTATTTTAGACAAAAGCATGTGGTAACAGTGTTAGATGCAGCGTAATGAATGACCTTTGACCTAGAAACAGATTCAGATTCAGCTGAAAGGTCGCTGTGTGTGTCCTCGTCTGTTGATGTTTTGCTTACGGCTCACTGACTGTGAAGCAGTGATGACGCCGTCTACACACGACTCTCGTTCAGTTACATACCGTTCCAATCTCACAGGAGTCATCCGCAGGCAGCACATCTCGTGCTGACGCTTTGCACGTGTTCCCCGATGTCAGCAAGAAGTCATGTCATTGTGTTGACTGAGACTGTAAGAAATGTGGAACAGTAATAGAAGCTGACACTGTTTCACTTTTTAAACCGCTGCCAGATGCGCCGCACGTGTGCTGAATTCAGAAAAGTAAAAATGCAATCGTCTTGAATTATAAGGTGTGTGTGTGCATCAACGACAACCCAAAAATCAGTGTGACTGATGGCAAATGGTATATGGACTGCCTTTTACTTAGCGCTTTTATCCAAAGCGCTTTGCGAGTCATGCCTCACATTCACCCATCAATAAACACTTGAAGTCAGCCATGCAAGGCCACAGCCAGCACGTCAGGAGCAGTTAGGGTAAGGGGTGTCTTGCTCAAAGTGTACCTGCTCTACCTCCTGAGCTACAGCTCATCACAGACTGATAACACACTGCAGCCCATCACCGACTGATAACATACTGCAGCCCATCACACACTGATAACATCGTCTAGGGCAAACTAAATCACAGGGAGCGTCGGCTTCAGGTTGCGTGACACGTCTTGTTGTGTTGCCAGGTGACGAGTTGTTCTCTTACCTTCCTTTTGTTGAAACACACTATTGTAAGTCGCTTTGGATAAAAGCGTCTGCTAAATGACTGTAATGTAATGTAATGTAATGTAATGTGTTTTTTGTTTGCAGGCGCGGCTCGCTTCATGATCAAGGAGCTGTCCTACCACAACCTGGAGCTGGAGAGGAACCGGCAGGAAGAGAAGGGCGTGAAGCGGCAGGACGTCTGGCCCTTCATCGTCATGATGGACGACTCCTGCGTGCTGTGGAACGGACACTACCAGCCGGACAGCGGGTGGGTTTAAGGGCATACCTGTGTGTGCATCTGGGGGGGTGGGGGGGGGGCGATATTAGTGCCCCTCAGCGTCTGATGGCTAGAGGTGTTCCAAAACCCAGCTGAAAGGTTCTGGGTTGGATTTACCCTCTAACCTGTAGGCGTCCTCCGCGGCCCAATTGTCTGACCGCAGGCCGGCCTCCCTTCATGACCTTGTGCCTGAATCCACATGGAAGTTGCGTCACCTGTAAAAGACCAAAAGCTTCTAGCTAAATGAATAAAGACTCACAGCGGCATAATAGTTACAACCAGCCTCAACCAGCCCCAATGTCTCATTTTCTCCATCTTCTTCTCCATAATATCCACCTCCGCCCCCCCCACCCACACCCTTTTCCCAAACCCTTTCCCCTCCCCTCAGTGAGAGCTCCGAAGGCGGCTCCCACCTCTCCAACGTGTCCCTGAAGACGGTGCTGCAGCACATGGAGGCCACGCCCAAGGTCTCCCTGTACGCCATGTGCGGTGCCCGCATGTGGAACAGCGGCCTGGCCCTCAGCGCCGCCGGCGGGCTTCCCTTCTCCCGGTGCCACCTCCACGACTTCATCATGCTCAACGTGGACCTCACACAGAACGTGCAGTACGACCTCAACCGGTACGTTTAGAGTTTAGGAGCTTGTGGAGGTCGTGGAGGCCCGACTGACGATTTTTTTTTTGCGAGGTTCACGTTGTTGTTTTACAATCTCTCTCTCTCTCTCTCTCTCTCTCTCTCTCTCTCTCTCTCTCTCTCTCTCTCTCTCTCTCTCTCTCTCTCTCTCTCTCTCTCTCTCTCTCTCTCTCTCTCTCCTCTCTCTCTCTCTCTCTCTCTCTCTCTCTCTCTCTCTCTCTCTCTCTCCTTGCGTGTGGCGCAGGTACGGCTGTGAGGAGGTGGACTTCAACCTGAGGGCCAACAGCAGTGGTCTGCTGCTTTGTCGCTTCAACTATTTCAACTACATGAAGAAACACATTCCAGTCGGGGGCCACAAAGACTACCTTGTCAAACCTAAGCTCATGGTAATTGTGTTTCTCGATACGCCCTCTCTTCTCAATAAGTGCTCACAAAACCCATTTATATAACCGGTTATATAACAGGTTAACCTGTTATACACACATCACACCGTGATGGTTAGTAATAGATGATGGACTACCAGGTTTATCCACAGGCAGTGTGCCTACTGAACTGCTAGGAGTGCTGCCACTATCACTTTCATAACATTGTCATTAACATTACTTTTACATTCTTTGCTGGACTTTCTGGACTCATCACAGTTACAGCACTGTACTGCACTGTTATCATGATGCTGGTGCACTACTGACACTTTAAAATGCTTTTCAAGATTTTTGTTAAAAAAAACATTTGAATTTTTATGGTATTGTTTTGGAGATTGGTTTGGAGGGAATGGGGAGAAAGCGTTCCAATGTACTATGTACAAATAAAAATATATCTTGTATCTTGTATAAATAATACACACACGTCATGCCCATGCAGCATGTTGTAAACCTCTAACCCCCCTGTTCTCCTCCCCGACCCTCCAGGAGATGGAGAACTCCGCCCCCATCAACCCGTCGCAGTACGTGTGCGCCCCGGACAGCGAGCAGACCCTGCTGGCCGCCCCGGCCCAGTTCCTCCTGGAGAGGTTCCTGCAGACCTGCAGCCCCAAGCTGTTCCCCAAGGCGGTGCGGAACCGCTGCAACCCCGTGCTGTCCATCGACAGCTACCTCGACATCGGCACAGAGGTAACCACCGGTTACAATACAATACAATACAAACAGTTTCAGAGGGTTTTCCATGTTGCGTTGCCTAAAACTGTAGTAGCACGCTAGGTGCCAGAAGTACATTGCTAGCATGGAGGGTGAAAAAGGTTCCGGGAATCGAACATCATCCATAGTTCCCTGCTCTTCTCGTCGACCTCTACGACGGGACTACATTTTGATTTGTGATGATGACACAAACACAAACAATAAACTACAAACTACACTGTACTATACTAATACAGATACACTACACACAAACACACTACACACCGCGATAAACCAAAGCGTTGTCTCTCTCCCCCCTTGGCAGGTGTCCGTGTGCTACATCAACTCTCGTCCACACTCCACCAACCAGGACCACCAGGGGCTGGTGTTCAGTGGCCTCCTGCTCTATCTGTGCGACTCCTTTGTCGTCTCCGGGCTCCTCAAGAAGTTCCACTTCCTCAAAGGTACCGCCACTGGCAATTTATATATATATATATATATATTTTAATAAAATGTATTCATTTTGATTTAAAAAAAAATAATCACTTTTTTTTAATGGGGGAAATTTCTGGATACATATACTGTATGTGAATTGGATTCATGTATTCGATGTACACTTACAGCAAATAAGAATTAGAATCAGAATGAAGGCCTTTATTGTCATTGTACAACACGTACAACAAAATTGTCTTTAAAAATCTTCACGGTCACTCTTACAAACAGAAAACTAAACTAAATAAACCAGTTAATAAATTGCCATGTAAAAAGTTGTTTTATTATATATAAAATTGTATATATTGTATATATATACAGTGTGTGAGTATATACATATATACATATATATATATACTGTATACAGTACTCCTGAGGTACGCAGGGATGTATGTTAGACAACAGGGATTTGAGTCTCTCTTGACACACTCCCCCCCCCCCCTCCCCCCCCCCTCCTCCCCCCCCCCCTCCAGGTGCCACTCTGTGTGTGATCTGCCAGGACCGGAGCTCCCTGCGGCAGACCATCGTCCGGCTGGAGCTGGAGGATGAGTGGCAGTTCCGCCTGCGGGACGAGTTCCAGACGGCCAACTGTAGCGAGGACCGCCCTCTCTACTTCCTCACCGGCCGCCATGTCTGAGGCCCGCCCCCCCCCCCCTCTGCCCACCCCCCCCTTACCCCACCCCTACCCCCCCTCTCCCCACCCGGTGGCAGTAGCTGAGGGGGTAGAGCGGTCGCCTCACAACTGGAAGGTTGCTGGTTCGATCCCCCGGCTCCTTCTAGCAAAAACTGTCAAGGTGTCCTTGAGCAAGACACCCTAACTGTGGTCCTGACGTGCTGGCTGACTCCGCCGTCAGTGGTATCAATGGGTGAATGTGAGGCATGACTTGCAAAGCGCTTTGGATAAAAGCGCTATATAAAAGCATCCATTGCCCCCTGCCACGGAGGGACTCTCAACAGAAAGAAACTCACTCATGAGAAGGGCCGCTGCACACATCCTCTGGAAAACACGCCGAGATCGGGGACCGGCGTGCCACGCCTTGTTAGCTGCCGCCGGATGCCGTTTTTATTTTTGTCTGCCGACGCCCACAACAGCGGATCGGTACCCGGCACATCCTTCTCCAGTTTGTGGTTGTCGGATGGTGTGGTTGTCGGATGGTGTGGTTGTCGGATGGTGTGTTTGTCGGATGGTGTGGTGTGGTGTGGTGTGCACCTTTTTGAAGGACGGCAGTTCCCCATCACATGGTGACGGGAAGACCAGAGGAGATGTCCTTTTCTATTCCGGAGCACCAGGGTCGCCACGCAGCCAAAGAATAGAAGAGAAGGCATTAACGTGAAGGAACGTTAAGAGGGAGAGTGTGTGTGTGTCCCCCCCCCCCCCCCCTCTCTACTTGACTCTTGACACCGAGAATGAACAGGTGTCGGCCTCAGCGGTCTTGTCTCGTGCTTGTAGCTTGTAGCTTGTAGCTTGTAGCTTGTAGCTTGTAGCTGGGCCCGTCCCAAAACTCCCTGGTTGGTGAACCAATCAGAACTTTTGCTGTGAAGAGAAGAAAAAGACGAGAAAAAAAGAAAAAACTAAAAGCTCACCCTTCGCTGGATTCCTCGTCTTATGGTGGGTTTTTTCAAATCCAAACTGAAGGGACGATTTGATGTTGTAACGTGACTGTTGTCAGAACACTGTACAGATATTCTAAAGATGTCTCCGTGGACCGTGGACAGCCAGTCGTGTCCGACTCACTGTACATATTTGCTTTTACTCAGGGTCTCAAATTCTTTGAATGAAGGTAACCTTAATGTCGTCATACTAATTGTGATATCGCATTTCATGTTGGCAGTTTTTTTGTTGGGGGGGGGGGAGGGGGGGGGTTTGATTACCAAAGAACACGCCAAAGTGCACCTGCCCCCCCCCTCCCCCCCCCTCCCCCCCTGCTCCAGACGTGTTACGCTCATCTGCCAAAATGACATTTCTCACGACATTACCGAAAGCCAACGCACGGAATCACGAGCCATAAATCAAGCAGCTTTATCAGTGGCGTGCCAAGTGTTTTTCCATGCCTCCTTTTACTTAACAGGCTCTCAAATATAATGATTATGTCATTGGCCACTTTGTCTGTGTTTTTTTGCGATTCTGAGCCATTGTATAGTGTTCTAAATGTTCCATTAGATGTTCATAATCATCCTGTGAAGTGTGTTGGCGTGCTATAAACGAATAGCTGTACTTACACAAATAGCTGAATAGATTGTCTGAAATAGGTCCTTTTATTTTTTGAAAACGTTGGGTTTGGACAAATCCTATGGAGGTTTAGGTGGAGAGAGGGGACAGAGGGGACCCCCGTTACGCCAATTCAATCATCCTTTCAATCAATCAATTCCATGAGTGTCTCTGTACCCATACAAATATGATGTGGTGAAACTCCCTGCTATACACCGGTATGCATAGCCCCCCCCCCCCCCAGGAGCTCACCAGACGTGTGATGCTACGGGATGATGATCGAACCACTGCCAATGGTACTTTTGCTTGTCGCTGTGCCTGTTACCTCATCTCCTGTTGTTGTTGTTGTTGTTGTTTTTGCTGTTGTTGTTGTTGTGGTGGTGGTGGTGGTTGTCGCCTGTGTCCCGTGCCTCTGAACCGCCGCAGTTCTGGGGTCTTTTGCCGCCTAAAACCGTGAAAAAAAGAAGAAACGCATTGCCCACCATCCAAAAAAGACACAGAGTAGACATACAGACTGGACATTTTTTTAAAGAAAAGGTTGAACACTGTCGAGAGCAGACGGCCCAGGTCACACACTGTACTTGAAAGTGGGTTGGGGGGGGGGGGGGGGGTTTTCTATTGTTACTGCACAGGGTCGTCCAAAGAATATGCCTTAAGTGATGTCGTTACATGGGGTGTCACTATGAGCCAAAGTCACGCTTTTCACGGACCAATGAGAATGAAGAAAACCATTTCGGAAGTAGTAGTTTATATCTGAATCAAGCAAGGGAATGAAACAAATTAATAATAATAATAATAATAATAATAATAATAATGGATTTAGGACTACTGTCTGTTGATTAATGCTATGTTTACATTAGAACATTATTAATATATTGCATCAGCCCCGATAACAACAGAAGGTTACTGATATTATTATTATTTTTTTTAAGGCTTGTGTATCTTTCGCCATCCATTTTCTTTCGTATTGTTTGCAAAGGCAAGAAGAATCTACCTAGATGTGTTCCTTCCCGTGTTATATAGCCCTCACTTTATTTGTGTTGGATTGCTATTTTGGACCTGAAAATCAGCTCCATGAGGGACTCTTATTTATTTGACATGCGTTTTGGACTGATGATGGATGATGATGATGATGATGATGACGGGGGTGGAAATTAGGTTTTAAGTTTTCAAGTGTCCTCTTGAAAACGATCTATGAAGGCTTTGCACAAGACCCAAGAGAATGATGATTATATCTACTGAATGTTATAGGGGTAGGAAATACGAACTTGCACTATTACGAATCGCCAGCAGCAAAAATATTTTCTAAGCGAAAAGTTAAAAGTTGCCCCCCTCCCCCCCCTCCAAACACACATCCCTCTAAAAAAAAAAAAACACTCAAAAATAACAAGAAACAATCCATAGTTATAGTTAAAAGATGGACACTGTTGTAAAACCTCTTTCCTAATGTTTCTGACGGCCCATAGAATGTGTCCTTATTGTTGATTAGTTGGAACATATAACTTAATATGCAACTTGCTTCTCACAATCCTCACTGAAGTGTGCTAACAACGTGCTAACGTTCGTTAGCGCCTGGGTGATCTACCTCATGTTTACCTTTCTTGGTTGTGGGCTGTTAGTGTATGACTTTGGAGGTATGACTTTTGTTGTTGGACATTTATGAATGTAATAAAAAATGACATTTAAAAGTAATGACGCTATGTTTGTATGTTTTTATTTACACAGTGGCAGGAACGGCAGGTTCGCTGCAAATATGCAAAAGCCAAGAGTGTGCACTTTCAATTTGTATGTGCAGCTCAATTTCCAACTGTTATATCACACCTCTCTCGGTCTCTCTGTCTCTGTCTCTCTCTGTGTCTCTCTTACTCTCACAAGGCAGTTATGTTTCCCTGCACAGTGAACATGTAATCAGATGATCTTTGCTGCAACACAGCCCAATGTTTGTCAGGGCTTGGTGTAGGTGGGACCCAAAAGCAGAGTGATAGAAGCAAGGTAACACAAATACTTTAATTAACCAGTGGACGCTCTGATGAGGCTGAGCAGATAGCGGTCCAAAAACGTTGTCAAGGCAAGTAGGGGTCGGTAACAGGTTGTCAAGGGTTGAGGCAACGGTACAAAAACGCTGAGGCAAAAACAAAGTCGTTATCCAGGCAATGGTCAAACACGGTGAATCAAAAACAGTATACAATACGTGATAACTTTGACTTGAAACAGACGTGAGGCTTTCTGAGAATCCGTGTGATAATCCAGCTGTGAATGACAGACAAGACATGGTTTAAATACAGTTTGTAATGAGGTGTGATTGAAAATAGGCGAGTCTAATATGACACGGCCGACAGGGAAAACACGTAGTGGCATTCGGAACAGAGTCCAGTGATATCGCAGATCCAGGAAGCAAGCGGTAATCCAGGATTAGGAGCGGGAAGAACTGGGTTGGACCGTGACATTACCCCTCCCTCTACGGACGTCACCAGGTGTCCCAAGCACGGCATCGGGATGTCTCCGGTGGCACCCAGCTTCTCTCCTCTGGCCCGTAATCTTCCCAGTCGACCAGGTATTGAAGACCACGTCCCCAGTGTCGCACCTTGAGTAACCTCTTGACTGTGAACGCCTCTCCTCCATCGATGATCCTTAGTGGAGGAGGTGGGAGAGGAGGGAGGGACAAGGGACTAGAGAACACCCGTTTTATCTGTGACACATGAAATGATGGGTGAATGCGGCGCATAGACAGAGCCAGCCTGACCCTGCATGGGTTAATGATCTTAGAAATGGGGAAAGGACCTACGAACCTAGGCACTCATTTTACAGTGCTGGGCGTTCTTTCTGTCTGGCCGTTGGTCTGGGGGTGATATCCGGAGGACAGACTGGGGGATGCTCCCAGTAGTTTACAAAAAGCCTGCCAAAAACAAGCAGAGAACTGTGGTCCCCTGTCAGACACAATGTCAGTTGGCAGACCTTGAATCCTAAACACATAGGCAATCATCAGATCAGCTGTCTCCTTAGCTGAGGGTAGTTTAGGCAGTGGCACGAAATAAGCCGCTTTAAAAAAAACGGTCCACAATGGTTAGGATGCAGGTGTTACCATCCGAAGGGGGGAGACCAGTGACCAAATCGATCGCTAGATGAGACCAAGGTCGTCGGGTCTGAGGAGCCCAGCCGGAGGTCGATTGCTCACCTTATTCCGTGAGCAGACGGGACACGCAGCGACACAAGCCTTCACGTCACCCCTTAAAGTTGACCACCGGAAGCACTGTTTAATGAGGGACACTGTCCGTGACACGCCCGGATGGCAGGCCAGTCTTGAATTATGTCCCCAGTCCAAGACACCAGCCCGAGACGTTAAGGGAACAAAACGTCGATCTGGGGGCACGTTACTTGGTCCTGGTTCTCGAACCAGCGCCTCCTGGACAGTCCTCTCAATCTCCAGCGAGGTGGCTCCCACCAAGCAGCGAGCAGGCAGAATCGTCTTGGTGGTGTCTGGGTCATCTATTGGGGCAAAAACTCGAGGGAATGCATCCGGCTTGGTGTTCTTCGAAACAGGGCAGTGAACAATTAAAACAAGAGAAAAATAGTGCCCATCTGGCTTGATGAGAGTTTAATCTCTTAGCTGACTTGATGTATTTCAAATGATGGTGATCCGTCCAGACTAAAGGAATGTTGGTCTCCTCCAACCAATGTCTCCATTCTGCAAATGCAAATTGTATAGCCAGCAGTTCCCGGTTCCCGACATCATAATTCTTCTCGGTTGGCGTCAACCGATGAGAAAAATAAGTGCACGGGTGTAACTTGTTGTCCGCTGGTGACCTCTGAGAGAGAACCCCTCCGACTCCCGTCTCGGAGGCATCTAGCTCCACCACAAACTGAAGGTCAGGGTCTGGAATAGTCAGGACTGGTGCAGATGTGAAGCGTGACTTGAGCACCTCGAACGCCTCCTCAGCCAGTCTATTCCACACGAACGGCTGCTGAACAGATGTGAGGGCAGTAAGGGGAGAATGAATCGTCAATCAAAGTTTTCAAAACCTAAAAAACGTTGTTCCCGTCTGGAGGTGGGGGTACGCCACTCGGTCATAGCTGCCACCTTGCCCGGATCCATCTTAATTGCATTTGGAGAAATACAAAAACCTAGAAAAGACGTCTCTGGGACATGAAATTCACACTTCTCAGCTTTAACGTACAGCTGGATCTCCAGCAGCCTCTGGAGTACTTGGCGAACGTGGATGCAATGACTATCTAGGGATGTGGAAAAAATGAGGATGTCATCCAAATAAACAAAAACAAACTGATTAATGAAATCTCTAAGTACGTCGTTGACTAGAGCCTGAAAAACAGCAGGTGCATTGGACAACCCGAACGGAACCACCAGATACCTGAATGGCCAGTCGTGGTGTTGAATTCCATTTGTCTCCGTCTCGAACCCTGACTAGATGGTAAGCATTACGTAGATCCAGCTTGGTGAAACATCTGGCCCCCTGAAGTAACTCAAAAGCAGAAGTCATCAATGGCAAAAGATAGCGATTCTTGACTGTAACATCATTAAGGCCTCGATAGTCAATACAGGGGCGTAAAGATTGATCCTTCTTTTCAACAAAGAAAAACCCTGCTCTGGCTGGAGAGGAGGAAGGACGAATTATTCCTGAAACTCGTTGATGTAGTTCTCCATGGCAGCCCTTTCGGCCGGGCAGAGGGGGTAGATGCGTCCCTTGGGAGGAGATGCGCCTGGTAACAACTCAAGTGCGCAGTCATAAGGTCGGTGTGGAGTTAAGGACGTGGCCCGTGACTTACTAAAAACTCACTTCAAGTCTGTGTACTCAGGGGGAATTTTAGACAGGTCCGGTTATTCTTTGTTGGCCAGAGGAGTGGACTGACCAGGAGACTGAGCTGCCTGTAGGCAATTAGGCAAATATCACTCCAATGGGTGATGGTACCTGACTCCCAGTTAATCTGGGGATTGTGCTTGGCTAACCAGGTTAATCCCAGCACAATGGGCACCTGAGCCTTGTCCATAACAAAAAACGAAATTTTCTCAGTGTGATTCCCTGACACCTGCAGAGCGAGTGGTTTGGTGACGTGGGAGATGGGGTTGAGGGAGTGACCATTGAGAGCGTGGACTGAGAGAGGGTGATTTAAATCCTGGACAAGGATATTGGCCCTGCTTGCCACAGTAAAACACGCCTGGGTGTCCAACTGGCGTAGACGCTCCTCGAGCGAGATCCTAGTTTTTCCCAACTGCATGGGTTCATCCTCCACAGCGCTGGAAGCCTGATAGTCCATGGTAGGTCTAGGAAGACTGAATTGGGTGGAGCTCTAGAGTGAAATCTTAAATGAGCGTCAGTACGTCCGGCCAAATTGATCAATGAGTTCAGGTCATTGGGAAGGTCATGGGAGACCAATTCATCCTTTACCAAATCGCACAGTCCACTAAAAAAAGCATCAAACAAGGCCCGCTGTCCCAGTCACAAGAGGCCGCCAAAGTTCTAAAATCAATGGCATAATCGTACATAGTGCGGTTACCTTGTCGAAAGCGGAGTAACTCCCTTGCTGCTTCTCTTCTACTGAGAGAGTGGTCGAACACTCGCTTAGCGAGGCACAACAAGGTGAATCCGCATACCACATAGCTGTTCCCCATTCTCGGGCCTTTCTGGAGAGCAGGGAGATGACATAAGCCACCCTAGTTCGTTCCGAAGGGAACATTGAGGTCTGCAGCTCCATGGCATGAGAACATTGTGACAAAAATGATCGGCAGGTCCCTGGTTCCCGGTTGTAGGGCTGAGGTGCTGGTAACCTGGGTTCATGGCGAGGAGGCCCTGGAAGAGCAGGAGGAGATGGGGGAGCGGGGTTGACCGGAGGTCGGGCAGCCGTGGCCTTCAGATCCTGTATCTGGGTGTTCAGAGAGGCGAGGGTCTCAGCAATTCAGATTCAGATTCAGATTACTTTATTAATCCCGAGGGAAATTAAGGTGTTGAGACTGTGGTGCAGCTATTGCAGCTTGCATTCTGTTCAGATCCGATGGGTCCATTTTTGGCTGGATTATTCTGTCATGGCTTGGTGTAGGTGGGACCTACACCAGAGTGATAGTAGCAAGGTAACAAAAATACTTTAATCAACCAGAAGATGTACTGATTAGGCTGAGCAGATAGCAGTCCAAAAACGTTGTCAAGGCAAGTAGGGGTCGGTAACAGGTTGTCAAGGGTTGAGGCAACGGTACAAAAATGCTGAGGCAAAAACAAAGTCGTTATCCAGGCAATGGTCAAACACGGTGAATCAAAAACAGTATACAATACGTGATAACTTTGACTTGAAACAGACGTGAGGCTTTCTGAGAATCCGTGTGATAATCCAGCGGCGAATGATAGACAAGACATGGTCTAAATACAGTTTGTAATGAGGTGTGATTGAAAACAGGTGAGTCCAGTATGACACGGCCGACAGGGAAAACGCGTAGTGGCATTCAGAATGGAGTCCAGTGATATCGCGGATCCAGGAAGCAAGCGGTATTCCAATCAAACTAGGAGCGGGAAGAACTGGGTTGGACCTTGACAATGTTCTGTTTCCTCCTCCATCTCCACATCCCTCAGAAAAGTCAGAGTCCACTTGGTCCCCCTTATGTCTTCTGCCTTTTTCCTTATCGCAGACAAGAGCCTCTTCCTATTGGATGCTCTGATGTCTTTCTGGATGTGCTCTCCTGGGCTGAGTGACCTGGTTGGTTAAGGCACAGGGCTGTTTTAGCAGCTGCTGCTGGGGACACATCTGATAGCATTCTTGTCATCTGTGTGGTGTATAACACCAGGCTATTTGCAGCCCTCTAAAGCCAGACTTGGGATGAAGGCCAGGGTAAATGAGGCAAAAGGAATATGCTGATCCATTACACTTTAATATTGCTGTTGTAATTGTATACCTCAAAAAGACAGCTGAAGCTGGTGTAAATAGAAAGGGTTATTGTCAAACGTTCAAAAGCTTAGGATGGCTGAACCCTTTGTTTTTCCATTGGGACGTGTTTCAAATGAGACAGGCGTAGCTACATTTTATAAGCGATGTGTACATTGCACATTTATAATGTTTTTTTGGAATACTTTCAGATCATTTTTTTCGGATTGATTGTTTTGCATCATATGTGGGTTTTTAAAGTATTGTATCAATGTGAAACCCTGTAAAGTTCCAGATTAAGCCGGTGTCTCCTGAGGATTCCCCCCCCCCCCCCATATATTTCCTCAGGTAACGTGCTATTTAATATTTAATATTTAATATTGCACCGCTTTGAATCACTGCAATAATTAAACATCCACTGGTTCGGCGCCACATAATGGAACATGGATCTCACACACAACACGCGCATTTGAGAAATGATGAGGACCAGATGTCGGGAATAGGGCCGCCTCCATCACAAAGGACCGCAACCACCCTGGGCTCCATCTCTTCTCCCCCATCTCCATCACAAAGGACCGCAACCACCCTGGGCTCCATCTCTTCTCCCCCTCTACGGTCTGGTCACCGGTTGCGCAGCATCCGTACAAACAAGGACTACCAGGTTTAAGGATACTTTTTATCCACAGGCAGTGACCTACTGAACTGATAGGAGTGCTGCCACGATCATGACATTGATACACATTCACTATCATACTTTTGCTGGACTTTTTGGACTAATTACAGTTACTGCACTGTTCTGCACTCTATTCATGATGCTGCTGCACTACTGGCACTTTAAAATGCTTTTTTAACATATGTATATATCATCCATCAGACACTTTATTGTTCTTTTTATTGTTTATTTTATTGTGAACAGTATTGTTATAGTATAGTGTTGTATAAGTTGTATAGTACATAGTATAGTATAGTGTTAGAGTGTTAAATTGTAAGAAATCCATACTGTGGGAGGGAATAGGGAGAAAGCAATCCATTGTACTTATATGGCATATTGCAAATAAAAACATCTTGAATCTTGAATCTCTTGATGATAATGTAGAAAATATGTATATACAATATACAATGCTTCCTATTTCAGTATGTTGGAAGTCGGACCATTCTGAGATAACTGAGATAACTAGGAGTTGATCATTCATTGGACATTGAGCATGCCCACTGTATCACTAATGTAACAGTGACTGTTCCGCACAGGGATCGAACTCACAACCCCCCCCCCCCCCCCCGGCCTGAGAGGCAGACGCTCTCACAAGGGAAGCTTGAAACCTCAATGGCTGTAGCTTCATCGCTAGAACGTCTTTTAGGTGTCTTAGGGGAGTGAGGTTTACTTACTGCACAGCCCTACCGGCTGGCTTCCATTACACTAACAAGACCCTTTATTAACCCAGTCTTCAAATAATGACAAATACAGTATATGTCTCTGTAGGGACTTCCAACATTGAGATGTGTAAACACACACAAACTAAATGGCTCATCTTCCCTGCGGCAGTCCACCTCTGTCTAAATGTAACCATTTAGCTGACGACAACCCATTGGGCTGCCTGCTTCCCTGTGGCCCTGCGGCAGGAGGGACCACAGATTACAGCAGTAATGCGGTCCACAGTGTGACCACCAGCCCAGTCCCCCAGTGTTAGTCTAGAGAGAGAGCAATGCAACAAAAACCAAGATAACAAGATAGGATCGTGACACATGCCTCCAGTGCCCGGTGTGGCCCGTGACACACTGGGGTCATGTGATAAGCAAGCTCCAGGTCACAGTCTCGTCAAAACTCCAGAGGCCCTTGAGCCTGGGTGGGGTTGGGTTTGTGCTCCATGTTCTCTCTCTCTCTCTCTCTGGATGGGAGCTTAACGCAGCAAGCACATGGCCGGGCTTATATCTCAAGCAGTCCATAAAACAGCTGTAAAATAAACATGGTTGAGATTGGTTTCCCACGATTAAATAAAGATAATTTATAGCTGGATGTCAAGCTATTTCAAAGAAGGATAGAACAATTGCAAAATTTATTCATAATTAATAATAATTGCTAAATAATACATAATGTACCAAGAAGCATTATGAGATAGGTCTGAAGTCAATACTGGCTGAAGAAGCTCATTTGTGGTTTGTTTGTCTGTATGTTTGAACTCAACCTCCTGTGTATAGTACAGAACAAAGCTTACGTGTATACATGCTGTCATGAACCTAGTTTAATTTCTATTGTACTTGTTGCACATGGCAAATAAAAAACATCTAGAATCTTGAATTACATAATGAAAGAGCACAATGAACGCTTGACTAAAACTTGAAGAGTAAGACTAAGTGGACACTTCAACAGCCAGTTCTACAGGAGATTGTATAACGGTTTTAGCAGAAGTCTGTAGGCGTAAATGTAATTTACTCTAAGACGTCCACTATCCAACATCCACAATAAGCAAAGGAAAGAGAGACAAATGGGATGCATGGATTTAGACTTTATTCAACAATTTATTAAATACAGCAGAATTCCCGTGTCTTGATAATGTATGCATATACTTTTGTACTATACAGACTTTTTTATTTATTTCAAATTTTATTGCTGCGCAATTTATATAATATATTTGTGTTCTCTTTTTTCAATGTAAGATACAAAACGATTGCTCATACAGTACACTGTCAAAAAGCACATCCTTTCTGCTACGAGGTGGTGGTGTTAGCGCCAGTGACCTTGGGCACGATGACGTCCTTGAGACACATGCTACTCAATGGACACATGGCAGAACAAACTACCAAAATGCGCACACACACACACACACACACACACACACACACACACACACACACACACACACACACACACACACACACACACACACACACACACACACACACACACACACACACACACACACACACACACACACACACACACACCTCTGAAACAGGAAGTGGTTCATCCTCATGCAGTGCATTGCTGAAAAGCCAGGTTGCCAGATCTGTTTCTGCTTTCCTCAACGCCAACGCGTACACGGTAGCCAGCTCCTATATGGTTGTTGGCTGGAAAGACAAAATAATCTGGCAACCGGTTGACATAATTGATACTTTGCATCTTGTAAAGCAGCATCCAAACCTTTATAAAAAAAAAAGTCCTACAGCCCCTAATTCCGATGCACGTTGCCTGCACAGCACTGCAGCTCGCACTTCCTGAGTTCCACGTTAAGACAGCTGGATCCTTATCTTTAAAACCACAGAACAGGGCCAGTTTCCACCTCTGGGAAATTTCCAATACATAAATGACATGACTATCATGGAGCCACTAGAGGCATGGTGTTATCAACTAAAATAGTGCAACTTTACATTCTTTGTCATTAATGAATCATTTTTGTTGTCTATCATACATTGGCATAACTAGTTGGTGCATGTTTAAAATAAAGTAGAATGTGTCAAAAGTGCATGCAGCCTATTCCAAGTCAAATAGACAACGTGGACTGTTGAGTAACATCGATCTTTAGATGAACACATACATCTAAAGTGTCCACAGAAAGGACACCATGGGTAAAGTAGTCCCTGACTTCTAGTACTACACGTGGTGGAGGACCCCCGGGGGGGGACGGCCGTGTTCTACAGTACTGTTTACCTTCGAGATGAAAGTCATTGCACAACGCCTCTACATTACCGGACATGTGACGAGGACAGGAACAAGCAGGTAGCTATGCTTCATTTGGGGAGTTTTCTAATTGGCCCACCGATGATTACATGGTTACGCACACACTGGTTACGCACACACTGGTTACGCACACACTGGTTACGCACACACTGTTACGCACACACTGGTTACGCACACACTGGTTACGCACACACTGGTTACGCACACACTGGTTACGCACACACTGGTACGCCACACTGTTACGCACACACTGGTTACGCACACACTGGTTACGCACACACTGTTACGCACACACTGGTTACGCACACACTGTTTGTGACACGGGGGGGAATACGTCAGTCGTCGTTCAGTGTTTCACAAAATAAATATCTTCACAACTGTGCCCTTCAAGTGAAAACACTGACAATAATGTGGTTTCTTTCTTGCCTATGGTAAAAAAATAAAAATAAAGTGAATATCCAAGGTGCAGAAATCAAACAAAATTAAACATATATATATATATAATACTGGACCAAAATGTCTTTATGTCTGTCGTCGGGTATTGCACATAAGATTTTCCCCCATTGCTTATACTTTATAAGTATAACTTTGATGTGACAATAACCTTGACATGACTTGACTTGACTAGATGGACCGCAAGAATCAATGAGGAATAAGGAAAAGGAATGTAGGAAAGTAGGCGTGAAACAAGGACGGAAGAAAGGAAGGAAGTTAGGAAGGAACAACGGTAAAGGGTAAAGTGTTATTAATGAAGTATTAATAACACGAGACCAAGGTGGAGGTTCTCTGATCAGGAGAGATCCGCCAGCAGCGTGCCTTCCTCGATCACCGCCTTGGCAAACTGCTTGAACACCCGGTCCATGTAGGTGTTCTGCCGTGGCCAGAGGCCCTCCAGGAAGCCAATGTGGCCCCCGTGACACGTGATGAGCAGGGCCACGTTGGGGTTCTGCTTCGCCGCTTCCACTGGAATGGCTGACACAACAAGTCGTAAGTCGTAAGACGTAAGTCATTTTTGTTGGTTTTGGACTGTCAGACTGTGCCCCGTGCACATGCATTTACACACTCCGCCCACAAGGGCGAAGGCCATTCTGATTTCTGATTTTCTTTACTACTTCTACTACGATTATTAGCAATGCCACAGAATGACACAGGGTCATCGATACATTTAATTAAACATCGTTTTTAACATAGGACATGTCCATTAAAGGAAAGAGGGTTTGGGTTTCTAGTGCATTGCTCAATAGATTAGATTAGATTAGATTCAAATATGGGTTTGTTAGGAGAAGACTGTCTTTTTTTACTGTTCATCTTGTTACAGTTCATAGTCATATAACTATGTCTTGTTACTGTTCATCTTGTTACAGGTAATAGTCATAGGACTGTCTTTTTACTGTTCATAGTCATAGGACTATGTCTTGTTACTGTTCATCTTTTTACTGTTCATAGTCATAGGATATTGTCTTGTTACTGTTGTTACTGTTCATCTTGTAACGGTTCATAGTCATAGGACTATGTCTTGTTACTGTTCATCTTGTTACAGTTCATAGTCATATAACTATGTCTTGTTGCTATGGTTACTGTTCATATTTTTACTTACGTTAACTGTTTTGAAAGCTTTTAGGATCAATAACTTTAAAAGCATAAATGCTGTCAAGTTGAGTCAAAATGCAATTAGAATAAAATGACCTGTTTAAAAGAAAATAAGTGGTATTAACATGATTCAAATTGATTCATTTTTTAGAATACCAATAGTTCCAATAGCGTCCCTGGCCCCAAAAAGGTTTGTGAACCCCTGGCATCGGGAGCCAGGTTTCATGAAAAGCCCTGCTTTCCAGCATAACTTATAACTTTATAACTTATAACTTATGGGCTCACCATGAGAGGGTGAGAAGACGTCGTCGGCAGCGTTCAGGCACAACATTGGCACCTGGACGGACTTCAGTCTGTGCACTGGACTGGCGTCGTGGTAGTAGTCATCGTTAGTGGGATACCCAAACATGACGGAGGTGAACCTCTCGTCGAACTCTCGAATGGTCTTTGCCTGTGGAGAGAGACACACAATCAACAAAAAGGAAAACGATTCTGGCGTTATAAAAGTAGTTTTATTTGGAGAGAGTTGAGTTATACATTTAAAACAATACAACCCCCCACCCCCCCCCCCCCCCCCCCAAAAAAAAATAATAATATGAGCGTGTACCTTCATGACATGATCTATGTCGTAACACTTCTCCAGCACTGGTCTGTGTCTGGTGAGGAGAGAACACAGCAAAGGCAGCGGCTAAGTAAGTGATTAAGTCATTTCTCCTTCCTGTAATTAAATATATATTTTATGCGGTGGGGGAATCAACTTCACACAATACACCACACGGTGAGTCAGTGGAAAACAGGCCCATATCGGCACATTAAGTCCTCCTATGAAGTCACCTTAACTCCGGGCCCCACAGCAGCCGCGGGGGGGGGGGGGGCAATTCAGGTGCTTAAATAGTGCTTTAATCTGGGTTAATCCCACACACACACACCGCCACCGCCGACTGACCTGTCCACCGAGGCCTGCAGGCAGCTGGTGAGGTAGGAGTTGAAGAGGAAGCGGTCCAACGGTCTCTCCAGCGAGGCGGTGCACTCAAACACATCCCAGCCGGCCGAGAACAACACCACCCCCTTCAGACAGGTGGCCCGGCCCGCCCGCCCAGCCCGGCCCAAGTAGTTGGCCAGCATCATGCTGTAGAGAGGGGGGTGGGGCGGGGTGGGGGGGGGAGATAAAGAGAGAAAATGATGAAGAGAAGGGGAGAATGAGATATAGATGAAGAGAGTAGAGTGACAGATGAAACGAGAGAGAGATGGATTGAGAGCGATGATGAGAAGAGAGAGAGAGAGAGAGATGAAGAGATTAAGAGAGAGAGAGAGCCAGAGAGACAGAGGGAGCCAAAGAGAGGGACACAGAGAGCAGACGGAAGGGCTTGGGACACGCTCCGTGTTTTAAAAAAACAATCCCTCACTGGCCGGGATTAGCTCAGTAAAAACTAAAGTGCTTGCATTTCAACCGGAAACATCAACGTCACGCCGGCTGTGTGGGCCAAAGGTATTTCACAGCCTTCCTAGTAATTGGTCTGGCCTCTACTCGCCCGTATCCCTTACCGACCAGACATGCTCTCTCCCATACGTGAAGCGGGAAAGACGGACAATTCATTTTCAAGGATCAGATGATAGCACGCCATCCCCAAGGACTATGAAATATGGCCGGTTGTGCAAAAGGTCGGTTTCTCACTGTTTCCACAATTAGGCGTGGGTAGACTTCTCCTCATGGCAGACACAACAAAACGATCGACTTCAATCATTCGTGAACAGTACATTAGCCTCTATCGGCGCGATCAAAGAGGAGCTCACTAGTCTGCGTGTAGTTGTAATGCAAAACCCAATGGTCTTGGACCAATTGACTGTGGCCTCAGGAGGAGTTTGTGTGTTAATAGGGTCATCATGTTGTACATTCATTCCAGATAACGATGCGGACGGCAATAAGATTGATCAGGCGATGCATAACCTGCCCTCCGCGACTTCATGCGCAGCGAAAATGTCAAACCAGACGACAACTGGTTTTGGGAAACTCTTTCATCTTGGAAGGAGTGGGTTGCATTGGCAGGGATTTGGGTGGGGGGGACTTTTAGTGTTTCTTTGCATATGCATATCATGTGGTATTCCTTGTATTCGAAGCATGATAGACAAGACTTTGAACAAGAGCATAACACACGCGTTTGTGTCGGCTAGCACTGACGAGACGACTGACATTAACATGACGACTGACATCGACGAGACAACTGACGAGATTTGTGTCCGCAGAACGAGGACATTGAGGTGCAGAGGTGGGTCGGAGGACGTATTGTGATTGATCACGATGGGCCCCTACCGGTGTGTCACGGATGCACCCGACTGATTTAAAGTGTGTTGAACTTTTGCCTGTTATTATTTTGCGTTGAGCAGCGCGGCGTCGTCGGAACGGGGGGCAGCTGTTTTATTCAATATTATGTTTAAGTATGATGTTCTATCTGTGTTTATGACGGGTTTGTTTCCATAATTGTGTTAGGTGAACATTATGCGTTATCATTTTCAAAAGGAGGGAAATGTAATGGAAAAAAACCCTCTGTTATTGTGACCATCTACGCCCCACCATATGTTGATTGGAGAATAGTAGGTATTTCTCTGTAACACCTCCAACCCCCGAGCCGGCTAGACATTGGGGTCTTTCAACCCTGAGGTGCTTCACTACTGTTGTGTACTCCTTAGCCCAGCATGACGCCTGGCGCCCTGGCATCCTGCCCCCCCAACATGGAGATGAGCTGGGGCGGGGGTTCATAGAATTGTCGCGATCGTTTGAAGTTACGCGTCACCTATTGTGTCTAAACTGTTGAAAAGGGAGACGCTCTTGTAAGTGCGTTGGACTTCTCTCTGCACGCCTTGCGAGACTCCCGGACCGAGCGCTCGACCTATTGATTGTTTTAACGTGTTTATATTAAATACGATAGTAAGACTTATTTAGTTTTGGATGACCTTATTCTTAAACCGTTTTCAGAACTAGACCACTGGACGTGTACCGCAGAATTCCCAACACACACACACACACACACACACACACACACACACACACACACACACACACACACACACACACACACACACACACACACACACACACACACACACACACACACACACACACACACACACACACACACACACACACAAGTCAAGTCAAGTCAAGTCAAGTTTATTGTCACTTCACAGTTTACAGTTTAGTATAAAGCAGTGATGTGAAATTCTTGTGTGCAATACCCGACGACAGACAGCAGTTATAAAATAAGATAAAATAAAAATAGATAAAAATAGAATAAAAAATAGAATAAAGAATATAAAATAGAAATAAAAAATGCAATTTATAAAATGCAAAAATCAGCACAAAAGAGCAATATATATATATAAATCAATGTAATAAAATATACATTGTTATATGTTATACGCCCTTGTTCAGCAGCCTGATGGCCTGACTGTGGAAGCTATCTCTAAGCCTATTTGTACGACACTTGATACTGCGGTATCGCCTGCCTGACGGTAATAGTGAGTAAAGTTCGTGGCTGGGGTGGGCAATGTCTTTTATAATTCTTTTGGCCTTGGCCACGCACCGCTGGTTGTAACACACACACACACACACACACACACACACACACACACACACACACACACACACACACACACACACACACACACACACACACACACACACACACACACACACACACACACACACACACACAAACATACCCACACACACACACGTGCACGCACGCACACACACACAAACACACAATAACACACACACACATTGCTGCTGCGTCTCCCACCGTTACCACAGGACCAGCATTGACAGATGGGCTTGGATGGTCCTTTACTTACCCGCCCATAGAGACACCAGCAGCCATGAGGGGCGCCGCCCGGTTGTTCTGCTGGATGTGATCCATGACCGTCTCCAGGTCCTCCGTGTTAGCAGCACAGTATGTCCTGGGAGTCTGGAGAGGGGATCATCCCTCTTTTAATCATTCACTTTTAATTTATTCTTTTTTTATTATAAGATGTAAAATTGTTGTGCCCTTTTCACACGCACACACACACACACACACACACACACACAGAAGCACACTCACACACAGACGCACAAACACATACGCAAAAAACATATAACCTGTACCATACTAAACAATATACTACTAATACTATAAACAACAGTATATACTACCTATGCTATGCTATACTATAAATATGTAGCTATACATTAAACTATGTGCTATATGCATCAATGTGTTATTAAAATCAATTTCAGTGAAATAACCAAATTGTCTTAAATGTCCAACACGTCAAACAAAAATGAACAGCTACTACTACGAAACAACACAGTTTACATAGTGGCCACCAAAAAACTTCAGAAAACATTATTTTGAAATACAATTAGAAATAAACAGTACAATTGTATACTTGAGTGAATGCGTCCTTTGTATGAAAACAAATCGGTGGTTAATGTTCAATCCCGCTCATTAGAAATGGATGACTCGGGACTCTCTGACTCTCAGCGTGGAGGTTTGCCAGGAGATAATGTATTGGACATCACCGGCCAGGAGGCTCAGGCTCTCCCCTGAACTAATGCTTAGGGAAGCTGGAAGAGGTCTCCCATGAGGAGGAGGGGGGGGGGGGGGGGGAATCATTTCATGCAAGCATCTGCCCGTTAAAAAGATGTTTAAAAATAGATAGATATAATAATAACTGAAAGCTGTGGATGACATCAGCACTGAAAAGCCACACTGTTCCATATCTTACTTACTGTGACTAACTGTACTGTTTATTTCCATTCCTTTTTGAGATAACGTTTTCAACTTTTTTCAACTGTTTGTATACTCTAAATATAAAGGGTAAAAGAGGAAGTTAAAAATCCTAAAATAAGTCCAAATAAACACAGGGGGCAAGGGCAACGAAGGGCAAGCGTGTTTTCTTGCAGTGCGATACGTGAAGGCTAGAGCTTAAGGCAGCGCAGGTCAGACGTCTGTCTGTATGCGGTACACATGGGTTTCAAATAAGCAAAGTAGTGTTGCTATATATATATATAATATTATATCATATAATAATACGTACAAATGTACAAATAATGGGATCTGTGGCTTTTTCAAACACAAACAATAAAACACGCAAAACAAAACATGGAAGTAATATATAACGGGACATTGTTGATACGTCGGTACCTAAACCGGGATCTAAGGAGAAACGGACAAATGTTTCCCTTGATACAGGGCTGGCTCCTATATGAGCAATAGCTTCATTATTTGAAAGTTGAAGCACTTAATGAAAGTCAGCCTTAGACGAGAGGTAATGTTGGGTGTGCAGTTCATTGGTCAATATTGGTTTGTTAGGACTATGACACATCTTTTTACTGTTCATAGTGATAGGACTATGTATTGTTACTGTTCATCTTGTTACTGTTCATAGTCATAGGACTATGTATTGTTACTGTTCATCTTGTTACTGTTCATAGTCATAGGACTATGTATTGTTACTGTTCGTATTGTTACTGTTCATAGTCATAGGACTATGTATTGTTACTGTTCGTATTGTTACTGTTCATAGTCATAGGACTATGTATTGTTACTGTTCAGTCATAGGACTATGTCTTGTTACTGTTCATAGTGATAGGACTATGTATTATTACTGTTTATCTTATTACTGTTCATAGTGATAGGACTATGTATTGTTACTGTTCATAGTGATAGGACTATGTATTGTTACTGTTCATAGTCATATGACTATGTATTGTTACTGTTTATCTTATTACAGTTCATAGTCATAGGACTATGTCTTGTTACTGTTCATAGTGATAGGACTATGTATTATTACTGTTTATCTTATTACTGTTCATAGTGATAGGACTATGTATTGTTACTGTTCATAGTGATAGGACTATGTATTGTTACTGTTCATAGTGATAGGACTATGTATTGTTACTGTTCATATGACTATGTATTGTTACTGTTTATCTTATTACAGTTCATAGTCATAGGACTATGTCTTGTTACTGTTCATCTTGATAAAGTTCAGTCATAGGACTATGTTTTGTTACTGTTCACTGGTTACTTAGGATATACATGACACATCACTGCCTAAATTGAGGCCATTTAACAAAGCCTATTTCTTAGCATGCTGTGGAGAAACAGCCCTCCGTTAAGATTCAAGCAGAAAACACAGGAAAAATACACTTGTTTTGTCCTTTTTCTTTGAACAATTCTCATTCATTACTACAAACGGGGGGGGAAGACACAGCCTTAACATGGGGCATCAACACACACAGCGTGTGGTTTATGCATTTAACCTTTTAATAACAGTTAACAGTTAATATGATGTGACCCGGATGGTATTGCAACTGCTATTAATGGGCTTGTCAGGATGGTCTTTAAAGCAACACGCATGCACAGGACAACTGCTGGCCAAATGTGTACAAATGATTTGCATTTAAAACTTTTGCATTTAGCACGCACGCACACACACTTCCCAGGCCAGAGGATTACTGCTTTCTCTTGCTACTTTAAATACTAACATTACACAACAATGCTTTTTCTTCTTCATAGTTGAGCCTAAAAAGGCTTACTGTAGGCTATACGTGAATATATATGTGGGTCAGAGTGTAAGTGGCTATTTACAGCAACAACAGATGGATTCAGGTGACAAAGATGACATTGATTGTAGCTTTGAAAAAACTCTGGCTATTTACAAACACCCTTTGTACACCATAGTCTTCAAGCCACACTGGGATCCTATGATTACATCTGAGTAATGTGTCATCCCACACACACACCCACACACCCACCCACACACACATACACAGAGGAAGGCAGAAAGGCATACGCTTACCCAAACAGTGGGGCACATTATACTAAACGACTTTCTTTTTTTTAACAAAACACTTTCTCTCGTTGAGAAAGTGTTTGTGTGTTTGTTTTTTGTGAGCTAAATTCACAACGAGGTACCGTGAGATAAAGTGCCACGAAAGCACCTGCCCATTGAAGTCATATGGCAGTGGATTCAAATAAAAAAGACACTATCTGTCCACCTTGCCACTAAATCCCTGCTATGGTCACAACACAACACTGTCACTGTCACTGACTGGGCAGTGGCTGCTGTCCAATCGGGAGCCTCAGTGGACGACATGTGACATGCCAACCAGAACTAGCACTCAGTGTATCTCCCAGAAAGGACATCTCTAGTTGTCCAAGTGGCACATAAAGGGGCTAACTATCCATTCGTTATCTCTCATTATCGTTATTATTTGGAAACAATGTTACATAAGCACAATAAATATATAATAATAATAATAATGAAATACAATAATAATTACACTGCATTCTTACCAAAAGTGTTTCACCAGAGACCCCTCTGTTGTTGAACACCACACATCTGAAATTCAACAACAAAACAAAACATATACAGTATGCTGATTACATGTTATATGCTATATATTGTCACAAGGGAGTAGTTTGGTAGGACCCAGAACGCAGACCAACGACACAGTGAAGCGATAACGTGAAGCTAGTCCGGGACGGGAGAGGAGTCTGGATACCGGGACATCGGCGTAACGATTCCGTCCAGAGAGTACAAAGTACGACCTAGCCCCGAAGTAACGGGACGTCAGGGTATATATACACCCACAGGTGACGTGATTAACCTAATCACTATCGGCAATTGCCGACAGGTGTGTGTGTGTGTGCGCCGCCAAAGCCCGCGGCTTGGCCACGCCCCCTGTCAACCACCAATATATATTTTTTATTTTCTGCAACTAGCTCAGTTCCTGTTGAAACCCATTGAAAAGCTACACGGTGCCTCATTTCCTTCCTTAATGTCAAATGTTCTTTTAAACATTACGGAACAACAACAGAACAGGAAATATGACGAGGCATGGGAACAGAGTCACAGCTGTGTGTGAGAGAGACATGTGCAGTGCTTGTGCAGTAAACAGCATTCTCTCTCTCTCTCTCTCTCTCTCTCTCTCTCTCTCTCTCTCTCTCTCTCTCTCTCTCTCTCTCTCTCTCTCTCTCTCTCTCTCTCTCTCTCTCTCTCTCTCTTCCCCTCTCTTCCCCTCTCTCGTCATCCGTTATCTCCTGTAGTCAGATTTGCTGTTTCTATCGGTGGAAGTCAGCTGCAGGGTGGGGCGCGCTGAGAGGGGAGAGGAGGGGGGTGGGCGGCGCTTGTGTACACTCAACACTGCAGCTGCAGACCTAGCTAGCTAGTTGCCAGACCGGCCTAAGCCGCAAAAGCCTCTACTGGGGATAAGCTGTAGGAGTTCATTAAGCTACATACACACACACACAGGGAGGGGGGCTCTCTTCCAAACTCCTTTATCTGTGTGTGTGTGTGTGTGTGTGTGTGTGTGTGTGTGTGTGTGTGTGTGTGTGTGTGTGTGTGTGTGTGTGTGTGTGTGTGTGTGTGTGCAGAGGTAGAAAACTGGCACTGGTGCCAGGCCCACCCACCTATAGCCCAAATCCCGGCTCTGTTGGACCATGTGCAGGATGTAGGACTCCTGGCTGGTGCCGGTGAGGCCGGGCAGCAGGATGACGGTCGGCCTGGAGGCGGAGTCAGGGTGGGAGGGGCTGTCGTCGTGGTCGAACCAATCCAGAGAGATCTGGCCCCCGTCTGCTGCCTTAATGAGCTCACTGCAGAGGTGGAGAGAGAGGCACACGCGGGAACTCAGGCAAACAAAAAATAATCTGTGTGCGACCACAGGCTTCTTCAACCATATTATCTCTCTCACCGCATTTCCTTTACCGTCACACACACACACACACACACACACACACACACACACACACACACACACACACACACACACACACACACACACACACACACACACACACACACACACACACACACACACACACACACACACACACACACACACAGGAAACAAGCTGAACAATAATGGCGTGATAGATAAGTCTAAGTTGAATGGGGAATTTACACTTGTGTATCGAGGGAACTGGACCTAGGCAAGGAAGCGAGGAAGTAAGGTCCGACCTGCCTGCACAGAGCGTTGCCAACCCCTGCGACCTGTTCACTGTGCTTGTCGAGGCACGTGCCGGCTAATCGGCTTGAAATTACAGAACCCGCCATGAAATATGCACCGTCGAGGCTGCGGAAAAGACTCGAGCTGAGAGCCACTGAGCCAGGAACTGCCAGTCCGTTACTCGGATGTGAGAAGACAAGACGAGTGCGTGGAATTTCACTCCCGGCCCGCGGAGGAGTCAAAGGTCTCTCCTGCCGTTGCTTTGACTCTGTCGTCTTCTCTTCCTCTGGGGCGGAGGAGGGATGTCGCGGTGTGTGTGTGTGTGCATGTGTGCGTGTGCGCGTGTGTGTGTGTGTGTGTGTGTGGGGGTGTGTGTGTGTCAGTCCAACTGGTGTGATCAGCCCGGAACTTGATGTATTGTAGCCCCGGTGCATTATGGGAACAAGTATCTAGCCAGATTAGCCAGAGAGGGTCAAGCTGTCAGAGGTAGCGGGGTATATGAATGACCTTGGAGGAAAGGGGAACATATTATGAGCAGGGCCATTCATTGGAAGATGAACCTCAGTTGAGCTGTTTTTTGGTTGTCCAAAAATAAAATGGCGGTTGGATGAAAAAGGTACGCAAGCCGCAGCAGCATCGACGGCCAGCGGGAGGTGTTTTGAGTATGATGCTGATAACTTTGGTTTTCCAGCCTTTGACGTCCAATTAGAATGACAAAACATAAGAGGAATACTAAGAAAAAGATAGATGTGTGGAGGTCATACTCTGTATGTCCATACCTGTGTATACAGGTATGTATTGACTGCGTGCGGAAAAAAAACAACGAAATTTGTAACGTATTTTGCAGTTTGTAACCATAGGTTCCTTTCTTCGATAGATAATGATAATCGATAGAATCGATAGATAATCAATAGATAATGTTGTATGCTGGTTACATGTCCCTCCCCAGGTGGGTGAACAGCATGTCACCTTTTACAAACACACCTGGTGAGCAACCAGTCCAGGGCTAATACCGAGCCCACTGTACTTCATGGTCATTGTCAGCATAATGCACTGTTCACGATATGAAAGAAAGCAGCTATGTACCCACACCACGGGACTCCTTCACCTCCATCCGCACCACGGGACCAACAAACTCCTTCACCTCCATCCGCACCACGGGAACCAACAAACTCCTTCACCTCCATCCGCACCACGGGGACCAACAAACTCCTTCACCTCCATCCGCACCACGGGACCAACAAACTCCTTCACCTCCATCCGCACCACGGGAACCAACAAACTCCTTCACCTCCATCCGCACCACGGGAACCAACAAACTCCTTCACCTCCATCCGCACCACGGGACCAACAAACTCCTTCACCTCCATCCGCACCACGGGAACCAACAAACTCCTTCACCTCCATCCGCACCACGGGAACCAACAAACTCCTTCACCTCCATCCGCACCACGGGAACCAACAAACTCCTTCACCTCCATCCGCACCACGGGAACCAACAAACTCCTTCACCTCCATCCGCACCACGGGAACCAACAAACTCCTTCACCTCCATCCGCACCACGGGAACCAACAAACTCCTTCACCTCCATCCGCACCACGGGACCAACAAACTCCTTCACCTCCATCCGCACCACGGGAACCAACAAACTCCTTCACCTCCATCCGCACCACGGGACCAACAAACTCCTTCACCTCCATCCGCACCACGGGAACCAACAAACTCCTTCACCTCCATCCGCACCACGGGACCAACAAACTCCTTCACCTCCATCCGCACCACGGGGACCAACAAACTCCTTCACCTCCATCCGGGAGCCGTTGAATTGGCAACCAAGGAAAAGGATTTGTTTCAGAAATTGTGAAATGGCAATGAGGGGGGGGGTTGAGAAAGAGTTCCTTTGTGCCCGTGCCAAGTTTCCATGCCTGCTACCAACCCCGAGGGGTGGTGGTGGGGGGGCACGAGGGGTGGGGGGGGGGGGGCACGAGGGGCGGTGGGGGGGGCACGAGGGGTGGGGGGGGCACGAGGGGCGGTGGGGGGGCACGAGGGGTGGTGGGGGGGGCACGAGAGGTGGTGGGGGGGCCACGAGGGGTGGTGGGGGGGCACGAGGGGTGGTGGGGGGGGGGCACGAGGGGTGGTGAGGGGGGCACGAGGGGTGGTGAGCCAAATGGGCCATGCCTGCCACCAACCCCGAGGGGTGGTGGTGGGGGGGCACGAGGGGTGGTGGTGGGGGGGGCACGAAGGGTGGTGGGGGGGGGCACGAGGGGCGGTGGGGGGGGCACGAGGGGTGGGGGGGGGGGGGGGGGGGGCACGAGGGGCGGTGGGGGGGCACGAGGGGTGGTGGGGGGGGCACGAGGGGCGGTGGGGGGGCACGAGGGGTGGTGGGGGGGGGCACGAGGGGTGGGGGGGGGGCATGAGGGGTGGTGGGGGGGGGGCACGAGGGGTGGTGAGGGGGGCACGAGGGGTGGTGAGCCAAATGGGCCAACCCAAGCCTGGGGTCGGGGGGGGAACTTGTCATGTAAAGTAGTAGCCGGGGTCGAGACATCGGTGAGGTCAAACAATGTAGACAATTTAGACGGCCATCTCCATCACAAACGACCAAAACCACCCTGGGCACTAGGGCCCCTGCGGTCCGGTCACCGGTTCCGCAGCATCCGTACAAGGACTACCAGGTTCAAGGATCGTTTTGATCCACAGGCAGTGCGCCTACTATGAGTACTATGAGTGCTGCCACTATATAACATATAACATTGTCATCCATACAACATTACACCATCATACTTTTGCGGGACTTTCTGGACTCTTTACAGCCACTGCACTGCTCTGCAACTGTACTGCACTGTATTCATGATGCTGCTGCACAACTTTACTTTTTACTTTATGCACACTTTTAAATGCTTTTTAAATGCTTTTTGCACATTTCAACACATGTTCATATCATTCATCAGTCACTTTATTGTTATTAGAGTATAGTGTTTTGTAAAATTCATACTGCGTGTTGCATATGGCAAATACAAATCTGGAACCTGGAATCTTGTAATGCACTGGTTTAACCCATTTTGAGATTTCTCTAAGACCATTTAAGCAGTGGCGGCTGGTACATTTTTCACCAGGGGGGGCTATACCATTTTTTTAATTTACAATTACATATTGTTAATTACATAATATACAATTACTTTTTGTATTGAAATGTCGCCCTTCTGTCCATCACTTTCATCATGGCCACGCAAGGCCAGCTCAAAAGCCCCACAAAACTTCACAGTCTATGATTTTGCATAAAATATGCCGGTTTTTTTTTTTTTTTTGTATAGGAATTTTGCACTTCTCTCCTTCTGGGTGGCAAACCTCTCAATGACCTTATTATTAAAGTCAGGAATGTCCCTGACAAGTACACTTTTAGCGTGATGTAGCGTAGCACAAGCACCAGCTGGCAGTAGGTGGAGACGTCCGTCGTCTCGTCGGCTTGAATGGCGATGAAATCATCGCTGTTTACCTCCTCCAGAATGTACTCCCTCAGCACTGACAACATGTGCACAAATGACGATGCTCGATGCTCCAAAGTCTTCCGTGGGGCGATTTGAAAAGCGCCTCACGGGAAGACGTTTTGAGGATGCTGATTGGCTACATTTTATGTCACTCGTTTATATCTTGAATCAGCAATTGGCTAAACTGCTACAGAGACCCGCCTCCGTGGGGAGATTTGAAAAGCGCCCCAGCAGCATCGTCATACAAATGCGCCCTTAAGGCTGCAGTGTACTATACAGTGTACATATGTGTACTAGGAAAAGCATATTATGTTGCGCAAATTATTTTAAAAAAAAATCATATTTTACACATATTTCTGGGTGCATTCCATATTTTAAACACACACATATTGACAATTTATTATTATTTATTTTTTTAGATTTTGTTTGTGCGTGTGGTTTAGGGGGGGGCGGCGCCCCATCGCCCCCTATGGGCCAGTCGCCACTGCATTTAAGTCTAATATGTGGGTTTTCCCTTTTAAGCCAGATAATGTATCTAAGGTCAACTTTAGCCTACTATTTGCTGTGTTAAAGCCTCCGACAACCAGTCCAAACATATAACTAAAACAATGCATATACGATGCACGGAGGAGCACATGGGGCTATGAATGTATATACGAGTATTTATGCACATACAGGCTGCCAGGCAGACGAGTTGTCAACTCATTTATTTAGTGTGTGACAACAAATACCGTCCATGGTACCAGGAGTACTTACTTTCTGTAGGTGACCCCGGGTTTGGCTGTGACAAAGGGTCTCAACAGGGTTTGGATTCGACCCTCCCAGCACCAGAAAGGTGGGTAGTAGGTCTCCGAAACCACCGGACATCGTTCCCGCAGAAACTGGTAGAACTTCTTCCCCCCGGCGACCAGCTGGGGCTTCTGCGAAGGTAAGTAATATATTACGTCCAAGAATAGTAAATTGGATATTGTAACCAAATAACTCCACAAGTGTGTGTGTGTAGTTTTACAGGATATGATTGAGAAACAAAAAGTGATCTCAATGATGTTATTAATGCAATTAAGTTGTAATGCAAAATAGTGTGTGTGTGTGTGTGTGTGTGTGTGTGTGTGTGTGTGTGTGTGTGTGTGTGTGTGTGTGTGTGTGTGTGTGTGTGTGTGTGTGTGTGTGTGTGTGTGTGTGTGTGTTGGGGGGGGGGGGGGGGGTTAGTTGAAGCCTAAAACAAAAACAGTACACAATTAAATTTATAATAACCAGTAGGCTACGAACGCATTTCCAGTTTAAGGACATTTCAAACTCGTGTCTTGGTATATATATATATATATTCAATGGATGCGACTAGGCCTACTGCAATATTATGCATTGCTTTAAAAGTGATGATGAGAATGTGGGTAGCCACCACCGGTGACCCACAATGTAGTGACCCGAAGCCGGTTCACATACTGTACAGTGAGTAGTTCTACGACTCAACACGTCTGCAGTGCTGCTGTACAGCTGCAGACGTGTATTCCAACCCAATGCCCATAAGGGGAGTTGGGGGGCAAAGGCTGGCGCAACGAAACAAGTCCTACCAAGCTCTTATCACTTCGTCTACTCTAGACGTTTTGAATCATCATAGGCTCCTGGGTGCATAAGTCCGCTTCAAAATGCAAACGTATTTTCGATACGACATTGTGTGCGCATCTATTTGAATCACAACATTGCTCATAATAACTTATGATCATCCAAATGTGATGACGCTGCGAGCGTGCTCTGTCCACAGTGACGGGCACCGGCAGCGTTGCATAACAACAACGTTAACCGGCATCTGTGATGGCCTAGCTTAGCCAAAGCCAATCCGGTATGGACCCGACTTCTATTCACCAGCGAGTTATACAATGCACGTAACGG
>CM051005.1:6126084-6220166 GCA_027704905.1 Muraenolepis orangiensis | reverse complement strand
CACAACTCTCCCAGACCTGGTTCTGGGAGTAGCTGGCGGTTGCGGGACATTCTGCTTTGGAGGTTCTGTCGAACTCCCTCCCAGAAGTTGCTCGGTAGCACCACCTCCACTCCGCGCCGGTGACGACTCCATGGGGATGAGATGGCGGCGGTTTCGCCTTACTGTCCCATGAGGTCCATCCACAATGTATGAACGCGGTGTAGAGTGGCTGCTGACCACAACTCCAGTTGCACTTTGATCTGTGACCCACACTTCCTTTCCGGGAATGAGCCCGTCGAGGCTTCGTGCACGATGACGCCGGTTGTAGCTTTGCGCATCTCTCCTTCTCTTTTGCTCTTCTTTCAGGACAACCACCTCACTGTTAGGAAGAGCAGGGACCAGTAGAGCAGGAAGCGTTGGCACTGTCGTGCGGAGTCTCCTGCCCATCAGAAGTTGAGCTGGGCTGTATCCGTTATGCAACGGGGTGGCCCTGTATGCTAGCAGAGCGCGGTATGGGTCAGCTGCTTTCTTCAGAAAACTTTTTACTGTCTTGACCGCACGTTCTGCTTCCCCATTACTTTGCGGATATCTCGGGCTGCTTGTGACATGGCGAAACCCGTAGGACGCTGCAAACGCTGCAAAGGCCATTCCGGAGAACTGCGGCCCGTTGTCCGTCACCAGTTCCTCTGGGATACCGTGCCGTGCGAAGATCGATTTGAGGTGATGGATGACGTCTGTTGATTTTGTGGGAGTCAGCAGAGCGATCTCCACGTATCTCGATGCATAGTCCACCACCAGCAGGTATGTCTTGCTCTCCAGCATGAACAGGTCTGCTCCCAACTTCTGCCATGGTCTCCCCGGGTATTGAGATGGCATCAGTGGCTCCATTTGGTTTTGTCTCTCTTTGCTGCATGTTCGGCAGTTGAGAACTAACTCACTCAGCTGCTGGCTCAGCCCGGGCCACCATACAGACTGTCGTGCGCGCTCCCTGCACTTTACCACCCCCTGGTGGCCTTCATGCAGCCTGGCAAGCACATCATTCCTCATTGTTGAAGGGATGACAAGCCTACTTCCCCTCAGCAAGAGTCCCTCCTCTACTGTGAATAACGCCTGTTCCGCCCAGTACAGCCTGAGAGCCGGTTCACTGTTGTGTGCTGGCCATCCCTCTGCACTCAGCTGCATTACCCGTGCGCACACACTGTCCCTCCCCAGCTGCTCTCTCAGCTCGTCCAGGTAAGCGGTGCTCGCTGGCAGGTTCTCCATTATCATGTCCACGTAGATGTTTGTACTCTCAAACAACTCCTTCTCATCCGGTGTTTCCCTCCTCTTCACAGGAGCACGTGAGAGCGTATCAGCAGTCCACAGGCACTTCCCTGGCACATGAGCAATGGAGTAGGAATAGCGCATCAGGCGCATCCGGAATCGCAGAATCCGCGGAGGGAGAGCATCTAACGCCTGAGACCTCAGGAGACTCAGGAGAGGCTTGTGATCCGTCTCTAGCTGGAAGTGTCTGCCGATGAGAAAGTTGCGAAACCTCTCACAAGCCCAGGTCAGGCCTAAGGCCTCCTTCTCGACCTGCGCGTATCTCTGCTCAGTTTGTGTGAGAGACCGCGACACGTAGGCTACTGGTCTCCACACTCCATCCCATTTTTGGAGGAGCACACTCCCTAAGCCATAAGACGACGCGTCTGCTGAGACTTTGCACTCCCTGTTGGGATCATACATGGCCAATACTGGTGGGGATATTAGTGCATCCTTCAAATCTTGGAAGGCTCTGGCCTGCTCGATGCCCCACAGCCAGCAGTTCTTCTTTGACAGAAGGTCTCGCAGAGGCTTGTCTCTCTCCGCCAGCTGCGGGATAAACTTCCCCAGCTGGTTTACCATGCCGAGAAAGCTTCTCAGCTCACTCACGTTCGTCGGCTCCTTCATCCTCCTTACGGCCTCCGTCTTACTCGGGTCGGGGCTAATGCCGCTGGTGGAGACGATATGGCCTAGAAAGGTCACCTCTTCCTTTGACAGGTCGCACTTATCTATGTTCAGGGTGATTCCGGCCTTCTCGATCCTCCCCAACACGACATGCAGACGAGCATCATGTTCCTCTTGTGTTCGGCCCCACACTAGCACATCGTCCATGTGGCAGACGACACCCTCCAGCCCTTCCGTGACCTCAGTCACCATTCTGTTTTGGAAGTGTTCGGGGGCGGAAGCGATGCCGAAAGGTAGACGATTGAAGAAATATCGCCCAAAGGGCGTAATGAAGGTTGTGTACTTTGACGAATCTTCAGTCAGAGGGATTTGCCAAAATCCCATATTTGCGTCCAACTTGCTGAATATTCGGGCTCCAACCAGTGTTTCCTCCACTGTCGGCAGGGTGTACTTTTCCCGGCACACTGACTCATTGAGGTTCGTGAGATCAACACATATGCGTACAGCACCTGTCTTCTTGGGAACCACCACAATGCCGGCACACCAGTCAGTTGGCTCTTCGATCCGGCTGATCACCCCGAGGCTTTCCATGCGGGACAGTTCATTCTTGACTTTGTCCATCAGTGGCAATGGAATCCTTCTGGGCGTCTTCAGCGAGAATGGTTGGGCCCCAGGTTTCAGCCTGATTGCATACGGCTGTCTCATCTCACCTAGACCGCTGCATATCTTCGGGTAGGTTTTCTTGAGCGTCTCCATTGTGATACTGTCTAGACGTGCCACAAGCTCCATTTTACCGATAGCAGGCCTCCCCAGCAACGCTGTGTGCAGGTGTCGAGTGACATACACATCCTCCAACACCTCTTTCTCTCCCCTCCTCAGCAACAGCGTGGCGATGCCCACAACATCTAGTGGACTCCTCCCAGGTCCCATCAGTGGCTTAGTTGACTTCCGGAGGGTAGGTGGATGTTTGTCTCTGTAAATCTCTCGGAATACAGTGTGAGGCATCACTGTAACATCAGCACCGGTGTCTATTTTGAATGGCACATGACTGTCACCGATGTCTATGCTGACCATCCATGGCTCACCATCAGCTGTGATGCTGCCTAAGAACATACAGTCCTCGTCTTCTTCACAGGAGCAGGAATAGTCCTCTTCAACCTCATGTACAGCTTTGGATGACTTACACACACGCTTGTAATGTCCCATCTTCCCACATGAATGACATTTCACTTCATTAGCAGGGCAATCGCGTTGTGAATGTGACATAGAACTGCCACATTTATGACACTGGACACTGTTCCCATTTAAGTATTGGGCACTGTGTGGCTTGGCTTGGTAGCCGTTAGCCTGTTGAGGTTTATTTCTAGCATATGTCCTGCTACTGCTCTTAAACACTGTCCACAGATGTAGCATCACTTGCCTCTGTCCTGGTGTCCCCTCGCAGAGAAGATTGCTGTCTTTTCACCTCTTCACTCTGCCTCGCCATGTTTATTGCCTTTTCCAGGGTCAAGTCCGGGTCCAATTGCATGCGTTCGGACAGCCGCTTATCCATCAGTCCGACGACAAGCCTGTCGCGAATAAGCTCATCATGTAGCACTCCGTACGTACAATGCTCCGCCAGCGCATACAGTGCCGTCACAAATGAGTCCACTGTTTCACATTCTCCCTGATTGCGCATGTTAAATTTGGCACGCTCGTAGATGACATTTTTCTTGACTACGAAGAAACCCTGTAATCCATTGCGCACTCCTTGGTAAGTACCTCTTAGATCGTCTGTCAGATTCAGTCCACGTAAAATATCATCCGCCTCATCTCCCATGCAATATATTAGCGTGTTGACTTGATTCTCTTCAGAGCTAGCATTCAGGTTACTTGCCAGACGGAATCGTTCAAACCTGCGTATCCATTTGGCCCACTCTTGCGGCTTTGAAAAGTCAAAGGACTCGGGAGGCTGGATGCTGAACGTAGCACTTGAGCCTGGCGCCACCCTCTGGGCTGCCGCTGCTCCCGCATTAGCATTATCAACCATGCTGTTCGTCCTCCCTTCTCGCCGTCAACCAGCTCCAAATTACACTTATTGTCCGACTAACTTTTACACTTCACTCACAGGACTTCTGACACCATGTCGTGTTATTCCACAAGCATACACGTGAGTCCTCTGTGTTCGGTTGTAAGTGTATTTTATTGCTAGATCCACACACAGCCGTCTCGCTCCCTCCTCGCCTAGCCTGCTCTAGCGTACCCGGCCGTGACGTCACTACGGTGGCCTGCACACCAATTAACAATAACACCACAGTGGACAGCAAGAGGAATCTGATCCGATCAAAAGATGATCAGGTCAGATACCCCAACTGCTGCTGCACTATTGGCACTTACTGGTCAAACTGTTCAAACTAAGCCCAACCTTTGACTGGGCAGATCCTCCAGATCCCTCAGTTCATCTTAACAAATACAAATGAATAGGGGATGTATTGTTAGTGTTGTTGTGCCCCCCCCCCCCCACGCTCTAATCGATCCCAGGTGTTGCCCATCATAATCAGGCCTACTGAGACTAATGAACACCTGGGATCTACCCTTCTTTAGGCTGCCGAGGACCGACGTCGGGCGCTTGGTTGTTGTGAACCACTGTGTGACGTCCATGGGTGGGTCATTAACATTGTTATCATGTTTGTAAACATCAGGTTAGTACATGTTATATTTGTTATTTGTATTTGATGTGTGTCACCGTTGTATTGGCCCCTTTTTAGTTTCTCCTTCCCAGGTGCCGCCCGTCTCTCCTCTAGAGGGCGCTGATTGCCTGATGAGCGGCGGCTGTCGGCAATCAGCCTCAATAGGACGGGTGGATAAAGCCTGCCATGTGACACCCATCCGGGCGCCTCATTGTGTCATTGCCACTGACCAGAGTGGAGTGTGGAGGTTGCCTGTTGTTTGCCACTGTGTGTGGATGCGATACTATGTTGTGTTGTTGTGGGTTTGATTCCCCATGGTTAATAAATATAATTTACTTTTGTAACGAACGCCTTGTCTAATTCCTGCCGGGACCTGTGCTTAGAAGCGCTCACTGGACGGGCTGGCTTCACAACAGCCCGGTCCAGGTATAATTTGTTTGGTCATCAGACCTTTGGTTGTGACACACTGTCACGAGAGACTGCATGTTCCAGCTCTGACCTCGCCAAGTATCCAGCCCTACCCTGCCTAGTTTATGTTTTTGATGTTGGAGATTTACAGTAAAGACATTTCTTCCGTTGTTTTGAGTGTCCGTGTCTCTCTACTTCTGGCTTCTTTGGCACATTTGGCTCTTCGGTCTCGTTGGGGTCTAACAAGTGTTTTGTATAAATGATGCATCACTTCCTTTGATCAACACACTTTTTTTTTTTTTTACTTCAAATCAACATCTGTTGTACAAAGATGAAATACCTTCAAAATATGATTTGCTTTTCAATTAACTTACAGAAAAAATAAGTTATTTGGCCAAATACCAAGCACCTTGTTCCAGTCAATATGGATTCTTAGACTGGATTTGATAGTGACTCCTAAAGCTCCTATAAGACAGACTTTAGACAGGATGACAAGGTTCATAGTATAAAGTCGTCCAAAATCGGATCAATTTTCAACAGTTTCCAGAGTACGACTCCCACGTAATACAATACACAACGACAATAACCTTGCCAAAACAACAAAAACTAATTAAACATTGACCGCTGTGCTCAAATCAAAACCTGTTATTCTTCTTTAGGTTTTGGGCAGGCTAGACAATCTGGTTTATCTGGCGCGTTCAAAAGAGTTCAAACTGAGCCCCACCTTTGACTGGGCAGATAGCCAATCATATAGGATAACTGGGTGAGATTCCAGGGGAGGTCCGTGCCACCCCAGGCCATTCCCTGGACACGCCACTGTATATAAGAACCGCACTGTCTCTCGTTCTCTACCAGACACTTCGAGTTCAGCACGAAGACAAACTAAGAATGAAGACTCTGATGAGATTGTTGTGCTTTGCGGTGGTTACCTTGCTGGCCGAGGCTGAGAAAACCGATCAGCAATCCGTTCACCTCCTGGAGAATTTTAGGTTTCCTCTAGTCAACTACCGCCCTTCTACTCCCCTTCAACTTCTGGAAAATGTGAGTATATAAAACAGACGCTGTACACTTAGTCTTAATAGCATGTATACAAGATACAATATTTGTATTTGCCATTTGTAACAAGTACATAGGAATGCTTACTCCCCATTCCCTCCCGCAGTATAAATCTCCAAAAATAACACCATAAAAATAAAAATGATATATACCATGAAAATAAACCAAAAAAGAGCAATAAAGTGACTTAAATGATATGTACATGTTAAGATGTAGTCAATATAATGCTGGAATGTAAGACTGTAATGTGTCTACCTCTAATATAGGTTAACCCAGAGAATGTAGACCTGTCCACAGTGTCAGTGACGAGTCTGACATTCTCTGCACAAGAGACAGACTGCAGCCAAATGGACGCGTCCATGCAGTGACAGACATGTCCACTGAAGGAAAACGGGGTAAGCATGGACACAACAATTAGTGTCTTTTTTGTAATGTAAGATTAATGTGACAGATCTGGTTTGATTTTCAAATTGTAATGACCTATTCAAAAATGTTCCTCTTTTCCAGAAACGGATGCAGTGCACTATCACAGTGAGCTCCACAACCCAGGACGGTGACGTCCAAGGCTTTCAGTTCAGTTGCCATGCTGAGATTAAGGAGGCATCTCGGGTAAAGAGTTATCTAGTTTAAAAAAAACAACTTTAAAAACATTTATCTACGCAGAGCTGTTGATAATATGATACGATTAGTTTCCCATTCACATGCTATGATAACATGTATGTTGTTGTCATAGCATGTTTTGCAAAGTTTTGCATTTTGTCACACATTATTTGTGTCCCTGGTAAGCAGGTCTCCAGAATGTTTGGGCTGACTTGACCCACAAGGGTTGCTATCATTGAAATTAAGTTAAAGTAAACAAATCGGCCCCGCTGTCCCAAATGGGGGACAGGTTATATCTGGTTAGATCTGCCTTATTTGACACGCTGAACGTGTTGGCCAATTGGGCCCATAAGGTCCGGATATATTTCTCACTTTGGGAAGATTTCAAAATCTTCTTCTGCCGCAAAAAGAGACATCTGCTCTCTGGATGTCTGATTTGAACGTTGTTGGCGGAGTATGGGGTGAATACTAAGTGAAGCTCTGAGCAGCCATAGTCTGTACGTTTTTAATCTGTACAATTCCATCTGTTGGTTTGTTTATCTACTGTCTCAACCTCACATTTTAAACACCTTGCATCCATTGTTGTGTTCTTGATTACAGGAAAGAGTGAGAAGAAAAGTCAAAATGTGTGTCTGTAATGGAAGAGCGTCATTCAACGCAAATCCGGCGACAGGCTGGGGGCCTTCCAGTAGGCGGTACAGCCACGCATGAGCCGACCCAGGTTTTCACGTCCTTCTTAAGCCCCTGCCACACAAACTTCTGAGAAACCAACTTCACAGATGGTTTCCTGCCGGGATGAGAACCGACAACGACCTGAATGAAAATGAAATCAAAATGAAACGAATAAGGCAGAATATATTGTTAATATTTCGTAAAAATGACAAATCACCTCCTTTGATGAACACATTAATAAAAGGTTATAAGATATGAAATCTTATTTTTTTCATTTTCTTTGGATACAACATATGATTTGCTTTCCAATTAACTTACAGAACCCTTTTTTTGGAAAAATAAGTCATAATATAATAATAAGTCAATATGGATTCTAGACTGGATTTTATAGTGACTCCTATGAAGACAGACTTTAGACAGGATGACAGTTAATAGTATAAAGTCGTCAAAAATCGGATCCATTTTCAACTGACATTACACAAGCCACATCCAGAGTGCGACTCCCACGTGATACTACAATACACAATAACAATAACCTTGCCAAAACAACCAAAACTAAATAAACATTGACCGCTGTGCTCAAATCAAAACCCGTTATTCTTATATGGTATAGGCCGGTGCACCGAAACAAGTCCTAAAAAGCTCTCTCATTGCATCTAGACGTTTTGAATCATCATGGGCTCCTGGGTGCATAAATCCGCTTCAAAATGCAAACGTGTTTTCGATACGAGTCTAATTCTGTGCAGGCGTGATGCCATTGTGTGCGCATCTATTTGAATCACAACATTGCTCATAACAACTTATGATCATCCAAATGTGATGACGCTGCGAGCGTGCTCTGTCCACAGTGACGGGCACCGGCACCGCTGCATAACAACAACGTTAACCGGCATCTGTGATGGCCTAGCTTAGCCAAAGCCAATCCGGTATGGACCCGACTTCTATATATGGTCTGTATGTGTGGGTGTATGATGGTTTGGTCCAGGGGGGGAGAGGTGCAGAGAGACTGGGGCCTGGGTGAGAGACAAAACAGAACAAGACAAAAACAATACAAGGCAAAACAATATGTACAAAAATATATTCAGTGAGCGGACTAAGTCCAGTGCAAATTTAGCATTTTAATCTAAATCTAAATGAGAGTATAAATATGTCTATGTATGATATAGCGTAATAGCAATCCTGACGGCATGCTACCTAAGTGGAGACCCGGGCTACATGGAGACATCTCCTTCACCATAGACCTGTATGTTTGTGTCCGCCACTCTTTAAACCATGTGCAGCCGTGTGATCCATCCACCGGTGCAGCCCTATCCAAGTCTCCATCAGCGAACGCTAAGCGCCGGGCTGATTCTGCGCAAAGCGCAATTGATGCCCATGTCTGTCGTGCATTGTTGATGTCCTCGGCGAAATCCACAACACCGCTTAAATAATAGCCTAGATCTATCTATTCGATGACCAGAAGCACGCCTCTGCAAATCCGCCGAGAGAGTTACCTTCGCTACGGACACCAAGTAGTAGCATGTATACGCTGCGCTAAAGCCAAGCACCAGAGACAGTCCCACTCCAGATCCGAATAGACCAACTTTCACTTGGTTTTCCAGATAAAGTGACAGGTCCCTCGTCAAAACGTTGAGGTTAATGTCCAGGGAGATCATGGCAACGTTGCTGTTCTCTCCAAGCAGCAAGGTTGGCGGCTTGTCTCTCGCTGGTGTCCAGCTGGGTGCTGCTCTTTCTAAGTGTGAAGGAGACAGTCAAGGGGACCGCTTCCACAGCTATATATAGGAGCAGCTGATGGCGCTGTTTGACCACTGATGCTGAGGATCTGTACCCTACATGGTAGGCATAAAGCAGTGCAAAGCGCCACCTAAAGGCCACATGGCAGTAGTACACGTGGATTCATTTGTTTAGATTAGATTAGATTAGATTCAAATGTATTGTCATTGCACAGCACAAGTACAGTACAGCGAAAATAATTTAGCATCTAACCAGAGTGCAAATGTTGCAGTAAAGTGCATGGTAATATACCATGTACAGTTTAAATTTACAGGTTAAAAGACAAGTCTACTGGGTATTAAATGGGATAGGAGTATGATAATAGGTATACATATTGTTGCACACACACGCACACGCACACCATGGTCATACTGAACAGCATACTCTTAGTTATCCGTATTGTTAACGTAAACTATTCAAACTGAAGCATGAAACAGTGACATTAAGTCATGACTCATGCACGTTGGCTAGTATGTTGCTAGCAGGTTGGCTAATTGTTTGCGTCCCAGCGTGCTCAAGTCACTATGTCACACCTGTAAGTGAATGTCATTTCTTTACCAGTCGACAAACTGGTAAAGTAATGTAAGGGATGTGACTGAATGTGGACAGCAAGAGGAATCTGATCCGATCAAAAGATGATCAGGTCAGATACCCCAAACAAACCAGTTTATGGGCGAGTTGGTCAAGCGTTACAGGCAGAGCAGGTCCTACCTGCTGACATGTCAGAGTCCCTCTCCCCAGTCTGTGCAGTGAAGGCTGTGCTCAAAGTCAAAAAAATGGTCAAGGATCGTTTTTATCCACAGGCAGTGACCTACTGAACTGCTAGGAGTGCCGCCACTATCATAACATTGTCATCCATATTACATTACACTATCATACTTTTGCTGGACTTTCTGTACTCAATAAAGCTACTGCACTGTTGTGCACTGCACTGCACTGTATTCATGAGGCTGCTGCACTATTGGCACTTACTGGTCAAACTGTTCAAACTAAGCCCAACCTTTGACTGGGCAGATCCTCCAGATCCCTCAGTTCATCTTAACAAATACAAATGAATAGGGGATGTATTGTTAGTGTTGTTGTGCCTCCCCCACCCTCTAATCGATCCCAGGTGTTGCCCATCATAATCAGGCCTACTGAGACTAATGAACACCTGGGATCTACCCTTCTTTAGGCTGCCGAGGACCGACGTCGGGCGCTTGGTTGTTGTGAACCACTGTGTGACGTCCATGGGTGGGTCATTAACATTGTTATCATGTTTGTAAACATCAGGTTAGTACATGTTATATTTGTTGTTTGTATTTGATGTGTGTCACCGTTGTATTGGCCCCTTTTTTGTTTCTCCTTCCCAGGTGCCGCCCGTTTCTCCTCTAGAGAGCGCTGATTGCCTGATGAGCGGCGGCTGTCGGCAATCAGCCTCAATAGGACGGGTGGATAAAGCCTGCCATGTGACACCCATCCGGGCGCCTCATTGTGTCATTGCCACTGACCAGAGTGGAGTGTTGCCTGTTGTTTGCCACTGTGTGGATGCGATACTATGTTGTGTTGTTGTGGGTTTGATTCCCCATGGTTAATAAATATAATTTACTTTTGTAACGAACGCCTTGTCTAATTCCTGCCGGGACCTGTGCTTAGAAGCGCTCACTGGACGGGCTGGCTTCACAACAGCCCGGTCCAGGTATAATTTGTTTGGTCATCAGACCTTTGGTTGTGACACACTGTCACGAGAGACTGCATGTTCCAGCTCCGACCTCGCCAAGTATCCAGCCCTACCCTGCCTAGTTTATGTTTTTGATGTTGGAGATTTACAGTAAAGACATTTTTTCCGTTGTTTTGAGTGTCCGTGTCTCTCTACTTCTGGGTTCTTTGGCACATTTGGCTCTTCGGTCTCGTTGGGGTCTAACAAGTGTTTTGTATAAATGATGCATCACTTCCTTTGATCAACACACTTTATTTATTTATTTATTTTTTACTTCAAATCAACATATGTTGTACAAAGATGAAATACCTTCAAAATATGACTTGCTTTTCAATTAACTTACAGAAAAAATAAGTTATTTGGCCAAATACCAAGCACCTTGTTCCAGTCAATATGGATTCTTAGACTGGATTTGATAGTGACTCCTAAAGCTCCTATAAGACAGACTTTAGACAGGATGACAAGGTTCATAGTATAAAGTCGTCCAAAATCGGATCAATTTTCAACAGTTTCCAGAGTACGACTCCCACATAATACGACAATAACCTTGCCAAAACAACAAAAACTAATTAAACATTGACCGCTGTGCTCAAATCAAAACCTGTTATTCTTCTTTAGGTTTTGGGCAGGCTAGACAATCTGGTTTATCTGGCATGTTCAAAAGAGTTCAAACTGAGCCCCACCTTTGACTGGGCAGATAGCCAATCATATAGGATAACTGGGTGAGATTCCAGGGGAGGTCCGTGCCACCCCAGGCCATTCCCTGGACACGCCACTGTATATAAGAACCGCACTGTCTCTCGTTCTCTACCAGACACTTCGAGTTCAGCACGAAGACAAACTAAAAATGAAGACTCTGATGAGATTGTTGTGCTTTGCGGTGGTTACCTTGCTGGCCGAGGCTGAGAAAACCGATCAGCAATCCGTTCACCTCCTGGAGAATTTTAGGTTTCCTCTAGTCAACTACCGCCCTTCTACTCCCCTTCAACTTCTGGAAAATGTGAGTATATAAAACAGACGCTGTACACTTAGTCTTAATAGCATGTATACAAGATACAATATTTGTATTTGCCATTTGTAACAAGTACATAGGAATGCTTACTCCCCATTCCCTCCCGCAGTATAAATCTCCAAAAATAACACCATAAAAATAAAAATGATATATACCATGAAAATAAACCAGAAAAGAGCAACAAAGTGACTTAAATGATATGTACATGTTAAGATGTAGTCAATATAATGCTGGAATGTAAGACTGTAATGTGTCTACCTCTAATATAGGTTAACCCAGAGAATGTAGACCTGTCCACAGTGTCAGTGACGAGTCTGACATTCTCTGCACAAGAGACAGACTGCAGCCAAATGGACGCGTCCATGCAGGGACAGACATGTCCACTGAAGGAAAACGGGGTAAGCATGGACACAACAATTAGTGTCTTTTTTGTAATGTAACATTAATGTGACAGATCTGGTTTGATTTTCAAATTGTAATGACCTATTCAAAAATGTTCCTCTTTTCCAGAAACGTATGCAGTGCACTATCACAGTGAGCTCCACAACCCAGGACGGTGACGTCCAAGGCTTTCAGTTCAGTTGCCATGCTGAGATTAAGGAGGCATCTCGGGTAAAGAGTTATCCAGTTTAAAAAAAACACTTTAAAAACATTTATCTACGCAGAGCTGTTGATAATATGATACGATTAGTTTCCCATTCACATGCTATGATAACATGTATGTTGTTGTCATAGCATGTTTTGCAAAGTTTTGCATTTTGTCACACATTATTTGTGTCCCTGGTAAGCAGGTCTCCACAATGTTTGGGCTGACTTGACCCACAAGCGGCGCTATCATTGAAATTAAGTTAAAGTAAACAAATCGGCCCCGCTGTCCCAAATGGGGGACAGGTTATATCTGGTTAGATCTGCCTTATTTGACACGCTGAACGTGTTGGCCAATTGGGCCCATAAGGTCCGGATATATTTCTCACTTTGGGAAGATTTCAAAATCTTCTTCTGCCGCAAAAAGAGACATCTGCTCTCTGGATGTCTGATTTGAACGTTGTTGGCGGAGTATGGGGTGAATACTAAGTGAAGCTCTGAGCAGCCATAGTCTGTACGTTTTTAATCTGTACAATTCCATCTGTTGGTTTGTTTATCTACTGTCTCAACCTCACATTTTAAACACCTTGCATCCATTGTTGTGCTCTTGATTACAGGAAAGAGTGAGAAGAAACGTCAAAATGTGTGTCTGTAATGGAAGAGCGTCATTCAACACAATGCCGGCGACAGGCTTGTCTTTCGGTAATCGGTAGTGCGGTGCGGCCACGCATGAGCCGACCCAGGTTTTCACGTCCTTCTTAAGCCCCTGCCACACAAACTTCTGAGAAACCAACTTCACAGATGGTTTCCTGCCGGGATGAGAACCGACAACGACCTGAATGAAAATGAAATCAAAATGAAACGAATAAGGCAGAATATATTGTTAATATTTCGTAAAAATGACAAATCACCTCCTTTGATGAACACATTAATAAAAGGTTATAAGATATGAAATCTTATTTTTTTCATTTTCTTTGGATACAACATATGATTTGCTTTCCAATTAACTTACAGAACCCTTTTTTTGGAAAAATAAGTCATAATAATATAATAAGTCAATATGGATTCTAGACTGGATTTTATAGTGACTCCTATGAAGACAGACTTTAGACAGGCTGACAGTTAATAGTATAAAGTCGTCAAAAATCGGATCCATTTTCAACTGACATTACACAAGCCACATCCAGAGTGCGACTCCCACGTGATACTACAATACACAATAACAATAACCTTGCCAAAACAACCAAAACTAAATAAACATTGACCGCTGTGCTCAAATCAAAACCCGTTATTCTTATATGGTATAGGCCGGTGCACCGAAACAAGTCCTAAAAAGCTCTCTCATTGCATCTAGACGTTTTGAATCATCATGGGCTCCTGGGTGCATAAATCCGCTTCAAAATGCAAACGTGTCTTCGATACGAGTCTAATTCTGTGCAGGCGTGATGCCATTGTGTGCGCATCTATTTGAATCACAACATTGCTCATAACAACTTATGATCATCCAAATGTGATGACGCTGCGAGCGTGCTCTGTCCACAGCAGGGGCGGCGCCAGGGGGGAGCTAGGGGGTGCTGAAGCACCCCCCAGGATTGCCAAAGCACCCCCTAAGCACCCCCAATAAATATGTGTTTTAAAAAAAAAGATATATATTAATTATTATTATTTTTATTAAATAAAATTAGAAAAATTATTGATTACATCAATGCAAATGTGAAACCAGAAACATAAAGCCAACACAGGTGATATGATTAGGCCAATGGCCAGCACTAGGGATGGGACGATCAGGTTTTTTGCCACCGATCACCGATCACAATGAGAAATACACCCCCCCTTTATAGTGTGTCCCTCACGTTTCCTCTTCCCGTTTTGTTTTTGTAAATGTTTCCACGTGAGAGGAGTCACTGTGAGGGATACAAAATGTTATACTGATTTGTTATATCTCTTATCAGCTTGTCAGTGATTAAAAGGAAATCGTCTAAACTGTATGCTGGCTCGGGTCTCATCCATCCATGAACAACGCAACGCAACGCCTTCATTGTAACAGTCGCGGGTGTACTGCGTGTGGGGAGTGTTGCAGTAGAACATTCCACTGTAGTGCCGGTGCATTAATGGGAAACCCTAAATGTTTCAGCACCCTCTATGAAACGTCAAGCTACCCCACAGCACCCCCTAGAGAAAATCTCTGGCGCCGCCACTGGTCCACAGTGACGGGCACCGGCACCGCTGCATAACAACAACGTTAACCGGCATCTGTGATGGCCTAGCTTAGCCAAAGCCAATCCGGCAGTGGTGAAGCGTCAGGGCCTTCAAGGTATTCAGAGAAGACCCTGGAACTCTCAGATGAAACCAAAAAATCGAATTAATTGTATTAATAAAATGTAATATAATTTAATAACATTTAATACAATTTAAATAAAATGAATAAATGAGAATCGTATCTGTGTTATATTACAGTGTTACGTTGATTTGTTTGTCTTTCTCGGTCCATGCACGACGCATTTGAGTGGTTTTGTGTTGGAAAAACAATGCAACCAATCAGATATGTTTCTGGGTTGCTGGGAAGAATATCCTTCAACCAAAGTATTCCCGCTGACATTGACCCTTAGACTGAATGAGAGCGTACGTTTGGATTGACAATTTGATCAACCAATCATGTCGTGATTTGTAGCCAATGGGCGTATTCTTTTAGATTTCCCCGCAGCTCAATAGGGAGCTAGAAGGTGCAAGGTGGTGGCTGGCGCGAGAGTGGATCTAGCATAGTGTTACGTTTTCTACGTTGTTTTTTTTACGTCAAAATGGCAGGTGAAGATGATGTCGTTGCGGATTTATTGTCTGAACCATTTTCAAGACGACCATTTAATGTTAAGATGGACATTATTAAAAAAGGCCGTCCAACACCTGACAATCTGGAGCTGACTCAAGTAGTTAAAGCAGGCTATGTTCGCCATTTTCAGAGTAGCAACTGGGAACGATACCCGTGGCTAACGGGCTCTACTAGCCACAAGAGGCTCTACAAGAGGCTCTACTGATGGGAGTGTTGCTATTTGGGACCGACCAGAGAGCAGGGAATTGGAACTTATTTTGGATCTGAAAAGCGATCATCTTTATAACCTGATGGTGGTCGAACAATTCATCCAGAAGGACAGGAGAATGGATTTGGTCTTTAAGTGAACATCATTGGTGAGTGAGACTCATTTGTCTTTGCTGGTTTTGTCGCAGTGTTGCATCTCGTTGAGCTGGTTGTTGCATTTTGTTTCCACACACTTGTTGACTGATTAGTTAATGGCCGTCTTGGGTTTGTTAAGCATTGTTGTGCATTTTAATTGAGAGTTTGGACTTGATCTTTCTTTGCATCGCTTAACGTGAAAAGACTTAACGTAACTAAGAGTTACAAAACCGCGATCAATAATCACCTAATTTGCATATGTTTTGTCATTAGCACTTTCACCTTTTCACTTTCATTTTGACAGGTGAAAGTGCTAATGACAAGACATATGCCAGAGACATTTAGTGATTATTGATCGCTATTTTGGAACTTAAAGTTCCAAAGTTACGTTAAGCCTTTTCTCGTGAAGCGTGTTAGACCGTCCCTTTAACCGATAGCCTGTGTGGTGGTCTGTGGTGGTCTGTTACTTCACTACATGGACACTGCTTTACAACTAGGGTACAATTGACTCCTCCGTGACGTCCGTCTGACTAGAACTGAATTTTCGAATGGTGGGGGTGGGGGGGGGTGGTGGTCTACAGCAGGGGTTCCCAAAGTGGGGGTCGCGGGACCCCGAGGGGGGGGTGCGCGGGACCCCGAGGGGGGGGGGGGGGGGTCGCGAGATGATTTCAGAATCCTCTTGATGTGACCATGAGGTTTTTATTGTTAATAATAACGTGTGCATAGATATTTTTATATATGTACGGGTGACGAATAAAGGAATTTTGATTCCGACAGATTCACGACAGTATCATTTGCAGCTGAAAAAAAAGCCCCACACAATTTTCAATATCACGATTACCACCCCCCCCCCCCCTTGGACTTCACGATGTTCTCGATGGTGAAGATCTGTGCACACGTTGTTTTTAATGTTCCAGTCCCTCCGGTGACTGTGTCAGGGTCTGTTATGTTGGGGGTCGCGGGCTGAAAAGTTGGGGAACCCCTGGTCTACAGAAGGTCCAGTTGTGATAGACACGCTTCGCCACTGCAATCCGGTATGGACCCGACTTCTATATATGGTCTGTATGTGTGGGTGTATGATGGTTTGGTCCAGGGGGGAGAGGTGCAGAGAGACTGGGGCCTGGGTGAGAGACAAAACAGAACAAGAAAAAAACAATACAAGGCAAAACAATATGTACAAAAATCCAAGTCCAGTGCAAATTTAGCATTTTAATCTAAATCTAAATGAGAGTATAAATATGTCTATGTATGATATAGCGTAATAGCAATCCTGACGGCATGCTGTGTGATCCATCCACCGGTGCAGCCCTATCCAAGTCTCCATCAGCGAACGCTAAGCGCCGGGCTGATTCTGCGCAAAGCGCAATTGATGCCCATGTCTGTCGTGCATTGTTGATGTCCTCGGCGAAATCCACAACACCGCTTAAATAATAGCCTAGATCTATCTATTCGATGACCAGAAGCACGCCTCTGCAAATCCGCCGAGAGAGTTACCTTCGCTACGGACACCAAGTAGTAGCATGTATACGCTGCGCTAAAGCCAAGCACCAGAGACAGTCCCACTCCAGATCCGAATAGACCAACTTTCACTTGGTTTTCCAGATAAAGTGACAGGTCCCTCGTCAAAACGTTGAGGTTAATGTCCAGGGAGATCATGGCAACGTTGCTGTTCTCTCCAAGCAGCAAGGTTGGCGGCTTGTCTCTCGCTGGTGTCCAGCTGGGTGCTGCTCTTTCTAAGTGTGAAGGAGACAGTCAAGGGGACCGCTTCCACAGCTATATATAGGAGCAGCTGATGGCGCTGTTTGACCACTGATGCTGAGGATCTGTACCCTACATGGTAGGCATAAAGCAGTGCAAAGCGCCACCTAAAGGCCACATGGCAGTAGTACACGTGGATTCATTTGTTTAGATTAGATTAGATTAGATTCAAATGTATTGTCATTGCACAGCACAAGTACAGTACAGCGAAAATAATTTAGCATCTAACCAGAGTGCAAATGTTGCCGTAAAGTGCATGGTAATATACCATGTACAGTTTAAATTTACAGGTTAAAAGACAAGTCTACTGGGTATTAAATGGGATATGAGTATGATAATAGGTATACATATTGTTGCACACACACGCACACGCACACGCACACCATGGTCATACTGAACAGCATACTCTTAGTTATCCGTATTGTTAACGTAAACTATTCAAACTGAAGCATGAAACAGTGACATTAAGTCATGACTCATGCACGTTGGCTAGTATGTTGCTAGCAGGTTCGCTAATTGTTTGCGTCCCAGCGTGCTCAAGTCACTATGTCACACCTGTAAGTGAATGTCATTTCTTTACCAGTCGACAAACTGGTAAAGTAATGTAAGGGATGTGACTGAATGTGGATGTCGTGTTATTCCACAAGCATACACGTGAGTCCTCTGTGTTCGGTTGTAAGTGTATTTTATTGCTAGATCCACACACAGCCGTCTCGCTCCCTCCTCGCCTAGCCTGCTCTAGCGTACCCGGCCGTGACGTCACTACGGTGGCCTGCACACCAATTAACAATAACACCACATCTCCCTTTCTAGAATCAATGAGTAGACTGTCATTGATTCACCAGACCTTAGAGGATTATTCTGCCTCTATATCTAAAAGGTCTGTTCCTATCTGAACTGATCAAATAACCCCTTTTACCTAAAGCCCTATATAAACATAGGCTATATTAAACACTGCGTTCCTCTTTACAAGCCCTCATAACAAAACGAACATATCAGAACATGAACACATTTCTTAACTTCAAATAAACTTCTATTATGGGAATGTCTTTTTCTTTTTAGTCTCTTACAGGTCCAACCTAGTTGGTTTCACCACAACTCTCCCAGACCTGGTTCTGGGAGTAGCTGGCGGTTGCGGGACATTCTGCTTTGGAGGTTCTGTCGAACTCCCTCCCAGAAGTTGCTCGGTAGCACCACCTCCACTCCGCGCCGGTGACGACTCCATGGGGATGAGATGGCGGCGGTTTCGCCTTACTGTCCCATGAGGTCCATCCACAATGTATGAACGCGGTGTAGAGTGGCTGCTGACCACAACTCCAGTTGCACTTTGATCTGTGACCCACACTTCCTTTCCGGGAATGAGCCCGTCGAGGCTTCGTGCACGATGACGCCGGTTGTAGCTTTGCGCATCTCTCCTTCTCTTTTGCTCTTCTTTCAGGACAACCACCTCACTGTTAGGAAGAGCAGGGACCAGTAGAGCAGGAAGCGTTGGCACTGTCGTGCGGAGTCTCCTGCCCATCAGAAGTTGAGCTGGGCTGTATCCGTTATGCAACGGGGTGGCCCTGTATGCTAGCAGAGCGCGGTATGGGTCAGCTGCTTTCTTCAGAAAACTTTTTACTGTCTTGACCGCACGTTCTGCTTCCCCATTACTTTGCGGATATCTCGGGCTGCTTGTGACATGGCGAAACCCGTAGGACGCTGCAAACGCTGCAAAGGCCATTCCGGAGAACTGCGGCCCGTTGTCCGTCACCAGTTCCTCTGGGATACCGTGCCGTGCGAAGATCGATTTGAGGTGATGGATGACGTCTGTTGATTTTGTGGGAGTCAGCAGAGCGATCTCCACGTATCTCGATGCATAGTCCACCACCAGCAGGTATGTCTTGCTCTCCAGCATGAACAGGTCTGCTCCCAACTTCTGCCATGGTCTCCCCGGGTATTGAGATGGCATCAGTGGCTCCATTTGGTTTTGTCTCTCTTTGCTGCATGTTCGGCAGTTGAGAACTAACTCACTCAGCTGCTGGCTCAGCCCGGGCCACCATACAGACTGTCGTGCGCGCTCCCTGCACTTTACCACCCCCTGGTGGCCTTCATGCAGCCTGGCAAGCACATCATTCCTCATTGTTGAAGGGATGACAAGCCTACTTCCCCTCAGCAAGAGTCCCTCCTCTACTGTGAATAACGCCTGTTCCGCCCAGTACAGCCTGAGAGCCGGTTCACTGTTGTGTGCTGGCCATCCCTCTGCACTCAGCTGCATTACCCGTGCGCACACACTGTCCCTCCCCAGCTGCTCTCTCAGCTCGTCCAGGTAAGCGGTGCTCGCTGGCAGGTTCTCCATTATCATGTCCACGTAGATGTTTGTACTCTCAAACAACTCCTTCTCATCCGGTGTTTCCCTCCTCTTCACAGGAGCACGTGAGAGCGTATCAGCAGTCCACAGGCACTTCCCTGGCACATGAGCAATGGAGTAGGAATAGCGCATCAGGCGCATCCGGAATCGCAGAATCCGCGGAGGGAGAGCATCTAACGCCTGAGACCTCAGGAGACTCAGGAGAGGCTTGTGATCCGTCTCTAGCTGGAAGTGTCTGCCGATGAGAAAGTTGCGAAACCTCTCACAAGCCCAGGTCAGGCCTAAGGCCTCCTTCTCGACCTGCGCGTATCTCTGCTCAGTTTGTGTGAGAGACCGCGACACGTAGGCTACTGGTCTCCACACTCCATCCCATTTTTGGAGGAGCACACTCCCTAAGCCATAAGACGACGCGTCTGCTGAGACTTTGCACTCCCTGTTGGGATCATACATGGCCAATACTGGTGGGGATATTAGTGCATCCTTCAAATCTTGGAAGGCTCTGGCCTGCTCGATGCCCCACAGCCAGCAGTTCTTCTTTGACAGAAGGTCTCGCAGAGGCTTGTCTCTCTCCGCCAGCTGCGGGATAAACTTCCCCAGCTGGTTTACCATGCCGAGAAAGCTTCTCAGCTCACTCACGTTCGTCGGCTCCTTCATCCTCCTTACGGCCTCCGTCTTACTCGGGTCGGGGCTAATGCCGCTGGTGGAGACGATATGGCCTAGAAAGGTCACCTCTTCCTTTGACAGGTCGCACTTATCTATGTTCAGGGTGATTCCGGCCTTCTCGATCCTCCCCAACACGACATGCAGACGAGCATCATGTTCCTCTTGTGTTCGGCCCCACACTAGCACATCGTCCATGTGGCAGACGACACCCTCCAGCCCTTCCGTGACCTCAGTCACCATTCTGTTTTGGAAGTGTTCGGGGGCGGAAGCGATGCCGAAAGGTAGACGATTGAAGAAATATCGCCCAAAGGGCGTAATGAAGGTTGTGTACTTTGACGAATCTTCAGTCAGAGGGATTTGCCAAAATCCCATATTTGCGTCCAACTTGCTGAATATTCGGGCTCCAACCAGTGTTTCCTCCACTGTCGGCAGGGTGTACTTTTCCCGGCACACTGACTCATTGAGGTTCGTGAGATCAACACATATGCGTACAGCACCTGTCTTCTTGGGAACCACCACAATGCCGGCACACCAGTCAGTTGGCTCTTCGATCCGGCTGATCACCCCGAGGCTTTCCATGCGGGACAGTTCATTCTTGACTTTGTCCATCAGTGGCAATGGAATCCTTCTGGGCGTCTTCAGCGAGAATGGTTGGGCCCCAGGTTTCAGCCTGATTGCATACGGCTGTCTCATCTCACCTAGACCGCTGCATATCTTCGGGTAGGTTTTCTTGAGCGTCTCCATTGTGATACTGTCTAGACGTGCCACAAGCTCCATTTTACCGATAGCAGGCCTCCCCAGCAACGCTGTGTGCAGGTGTCGAGTGACATACACATCCTCCAACACCTCTTTCTCTCCCCTCCTCAGCAACAGCGTGGCGATGCCCACAACATCTAGTGGACTCCTCCCAGGTCCCATCAGTGGCTTAGTTGACTTCCGGAGGGTAGGTGGATGTTTGTCTCTGTAAATCTCTCGGAATACAGTGTGAGGCATCACTGTAACATCAGCACCGGTGTCTATTTTGAATGGCACATGACTGTCACCGATGTCTATGCTGACCATCCATGGCTCACCATCAGCTGTGATGCTGCCTAAGAACATACAGTCCTCGTCTTCTTCACAGGAGCAGGAATAGTCCTCTTCAACCTCATGTACAGCTTTGGATGACTTACACACACGCTTGTAATGTCCCATCTTCCCACATGAATGACATTTCACTTCATTAGCAGGGCAATCGCGTTGTGAATGTGACATAGAACTGCCACATTTATGACACTGGACACTGTTCCCATTTAAGTATTGGGCACTGTGTGGCTTGGCTTGGTAGCCGTTAGCCTGTTGAGGTTTATTTCTAGCATATGTCCTGCTACTGCTCTTAAACACTCTGTCCACAGATGTAGCATCACTTGCCTCTGTCCTGGTGTCCCCTCGCAGAGAAGATTGCTGTCTTTTCACCTCTTCACTCTGCCTCGCCATGTTTATTGCCTTTTCCAGGGTCAAGTCCGGGTCCAATTGCATGCGTTCGGACAGCCGCTTATCCATCAGTCCGACGACAAGCCTGTCGCGAATAAGCTCATCATGTAGCACTCCGTACGTACAATGCTCCGCCAGCGCATACAGTGCCGTCACAAATGAGTCCACTGTTTCACATTCTCCCTGATTGCGCATGTTAAATTTGGCACGCTCGTAGATGACATTTTTCTTGACTACGAAGAAACCCTGTAATCCATTGCGCACTCCTTGGTAAGTACCTCTTAGATCGTCTGTCAGATTCAGTCCACGTAAAATATCATCCGCCTCATCTCCCATGCAATATATTAGCGTGTTGACTTGATTCTCTTCAGAGCTAGCATTCAGGTTACTTGCCAGACGGAATCGTTCAAACCTGCGTATCCATTTGGCCCACTCTTGCGGCTTTGAAAAGTCAAAGGACTCGGGAGGCTGGATGCTGAACGTAGCACTTGAGCCTGGCGCCACCCTCTGGGCTGCCGCTGCTCCCGCATTAGCATTATCAACCATGCTGTTCGTCCTCCCTTCTCGCCGTCAACCAGCTCCAAATTACACTTATTGTCCGACTAACTTTTACACTTCACTCACAGGACTTCTGACACCATGTCGTGTTATTCCACAAGCATACACGTGAGTCCTCTGTGTTCGGTTGTAAGTGTATTTTATTGCTAGATCCACACACAGCCGTCTCGCTCCCTCCTCGCCTAGCCTGCTCTAGCGTACCCGGCCGTGACGTCACTACGGTGGCCTGCACACCAATTAACAATAACACCACAGTGGACAGCAAGAGGAATCTGATCCGATCAAAAGATGATCAGGTCAGATACCCCAACTGCTGCTGCACTATTGGCACTTACTGGTCAAACTGTTCAAACTAAGCCCAACCTTTGACTGGGCAGATCCTCCAGATCCCTCAGTTCATCTTAACAAATACAAATGAATAGGGGATGTATTGTTAGTGTTGTTGTGCCCCCCCCCCCACGCTCTAATCGATCCCAGGTGTTGCCCATCATAATCAGGCCTACTGAGACTAATGAACACCTGGGATCTACCCTTCTTTAGGCTGCCGAGGACCGACGTCGGGCGCTTGGTTGTTGTGAACCACTGTGTGACGTCCATGGGTGGGTCATTAACATTGTTATCATGTTTGTAAACATCAGGTTAGTACATGTTATATTTGTTATTTGTATTTGATGTGTGTCACCGTTGTATTGGCCCCTTTTTAGTTTCTCCTTCCCAGGTGCCGCCCGTCTCTCCTCTAGAGGGCGCTGATTGCCTGATGAGCGGCGGCTGTCGGCAATCAGCCTCAATAGGACGGGTGGATAAAGCCTGCCATGTGACACCCATCCGGGCGCCTCATTGTGTCATTGCCACTGACCAGAGTGGAGTGTGGAGGTTGCCTGTTGTTTGCCACTGTGTGTGGATGCGATACTATGTTGTGTTGTTGTGGGTTTGATTCCCCATGGTTAATAAATATAATTTACTTTTGTAACGAACGCCTTGTCTAATTCCTGCCGGGACCTGTGCTTAGAAGCGCTCACTGGACGGGCTGGCTTCACAACAGCCCGGTCCAGGTATAATTTGTTTGGTCATCAGACCTTTGGTTGTGACACACTGTCACGAGAGACTGCATGTTCCAGCTCTGACCTCGCCAAGTATCCAGCCCTACCCTGCCTAGTTTATGTTTTTGATGTTGGAGATTTACAGTAAAGACATTTCTTCCGTTGTTTTGAGTGTCCGTGTCTCTCTACTTCTGGCTTCTTTGGCACATTTGGCTCTTCGGTCTCGTTGGGGTCTAACAAGTGTTTTGTATAAATGATGCATCACTTCCTTTGATCAACACACTTTTTTTTTTTTTTACTTCAAATCAACATCTGTTGTACAAAGATGAAATACCTTCAAAATATGATTTGCTTTTCAATTAACTTACAGAAAAAATAAGTTATTTGGCCAAATACCAAGCACCTTGTTCCAGTCAATATGGATTCTTAGACTGGATTTGATAGTGACTCCTAAAGCTCCTATAAGACAGACTTTAGACAGGATGACAAGGTTCATAGTATAAAGTCGTCCAAAATCGGATCAATTTTCAACAGTTTCCAGAGTACGACTCCCACGTAATACAATACACAACGACAATAACCTTGCCAAAACAACAAAAACTAATTAAACATTGACCGCTGTGCTCAAATCAAAACCTGTTATTCTTCTTTAGGTTTTGGGCAGGCTAGACAATCTGGTTTATCTGGCGCGTTCAAAAGAGTTCAAACTGAGCCCCACCTTTGACTGGGCAGATAGCCAATCATATAGGATAACTGGGTGAGATTCCAGGGGAGGTCCGTGCCACCCCAGGCCATTCCCTGGACACGCCACTGTATATAAGAACCGCACTGTCTCTCGTTCTCTACCAGACACTTCGAGTTCAGCACGAAGACAAACTAAGAATGAAGACTCTGATGAGATTGTTGTGCTTTGCGGTGGTTACCTTGCTGGCCGAGGCTGAGAAAACCGATCAGCAATCCGTTCACCTCCTGGAGAATTTTAGGTTTCCTCTAGTCAACTACCGCCCTTCTACTCCCCTTCAACTTCTGGAAAATGTGAGTATATAAAACAGACGCTGTACACTTAGTCTTAATAGCATGTATACAAGATACAATATTTGTATTTGCCATTTGTAACAAGTACATAGGAATGCTTACTCCCCATTCCCTCCCGCAGTATAAATCTCCAAAAATAACACCATAAAAATAAAAATGATATATACCATGAAAATAAACCAAAAAAGAGCAATAAAGTGACTTAAATGATATGTACATGTTAAGATGTAGTCAATATAATGCTGGAATGTAAGACTGTAATGTGTCTACCTCTAATATAGGTTAACCCAGAGAATGTAGACCTGTCCACAGTGTCAGTGACGAGTCTGACATTCTCTGCACAAGAGACAGACTGCAGCCAAATGGACGCGTCCATGCAGTGACAGACATGTCCACTGAAGGAAAACGGGGTAAGCATGGACACAACAATTAGTGTCTTTTTTGTAATGTAAGATTAATGTGACAGATCTGGTTTGATTTTCAAATTGTAATGACCTATTCAAAAATGTTCCTCTTTTCCAGAAACGGATGCAGTGCACTATCACAGTGAGCTCCACAACCCAGGACGGTGACGTCCAAGGCTTTCAGTTCAGTTGCCATGCTGAGATTAAGGAGGCATCTCGGGTAAAGAGTTATCTAGTTTAAAAAAAACAACTTTAAAAACATTTATCTACGCAGAGCTGTTGATAATATGATACGATTAGTTTCCCATTCACATGCTATGATAACATGTATGTTGTTGTCATAGCATGTTTTGCAAAGTTTTGCATTTTGTCACACATTATTTGTGTCCCTGGTAAGCAGGTCTCCAGAATGTTTGGGCTGACTTGACCCACAAGGGTTGCTATCATTGAAATTAAGTTAAAGTAAACAAATCGGCCCCGCTGTCCCAAATGGGGGACAGGTTATATCTGGTTAGATCTGCCTTATTTGACACGCTGAACGTGTTGGCCAATTGGGCCCATAAGGTCCGGATATATTTCTCACTTTGGGAAGATTTCAAAATCTTCTTCTGCCGCAAAAAGAGACATCTGCTCTCTGGATGTCTGATTTGAACGTTGTTGGCGGAGTATGGGGTGAATACTAAGTGAAGCTCTGAGCAGCCATAGTCTGTACGTTTTTAATCTGTACAATTCCATCTGTTGGTTTGTTTATCTACTGTCTCAACCTCACATTTTAAACACCTTGCATCCATTGTTGTGTTCTTGATTACAGGAAAGAGTGAGAAGAAAAGTCAAAATGTGTGTCTGTAATGGAAGAGCGTCATTCAACGCAAATCCGGCGACAGGCTGGGGGCCTTCCAGTAGGCGGTACAGCCACGCATGAGCCGACCCAGGTTTTCACGTCCTTCTTAAGCCCCTGCCACACAAACTTCTGAGAAACCAACTTCACAGATGGTTTCCTGCCGGGATGAGAACCGACAACGACCTGAATGAAAATGAAATCAAAATGAAACGAATAAGGCAGAATATATTGTTAATATTTCGTAAAAATGACAAATCACCTCCTTTGATGAACACATTAATAAAAGGTTATAAGATATGAAATCTTATTTTTTTCATTTTCTTTGGATACAACATATGATTTGCTTTCCAATTAACTTACAGAACCCTTTTTTTGGAAAAATAAGTCATAATATAATAATAAGTCAATATGGATTCTAGACTGGATTTTATAGTGACTCCTATGAAGACAGACTTTAGACAGGATGACAGTTAATAGTATAAAGTCGTCAAAAATCGGATCCATTTTCAACTGACATTACACAAGCCACATCCAGAGTGCGACTCCCACGTGATACTACAATACACAATAACAATAACCTTGCCAAAACAACCAAAACTAAATAAACATTGACCGCTGTGCTCAAATCAAAACCCGTTATTCTTATATGGTATAGGCCGGTGCACCGAAACAAGTCCTAAAAAGCTCTCTCATTGCATCTAGACGTTTTGAATCATCATGGGCTCCTGGGTGCATAAATCCGCTTCAAAATGCAAACGTGTTTTCGATACGAGTCTAATTCTGTGCAGGCGTGATGCCATTGTGTGCGCATCTATTTGAATCACAACATTGCTCATAACAACTTATGATCATCCAAATGTGATGACGCTGCGAGCGTGCTCTGTCCACAGTGACGGGCACCGGCACCGCTGCATAACAACAACGTTAACCGGCATCTGTGATGGCCTAGCTTAGCCAAAGCCAATCCGGTATGGACCCGACTTCTATATATGGTCTGTATGTGTGGGTGTATGATGGTTTGGTCCAGGGGGGGAGAGGTGCAGAGAGACTGGGGCCTGGGTGAGAGACAAACAGAACAAGACAAAAACAATACAAGGCAAAACAATATGTACAAAAATATATTCAGTGAGCGGACTAAGTCCAGTGCAAATTTTGCATTTTAATCTAAATCTAAATGAGAGTATAAATATGTCTATGTATGATATAGCGTAATAGCAATCCTGACGGCATGCTACCTAAGTGGAGACCCGGGCTACATGGAGACATCTCCTTCACCATAGACCTGTATGTTTGTGTCCGCCACTCTTTAAACCATGTGCAGCCGTGTGATCCATCCACCGGTGCAGCCCTATCCAAGTCTCCATCAGCGAACGCTAAGCGCCGGTGTTGTGCCGTAGATTGAAGCCTTGTTCGCGGGAACGCGCAAGGGTGACGTCACAATAGACGACAATAGACTTTCTCTCAATTGAATGCTTTTTCGAGCAAATTAAACAGCAAACGGGTGAATACTCACTTTAATTGCTCATTTAAGTGTAATTGTTATCTGTGGTTTGTACTGTAGAGTAAAAAGCTTTTGTGTGCAATGTTAACGATGCCATGATCTTAGGGCAGGAATACCGTGAGCGTAGTTTAACGTGACGGAGGAATAAGTGCACACATACACCGTCGGCTTTGCTTCAACCGGAAGAACACATGTTTTATTGCGCACGCCCCCTTTAATCACGGGAATACAGGAAGTGATTAGTATAAGTAGTATTAAATAAACAAAATCATAATTCAACACCCCCACTTACTCTTATACTGCACAATTTCTCAACATGAATTCAAATGTAAACACCTCGTACACCTGCACAGTAACAGTGTTTTAAACTTCTGGGGTTATTTACATTCCAAACAAATACTTTACAAATTTCTCACTTTTGACCTTTGTTGCAGGCTTAGTGAAAATATCAGCAACCATATCAGCCGTAGGGCAATACCCAATGGTTATCATATTCTCACTCAGTACAGTTCGAACAAAATGATACTTGATATCCACATGTTTACATCGTTGACGACATACTGGGTTCTGGGATAGAGCAATTGCACCCTGGTTATCTTCAAAGATGTTCACAGGAGTATATTGACCCTCACTGTCCATGCTCTCTATTAGCTGCACAAGATACAAACTCTCTTGTGCTGTGGCAGCCGGTGCCATGTACTCTGCCTCACATGTCCACAAAGCTACTGTTTGCTGTTTCTTTGATCTCCAAGAAATAACAGGCCCATTGCTAGTTAGACTAAGACAGTACCCTGTTATACTCTGTCTGTCATTTTGATCTGTTGCCCAATCCGCATCACAGTATGCAACAAGTTTCAGTTTTTCATCTTGTTGTTTAAAACATAGTTCCTGATTAATTGTGCCCTTTAAGTACCTCAATACATGTTTAGCAGTTAACCAGTGTTGTTCTTTTGGCTCTGAAAAATACTGTGACAGTTTACTGACTATCCAACTTAGGTCAGGCCGTGTAGATGTCATTAAATATATTAAGCTGCCTACCACTTCACGACATTGTGTTGCATCAACAGCTTCACCATCATCATCAAAGTGTTGTTTCTGTTCACATGGGGTGGACCTTGGCTTACAGTCATTCATACCAAACTTTTCCAGTATTTTGTTATGAATTTCCTTTGACTCATCCTTATTTCTCCTTTTTCCTGAGTAAAGTCAATGCCTAGGAAATGTTTAAGTTTCCCAAGATCCTTCATTTTGAATTTTGTGCTCAACATTTATTTCACAGTATTAATTGTGTGAATATCGTGAGCTGCGATGACTAAGTCATCCACCCAAATAATCAAAATGATCCTCTCATTTTCTATTCCTTTACTGTAGACACAGTGATCAGCTGGGTTTTGTGCAAAACCGTGATCATGCAACATTTTATTCCAGTTTCTTCCAGATTGTTTTAACCCATAGTGATTTATTCAGCTTGCAGACTAGCTTTTCATCTGTCTGACTTGACCTCAAAACCTTCAGGTTGCTGTACATACAGCTCACAATCAATTGGAGCATGTAAATATGCAGTTTTAACATCCATTTGATGTAGGTGTAAGTCATGTTGAGCTGCCAGTTGCATCAAGCTTCTTACTGATGTCATGTTTGCAGTCGGGGAAAATGTCTCCTTAATAGTCGATTCCTGCCACTTGACTATATCCCTTTGCAACATATCTGGCTTTATATATCTCAGTCTTTTCTGCGTTTTCTTTGATTGTATAGACCCATCTACCCCCCACTGCATGTCTGCCCTCTGGTAGTGTGGTCAATGTGAATGTGTCATTTTCCTTAAGAGAATTAATTTCCTCCTGCATAGCGTCAGTCCAGAGTTTTGACTCTGCTGAATTCATGGCCTCTTTAAAGGTGTTTGGTACATTACACATTACTCTGTAGCAGTAGTCAATATTTACATACTTCTGGTCGTCACACTGTACTTTACATTCGTAGTCCCCTAAATACTGAGGTCTCTTCCTTTCTCTTTGGGGATAGCATCTATTTTGACCTTCTGCTCCCTTTCCTGTCTGAGTGTTAGTGTCCTCTGTCTCAGTTCAGCCTCCTGTGTCTCTTTTGGACACGGGTCAGTCCCCTGGGTTTCTGGCTTGATGGATACAAACCTTTTCTCATAAAAATCGTCATCACTTGCCTCAAAATCAGTCTGTGTATGTCACTCGACTACACTTTTTGTGACAAACGTCACTTGCCTGTGTTTTCGAACACTACCTGTGTCTGGGTTGTAGACTAGGTATGCTGGGCTGTTTTTATCATACCCTACAAAGATACCCTTCTCACACCTCGAGTCTAACCTTTTCTTTTCCTGCTTGTATGCATAGCATACAGATCCAAATACATTCATTTTCGAGAGATTAGGTTTACGTCCTGTCAGCATATAATAAGGCGTCTGTCCTACACGTCTGTTGTAACATCTGTTACGTATTACAGCTGCAGTCATGACGGCATATGTCCATAGCTTCTTTGGTAAATTGCTCTCAAGAAGCATGCATCTTGCCATTTCAAAAAGTGTTCTCCAGTTTCTCTCAGCTGTCCCATTTTGATGGGGTGAGTAAGGTGCTGAAGTTTCATGTCGTATTGCATGTTGTATAAGGAGCGATTGGAAGTTTGTCCCGGTGAATTCTGTACCGTTATCGGACCTTATACATTTGATTTTACCGTAAGGTGCGACATCAGCAATGAATTTCTCTGTGGCTTTGAAAGTATCACTTTTAGCTTTTAGGAAATACACAAATACTGCCCCTGAAAAGTCATCTGTAAAAGCCAATGTGTATCTGATCCCTCCTTAGCCTCTGGCTCAATGGGACCTGCTAAATCAGTGTGCACAAGATTTAGCGCTGCTTTAGCTCTTGCATCTGGTTGTCTGTTCCTACTCTGAGCAAATTTACCTCGAGTACACACTTCACAGTTAAGGTTAGATTTATCAATCCCACCCTTCATTTTCATCCCCTCAGTAACTTTTTCCAGTTGTGACACATCATCATAGTTACAGTGACCAAGTATTTCGTGCCATGTTTGAATGTCATAACATCCATAACATGCATCGTCCTCAGCTTCACAGTCCACAGTGTTTAAAAAATAAAGTCTATCATATTCCTTGATGTCAAACATTTTACCTTTCTGGTGAATCAGCTGGTTACAACCCTGACGAAAGTTCACTGATGCTCCGTTGGCTGTTGCTGCTTTAACAGAGAAAATGTCTTGTGGATAGGACGGTATGTAGAGCGCGTCCTTCAGCGTCGCTGTCACTCGTCGTCCCTCCGTGTCTTGCAGGCAGACCTCCGCCTCCCCTTTCCTCAGAGCGACACCACTTGTTCTGGTCCCGTCAGCCAATTCAACGAAGTGGTCTTTCGGTTGAAAGGTTTCATCGAACCTTTTAAACTTGTCGATGTTCGTTATTATGTGTGACGTTGCTCCGGTGTCGACCATCAGCCCTTTATGTGTAACTCCGGTAATTGGACTGTCACATACTTTAAAAACAAATGAGTGGTCTTCAACGTCAGTTGCTTGTTTAGCATTGTCTTTCTTTTTGCGTCTGCAGTTTGCATCGGTATGTGTGGAATTTTTGCAAAAACTGCACCACTGTCTCTGGTCTTTGCTGTTGCTGCTACGCGCACTTCCACACTCACGAGCCCGGTGCCCTTTCTGACCGCAGTTGTAGCAGGTGATATCGGGGCCATCTCTCCACTTCACCCAGCCACTCGCTAAGAGTCTCTTCAGCATTTCTTCAGTGCTGTAATTGCCGTTTCGGCACGAATAATATAGTCAGTGACGCTCTCATTAGCGGCTTTCTGCAGCGACGTTAGTTCAGTGTAGAGGCTGATCACCCGTGGTTTCCCTTTCCCAGCGTAGTGGTTCCTCAATATTTGTAATGCTTTTCTTCCGTTGTCCGCTGCTTCTCTCATGATCAGTGAAAGGCTTTGATGGTCCAGTGGATCAATTCCGCATAGGCCTCTTCGTTTTTTTTGATCATCATCATCCTCATCATCCTCACCTGGCTCCTCATCATCCTCACCTGGCTCCTCATCATCCTCACCTGGCTCCTCATCATCCTCACCTGGCTCCTCTAAGATGGCAGCCTTCAATCTTAGCAGTCGTAGGTGACCCAAAAACTTTGTCTCCCATAACTCGTAGTTCTTCTCATCTCCGTCGAAACACAAACGGTTCCACCGCCCAGAACCTGTTAACGATGCCATGATCTCAGGGCAGGAATACCGTGAACGTAGTTTAACGTGACGGAGGAATAAGTGCACACATACACCGTCGGCTTTGCTTCAACCGGAAGAACACATGTTTTATTGCGCACGCCCCTTTTATCACGGGAATACAGGAAGTGATTAGTATAAGAGTATTAAATAAACAAAATCATAATTCAACAAGACAGGATGTGTTTTTGTCCACCTCCTCATTGTGTTGACAGGTCCCTATCCTGTAGCCTTCATCAAGTTGAACAGCTACACTGTTCAAAATGATTTGTTGACTCAACTTGACTAAGTCAAGTCATCTTGTTGCTTTGACTGAGTTAAGTTTAGTCAAGTTGATTCAACATTTAGTGTCAAGTTGATTACACTTCAATAAATTAGTTGATACAACTTGTTTTCTGTTGACACAACTTCATGTGTCAAGTTATTTGGACTAGAAAATATTAGTTAAGATAACTTAAAAAGATGTTGGTTAAACTTATTTTATACGGGTGAAGCGCGAAATCCACCTATACGCAGCGCAGTGGGAGAAACATCTTGCGGAAGCCCATGCGACAATTACCCAGCTGGTGGACCTCACGGAGTCCCAGGGCGCACGCATAGCGCACCTCGAGGCGGTGGTTTCACACTCCGGCTTTCGCTGGTTTCCCCGGAGCCACACATCCCGCCCCCGCCGAGGTACTCTGGGGATCCGACACCTGCCGGAGCTTCTTGGGTCAGTGCAGGAACATCTTTAATGCACAGCCGTCCCGCTTTACGAGGTAAGCGGGGAGGATTGCTTACATAGTGAGCCTGCTGGAGGGAGGTCCCCTCGCTACGTATGATGCGCTCCGTGCGCAAGGATCTCCTCTCGTGGAGACGTTTGTGGCTCTTGAAGTGGAGTTGATGAGAGTGTACGACCACCCCATACGGGGCGCCCAGGCTGGACAACTCCTGCTGCGACTTAAGCAGGGGACGCTGAGTCTTCGGGAGTACATCGCCCGGTTTCGGCGGTTGGCGGTGGAGTCCGGTTAGAACGAGGAATCGCTCCTGTCCGCGTTCCAGAACGGACTCAACCGGGAGTTGGGCAAGGAGGTGGCGCTGCGGGGCGAGAAGGGCACTCTAGCCCCACGCAACCCACCCACCCGCCCGGTCCCGAGTCCTCCCGATCTCTCATCCGTCCCCCATGTTTACCACGACCTCGGGGAGGTGTTCTCTAAGGAACGGGCCGTCTCCTTACCTCCTCACAGACCATATGACTGCGCCATCAATCTCCTTCCCGGCGTGTCTTTGCCGGTTAGGCGACTCTACAATCTGTCCCGGCCCGAGAGACAGACCACGGAGACCTACATTCACGACTCACTGGCAGCGGGCCTGATCAGACCCTCGTCGTCGCCTGTGGGTTCTGCGTTTTTCTTTGTTACTAAAAAGGATAACTCGTTGAGGCCGTGTATCGATTTCCGGGGTCTAAACTATATCACCGTCAAGAACAAGTACCCCTTGCCACTCATCGACCCAGCCTTCGAGCCGCTCCGTCATGCGACGGTGTTCTCCAAATTGGACCTCTGCAATGCCTACCATCTCGTCCGGATCCGGGAGGGGGACGAGTGGAAGACGGCGTTCAACACTGTTTTGGGGCACTTCGAGTACCGGGTCATGCCCTTCGGTCTCACCAACGCCCCGGCAGTTTTCCAAGCTCTGGTGAACGACGTCCTCCGAGACATGCTGAACCTGTTCCTCTTTGTCTACCTGGATGATATTTTGATCTTTTCAGGTAGTCAGAAGGAGCACGTTCAGCACGTTCGGTTGGTACTTCAGCGGCTGTTGGAGAACAAGCTGTTCGTCAAGGCGGAGAAGTGCGAGTTCCACGTTAGGTCGGTGGCTTTTTCGGGATTCATAATCGAGCCGGGGCAAGTTCGATCGGATCCCGTTAAGGTCAAGGCAGTGGCGGAGTGGCCGACGCCTACGTCCCGGAGACAACTCCAGCGGTTCCTCGGTTTTTCTAATTTTTACCGTAGGTTCACCTCCACGCTCTCTCTGTTCTCCTGGACTCCTGAGGCAGGTGCGGCGTTTGCGCAGCTTAAACGTCTGTTCACCTCGGCTCCGGTTCTGAGGCATCCGGATTCAGCGTGCCAGTCTGTGGTGGAGGTGGACGCATCGGATTCCGGTGTGGGGGCCGTTCTTTCTCAACGTTCCACGGGGGATCTTGTGCGTTTTTTTCAAAAAGGCTGTCGCCCGCGGAGAGGAACTACGACGTGGGGAATTGGGAGCTCTTGGCATTGGTTCTGGCCTTGGAGGAGTGGAGGCATTGGCTTGAAGGGCATTGGCTTGAAGGGCCGAACAACCGTTCGTGGTCTGGACAGACCACAAGTACTTGGCCTACCTCCGCACTGCCAGATGGCTCAACTCTCGACAGGCGCGGTGGGCGTTGTTCCTGGGGAGGTTCAACTTCACGCTCACCTACCGGCCTGGATGTCGGAATGTAAAACCCGACTCTCTCTCTCGCCAGTGGGACGCCGAGAGGGATCTCGTCGAGCCAGAGACCATCCTGCCTCCGGTATGCGTGATTGGGGCAGTCACATGGGAGATCGAGGGTCTCGTCCGATCGGCTCAGCTTACTCATCCAGATCCAGGTAATGGTCCCATTAACCGGCTGTTTGTACCCGATCCAGTTAGGTCCCGGGTGCTGCAGTGGGCTCATTCCTCCCGTCTGACCTGCCATCCCGGCTTTGCGCGGACCCTGTCCTTCCTCAGACGGAGTTTCTGGTGGCCTTCCATCTCCCAGGACACCCAGGCCTTTGTCACGGCCTGCACCGTCTGTGCACGCAGCAAGGCCTCACATCGACCTCCTGCAGGGTTGCTGCAGCCGCTGCCTATCCCTCGCCGGCCTTGGTCGCACATTGCCGTGGATTTCGTCACCGGTCTTCCGCCGTCGTCTGGTAACTCCACCATCCTCACCATCGTCGACCGGTTTTCGAAAGCGGTCCATTTTGTGCCGTTGCCCAAGCTTCCCTCGGCCAGGGAGATGGCGGACCTCCTGGTTCTGCAGGTGTTTCGTCTGCACGGGATACCTCTGGACATAGTGTCCGACCGGGGGCCACAGTTTGCGTCGCAGTTGTGGAAGGCGTTCTGCCAGGCTCTGGGGGCCACCGCCAGCCTCTCCTCCGGATACCATCCTCAGTCCAATGGACAAACGGAGAGAGCCAACCAGGACCTGGAAGCGGCTCACAACTCGCGCCCACAACTCCCTGATCAGCGACGCCACGGGGATGTCGCCGTTCCAGGCATCACTGGGCTATCAACCACCTCTGTTTCCCATCCAGGAGGAGGAGATTGCGGTGACGTCGGTACAGGCTGTAATTGGAAAAACTGTACACACTGTTACAAAACTGTAATTGAGTGACTTGTTAAACAGTCCATTCTGAGGAGTAAGTGTGCAGGGTTGCTGCAGTAAAATGCAGTAAAACAAAGAAAATTGTATCTCTCTAACTGAGAAACTTAACTCAAATGTCAGTCAGAAAATGAAAACATGAAAACACAATATCAGGTTGATCTGGGCCCAGATCTTTCACCTTAAGTTTGTCCGCCAAACTTCTTCTCTCAAACGGCTCTTGAATGAGAGATTTCACTGAGTTAGGGACCGGGTTGAGTCTTGGGGTAGTGCTCACGCTCACCATTGTTGAACTTGTTGTAGTTAAAATGGCGCCCGCAGAGACAGAGCATAATATGCTTTTCCTTGTAGTACACTGTGACGCACACAAATGACGATGCTCGATGCTCCAAAGTCTTCCGGGAGGGCTGTTTGAAAAGCGCCCCCCCCGAAGACGTTTTGAGGACGCTGATTGGCTACATTTTATGTCACTTGTTTATATCTTGAATCACCAATTGGCTAAACTGCTACAGAGACCCGCCTCCGTGGGGCTATTTCTCTACAGCCCCCCCAGCATCGTCATTCAAATGCGCCCTTAAGGCTGCAGACCCTGAAATGGAACACGGCCACAGTGTACTAGGCATATGTGGACTAGGAAAAGCATATTATGTTGCGCAAATTTTTTTAAATCATATTTTACACATATTTCTGGGTGCATTCCATATTTTAAACACACACATATTGACAATTTATATATATATATTTTAATTTTTTTATATTTTGTTTGTGCGTGTGGTTTAGGGGGGGCGGCGCCCCATCGCCCCCTATGGGCCAGCCGCCACTGCCCCTGGCCTGTCCTCGATCACTCTTGTGTTGTGTGCTTTAATAAAGCTTCACGTTATTGCCTCACTGTGTCTTGGTCTGCGTTCTGGGTCCCACCGAAATATCCCCTTGTGACACGGGGAACGTCCCCCGGACGTTTACGACTTCCCCTATTGGTCCCCACCTCGACGTTCTGTGGGACATTACCGGGACGTTATTGACGTTCGTAATACGTTCTCGTATGGTCCTTGAACGACGTTCTGAATGAGATGTAAATAGAACCTTCAGGGGACGTTCTCATTTGGTCCTTCAAAAACGTTCCGAGGACGTCCTGTGTTGGTCCCCTATAACTAATTATAAAGGGGTCCATATGGGACTTTTCTATGTCTAGTTTATTATATTTATATTTCATAGCCAAACCATGCCTGACCAAAGAACCTCAACAACAAAACTGAAAGTAAACCAAGATAATCAGAGATGACAGCCATTTTCAGACCATTTAACGATTTGTAGTCTTCTTTATAACACACTGGTACAATACTGATTAACCATTGTGCCTGCTGATTTGCATACTGTAAGTTCTGACCCCAAATACAGTTTTGAGGCAATAACATGAAAATGGCTACTTTTTTACAGTTACTTTTAAGAGTTTATTGTCACATTAAAGTTATACAAGTATAAGCAATTGGTGAAAATCTTATGTGCAATACCCGACGATGACATAATAGAATAAAAAATAAGTAAAAAATACAAACTGTATAAAGTTAAATATATAAAAATATAAAAGTCCATATATAAAATGCAATATATTAGCACAGAAAAACAGCAATATATATAAATCAATGTAATAAAAAAAATACATTGTTATAAGCTATACACCCTTGTTCAGCAGCCTGATGGCCTGACTGTGGAAGCTGTCTCTAAGTCTATTTGTGCGTCACTTGATAGTGTGGTATCGCCTGCCTGACGGTAAAAGTGAGTACAGTTCGTGGCTGGGGTGGGCAATGTCTTTTATGATGCGTTTGGCCTTGGCCACGCACCGCTGTTTGTATATATCCAGGAGGGAGGGGAGCTCACCTCCAACCATATACTGGGCCGCCCTAGTATATCGGGACCACCCTTTGAAGCGCTCTGTGCTCGAGTGCGGAGCAGTTCCCGTACCGGGCGGTGATACACCCTGTAAGAACACTCAATTGTGCTGGTGTAGAATGTTCTCAGGATGCGGGGGCCCATGCTGAATTTCCTCAGACGCCTGAGGAAATACAGGTGTTGTTGGGCCCTTTTCACCACGTGTGTGGTGTGCGTGGACCATGTGAGGTCCTCGGAGATGTGCACGCCGGGGAACTTGAAGCTGCTGACCCTCTCTACTGCAACACCGTCGATGGAGATAGGGCCGTGCTCTCCTCTCTGCTTCCTGTAGACCACGATCAGCTCCTTGGTCTTCTTGACGTTGAGGGCGAGGCTGTTCTCCTGGCACCACCGCTCCAGCGATCCAACCTTTTTTTGCTCGGTTCGACGTAAACGGCAGCCCGCCGAAGCCAGCACCGACTGGGGAGACCAGCCAGCTGCGCATCTCGGAGGCGGATGTGCGCCGCACCTTTAAGCGGCTGAACATCCGTAAGGCGGCAGGCCCCGACGACATCCCGGGCCGCGTCCTCAGAGCATGCGCAGACCAGTTGGCAGGAGTCTTTGCAGACATCTTCAACCTCTCCCTGTCCCAGGCTGTTGTCCCCGCGGTCTTCAAGATATCCACCATCGTGCCTGTCCCTAAACAAACCAAGGTAACATGCCTGAATGACTACAGACCTGTGGCCCTCACCTCGATCGTCAGCAAATGCTTCGAGAGGTTGGTCAAGGACTTTATTTGCTCCGTGTTACCTACCACGCTGGACCCATGGCAATTTGCATATCGTCTAAATAGATCCACGGACGACGCAATTGCCATGGCCCTCCACACTGCCCTTTCCCACCTGGAGGGGAAGAACTGTTATGTGCGAATGCTGTTTGTGGACTACAGCTCAGCATTTAACACAATAGTTTGTTAGACCCCAACGAGACCGAGGAACCAAATGTGCCAAAGAACCCAGAAGTAGCGAGACACGGACACTCAAAGCAAAGGAAAAAATGTCTTTACTGTTATCTCCAACATCAAAAACATAAACTGGGCAGGGTTGGACAGGATACTTGGCGAGGTAGGAGCTGGAACAAGCAGTCTCTCGTGATAGTGGTTCACAATAACCAAGCGCCCGACGTCGGTCCTCGGCAGCCTAAAGAAGGGTAGATCCCAGGTGTTAATTAGTCTCAGTAGGCCTGATTATGATGGGCAACACCTGGGATCGATTAGAGCGTGGGGGGAGGCACAACAGTATCCCCCCCCTGAGGGGAGGCACCGGACGACCGCCCCAGAGCCCCCGGGTTCTCCCGATAGAAGTCGTCCAGCAGGGAGGGGTCCACGAGATAGGAAGGGGGTACCCAGCTCCGGTCCTCCGGACCGAAGCCCTCCCAATCCACAAGGTACCGGAAACCCCGCCCCTGGCGGCGGACGGCGAGGAGCTTACGGACCGACCATACCGGATCTCCATCCGCCAGGACCCGGGGAAGCGGAGGAGCTGTAACAGGGGGAGACAAGGGACTGGAGGCCACGGGTTTCAGCTGAGAAACATGAAACACGGGGTGAACCCGGAGAGACGGAGGGAGAACCAAACGCACCGCAGAGGGGTTAATGATTCGATCCACGGTGTAGGGACCAACATAACGGGGATTCAACTTACGAGTCGATGTCTGGGAGGTCTGGAGGGGCAGGTCCCGGGCCAACAGCCAAACCCTCTGACCAGGCTGGTAGACAGGGGCAGGCACCCTCCGCCGGTTCGCGGCAAGCCGGGCCCGCTCCGTGGCCCGGAGTAGTGCGGCCCAGGCGGCCCTCCAAATGCGTCGACACCGGCGGAGGTGGGCCCTGGTGGTCGGGACCGCCACCTCCAGCTCCTGTTGGGGAAACAGCGGGGGCTGGTAGCCCAGGGAACATTGGAACGGGGACATACCAGTAGCGGAGCTCTCCATAGCGTTGAGGGAGTACTCCACCCAGGGCAGGTACTTGGCCCAGGAGGTGGGGTTACTCGAGGTGACGCAACGGAGAGCCGCCTCGACGGCCTGGTTGGCGCGCTCCGCCTGCCCATTGGACTGGGGGTGGTACCCCGAGGATAGGCTGGCCGTGGCCCCAATTCCCTTGCAGAAGGCCTGCCACACCTTGGAGATGAACTGGGGACCGCGGTCGGACACAATGTCAGAGGGGATTCCATGTAGGCGGACCACATGGAGGGTCAGGAGGTCCGCTGTTTCGGCCGCCGAGGGAAGCCCTGGGAGGGAAACAAAATGAACCGCCTTGGAGAAGCGATCGACCACGGTCAGGATGGTGTCACAGCCTTGGGAAACAGGAAGCCCCGTAATAAAGTCCATGGCAATGTGGGACCATGGGCGACTGGGAACGGGGAGGGGGTGCAGGAGACCTGCTGGAGGGCGATGCGAAGCCTTGCTCCGGGCGCAGGTGGTGCAGGCGGCTACAAACCCCCTGACATCCCTCCTGAGAGTGGTCCACCAGAACCTCCGGCTGATGAACTCCGCCGTCCGCCGCTCCCCGGGGTGACAAGCAAAGTGGCTGGAGTGGCCCCACTCCAACACCTGCGGGCGGACAGCAAGAGGCACAAACAACCGGTTACAGGGACCGTTACCTGGGTCTGGCTCGGCCCGCTGGGCCTGTCTCACCAGCGGCTCGATGGCCCAGGTGACTACACCCACCACCCGGGCTGAGGAAAGGATGGTGTCGGGGTTCTCCTTGACGGCAGGACCCTCCCCCGGGGACTGACGGGAGAGGGCGTCAGCTCTGACGTTCTTGGAGCCCGGACGGTAGGTGAGGGTGAAATTGAACCGGCTGAAGAAAAGGGCCCAGCGGGCCTGCCTGGAGTTGAGCCTCTTCGCCGTCCTCATGTAGGCCAGGTTCTTGTGATCCGACCACACAATGAACGGTAGCTCAGCTCCCTCCAACCAGTGTCTCCACTCCTCCAGGGCGGCGTGAACCGCCAACAGTTCCTTGTTGCCCACATCATAGTTCCTCTCAGCGGGTTCGAAACGCCGAGAGTAATAGGCACATGGGTGGACCCTGTGGTCCTCCTCTGACCGCTGTGAGAGAACGGCTCCGATGCCTGTGTCAGACGCATCTACTTCGACGACGTACTGCCTCGCCGGGTCGGGGTGGACGAGAACCGGGGCTGTGGTGAATAAGCTCTTGAGTCGGCGGAAAGCCGATTCCGCCTCAGGTGTCCACACGAATGGTCGAGAGGAGGAGGTGAGGGCGTTGAGGGGGGCAGCCACCTGGCTGAACCCCTTGATGAACCGCCGCACAAAGCCTGCAAAACCCAGGAAGCGCCTGAGCTGCGTGCGGTCAGTAGGGCGTGGCCATTCCTCCACCGCCTTGATCTTGGCGGGGTCTGCACGCATCTGTCCATCCTCCACCACGTTGCCGAGATACGTCACCGAGTTGGTGTGGAAGACGCACTTCTCAGCCTTCACATAGAGCCTGTTCTCCAACAGCCGTTGTAGCACCAGGCGGACGTGCTGGTGGTGTTCCTCCATGGACCTAGAGAAGATCAGGATGTCGTCCAGGTACACCACCACAAAGATGTCTAGCATGTCCCTCAGCACGTCATTCACCAGGCCTTGGAAAACTCCGGGGGCATTGGACAGACCGAACGGCATGACGCGGTACTCATAGTGGCCGAGATGGGTGTTGAAGGCCGTCTTCCACTCGTCACCCTCCCTGATCCTGACCAAGTGGTATGCGTTACGAAGGTCCAACTTGGTGAACACCCGGGCGTGCGTGAGTGGCTCGAAAGTGGAACTAAGAAGTGGCAGGGGGTACCTATTCTTCACCGTGATGTCGTTCAGTGCCCGATAGTCTATACAGGGCCTCAGGCCACCGTCCTTCTTAGCCACGAAGAAGAAGCCCGCTGCGAGGGGCGAAGACGACGGCCTTATAAGGCCTGAGGCTAGGGACTCAGCGATATAGTTGCGCATCGCCTCCCTCTCCGGCTGGGAGATGTTGTAGAGCCGCCTCTTAGGAAGGGCGGCCCCAGGAAGGAGGTCGATGGGACAATCATAAGGCCGGTGAGGGGGGAGTGAGAGGGCTCTGTCCTTACTAAACGCCAGAGAGAGGTCGTGATAAATGTGAGGCACCCCAGTGATATCTGGTGGAGAGGACACAGGCCTGGAACCGCTGGACGGAGACAAGGCGGAACGCAAACAGGTAGCGTGACAAGCTGTACTCCAGCCCAAAACCCGCCCAGATGCCCAGGAGATGTGAGGGTCGTGCCTCTCCAGCCAGGGTCTACCCAACACTAGAGGCGCCGTGGGGGCGTGCAAAACAAAAAAACGAATGGACTCAGAGTGATTTCCCGAAAGAGTGAGTGTGAGAAGGTCAGTAGCGTGCGTAATAGTACCCAAAGAATGCCCATCTATGGCCCGAGGAGAGAGGGTGCGATCTAAAGCCACCAAAGGGACACCCGCCTGTCGGGCTACAGTTACATCCAGTAGACACTCGTCGGCACCCGAGTCAATGAGGGCGCCAACCGACAAGGTCTCCGTACCCCAGGCTAAGGTGGCCGGAAAAAGACGATTTAACGTACTAAGGGGCGGGGAAAAAGATGTTTTGCTCACCCGTATGCCCCTTACTGGCGAGCTTGGTCGTTTGGGCGGGTTGGGCAGGATCTGACATAATGTCCCTCCTTCCCACAGTAGAGGCACTGTTGGTGGGACATCCTGTACTCCTTTTGTCCTGCCGAAAGGTGGGATCGGCCAATCTCCATGGGCTCCCCGGGCCCGGACGTCGACCTGTCAACAGACAGCGCGTGCTGAAAAGGGGGCGTGGCCAAGCCCGCCGCGGACTGTGTGGCGGTCGCCGAGGCAGAGCGACCGGGAGCCGGGCAAAGGAACGAACGCTGGGCTCGGTCCAAACGGCGTTCACGCAGCCGTGCGTCCATTTGGAGTGCCAGTGTGATCAACTCTCTCAGCGTCTCCGGGCTGTCTCGAACGATGAGGTCCTTGACGGCGTCGCTCAAGCCCTTGCGATAGAGACAGAGGAGTGCTCTATCGTCCCAACCACTCTCTATTGCAAGGATCCGGAACTCCACCGTGAAATCGGCCACCGAGCGAGACCCCTGACGGCAAACTAGCAGCCGGCTTGCAGAATCCAGCCCGTCTAATGGATGGTCGAAGACCGCGCAAAACTCTTGCTTGAATAGGGGGTAATCGGTGGCATAACCCCCGTCGCTGTTCACCGCGGCTATCGCCCAGCTGAGAGCTCTGTCGGCAAGGAGGGACATCACAAAAGCAATCCTGGCCCCACCCGAGGAATACTTGGACGGCTGATGTGTGAACAGCAACTCACACTGAGCTATGAACCCCCGGCACTGGTTCAAATCGCCCCCGAACGATCTGGGGCTAACCAAGCTGGGCTCGGCGCAACCGACTGACCCTGCGGGGACATCGGGGCCAGCTGGGACGTAGGACGGACTGGTTCCCGGACCGGAACCTGGATAGGTGCTGACGGCTAACGCGTCCAGAGATCGCTGGATGGACGCTAGGGCTCCGGTCATAGCATCCACCTTGGCGGCGAGACTGGTGACCGTACTGACGGTAGTCTGCGACGTGTTCTCCAGCACCGCAATCTGGGACTGGACCGAGGGAAAAGCCTTTCCCAGTTCGGCCTGCAGTTGGGTAAGCTCGATGGCTTGTTCTGTTACAATCTTGCGTAACTCGGAAGGTGTCCCGTGCCCCGCTTCTGGGTTCCCGGATTGGCTCATTTTTAGGCTTGGTTATTCTGTTAGACCCCAACGAGACCGAGGAACCAAATGTGCCAAAGAACCCAGAAGTAGCGAGACACGGACACTCAAAGCAAAGGAAAAAATGTCTTTACTGTTATCTCCAACATCAAAAACATAAACTGGGCAGGGTTGGACAGGATACTTGGCGAGGTAGGAGCTGGAACAAGCAGTCTCTCGTGATAGTGGTTCACAATAACCAAGCGCCCGACGTCGGTCCTCGGCAGCCTAAAGAAGGGTAGATCCCAGGTGTTAATTAGTCTCAGTAGGCCTGATTATGATGGGCAACACCTGGGATCGATTAGAGCGTGGGGGGAGGCACAACATAGTTCCTGCCAAGCTCGACACCAAGCTGAGAGGTCTAGGCGTACCCCCATCCATGTGCAGCTGGATACTGAACCTCCTGTCGGACCGCCGCCAGGTGGTGAGGATGGGCAGCACCACATCAGAGCCACTGACCCTCAACACGGGAGCCCCCCAGGGATGCGTGCTGAGCCCTCTCCTCTACTCCCTCTACACCCACGACTGCATGGCTATGCACAGCTCCAACGTCATCGTCAAGTTTGCTGACGACACGACAGTGATGGGCCTGATCGCCGGCGACGACGAGACAGCCTACAGGGAGGAGGTCGGATCGCTGGAGCAGTGGTGCCAGGAGAACAGCCTCGCCCTCAACGTCAAGAAGACCAAGGAGCTGATCGTGGACTTCAGGAGGCAGAGGGGAGAGCACAGCCCTATCTCCATCGACGGCGTTGCAGTAGAGAGGGTCAGCAGCTTCAAGTTCCTCGGCGTGCACATCTCCGAGGACCTCACATGGTCCACGCACACCACACACGTGGTGAAAAAGGCCCAACAACGCCTGTATTTTCTCAGGCGTCTGAAGAAATTCAGCATGGGCCCCCGCATCCTGAGAACATTCTACAACGGCACCATCGAGAGTGTTCTGACAGGGTGTATCACCGCCTGGTACGGGAACTGCACGGCACTCGAGCGCAGAGCGCTTCAAAGGGTGGTGCGGACGGCCCAGTATATCGTTGGAGGTGAGCTCCCCTCCCTCCTGGACATTTACAACCAGCGGTGCGTGGCCAAGGCCAAAAGAATTATAAAAGACATTGCCCACCCCAGCCACGAACTTTACTCACTATTACCGTCAGGCAGGCGATACCGCAGTATCAAGTGTCGTACAAATAGGCTTAGAGATAGCTTCCACAGTCAGGCCATCAGGCTGCTGAACAAGGGCGTATAACATATAACAATGTATATTTTATTACATTGATTTATATATATATATTGCTCTTTTCTGTGCTGATTTTTGCATTTTATAAATTGCATTTTTTATTTTTATTTTATATTCCTTATTCTATTTTTTATTCTATTTTTTATTCTATTTTTATCTATTTTTATCTATTTTTATTTTATCTTATTCTATAACTGCTGTCTGTCGTCGGGTATTGCACACAAGAATTTCACATCACTGCTTTATACTAAACTGTAAACTGTGAAGTGACAATAAACTTGACTTGACTTGACTTGACTTGACCTCCTCCCTGTAGGCTGTCTCGTCGTCGCCGGCGATCAGGCTCATCACTGTCGTGTCATCAGCAAACTTGATGACGTTGGAGCTGTGCATAGCCATGCAGTCGTGGGTGTAGAGGGAGTAGAGGAGAGGGCTCAGCACGCATCCCTGGGGGGCTCCCGTGTTGAGGGTCAGTGGCTCTGAGGTGGTGCTGCCCATCCTCACCACCTGGCGGCGGTCCGACAGGAGGTCCAGTATCCAGCTGCACGTGGATGGGGGCACAGCTAGATCTCTAAGCTTGGTGTCGAGCTTGGCAGGAACTATCATGTTGAACATTGAGCTGTAGTCCACAAACAGTATTCGCACATAACTGTTCTTTCCCTCCAGGTGGGAAAGGGCAGTGTGGAGGGCCATGGCAATTGCGTCGTCCGTGGATCTGTTTTGACGATATGCAAATTGCATGGGTCCAGCGTGGCAGGTAACACGGAGCAAATAAAGTCCTTGACCAACCTCTCGAAGCATTTGCTGACAATCGAGGTGAGGGCTACAGGTCTATAGTCATTCAGGCATGTTATCTTGGGTTGTTTAGGGACAGGCACGATGGTGGACATCTTGAAGACCGCGGGAACAACAGCCTGGGACAGGGAGAGGTTGAAGATGTCTGCAAAGACTCCTGCCAACTGGTCTGCGCATGCTCTGAGGACGCAGCCCGGGATGTCGTCGGGGCCTGTCCCCTTACAACCGCTTGTAGGGGCGGCGCACATCCGCCTCCGAGAAGTTCAGCAGGCTGGTCTTGCGTGGAGGGCAGCGCGAACATCGCCGTTAATCCACAGTTTCTGGTTGGGATATATCCGAACCAACTTGGTCGAAAACAACGTCATCTCTGCACTTCTTGATTAACCCGGTGACCGAGGACGCGTACTCGTTGATGTTATTGTCCGAGGCGACCCGGAACATGTCCCAGTCAGCGATCAAAACAATCCTGCAGCATAGAGTCCGATTGGTCCGACCAGCAGTCGTTTAACGGTAAATTAGTGTCTGGTTATAACCATGTTTCACGTAGGCCCAGGATGTCTATCTTATTTTCAACCACTAGATCATGGACCAAGAGCGCTTTAAATGAAAGCAATCTGATATTTATGAATCCTATTCTAAGCTCTGTCGATGTATTAAAGTATGAGGGAGTTGGGTTGCAACTCAGCGGAAGATTTGCCTTAATAAGAAAGCACTATCTCTCGTTCTCTACCAGACACTGAGTTCAGCACGAAGACAAACTGTTGACGTTAAGGATGGAAGCTTCCTCATACGTTGCACTCGGAGATAAATCGTTGGGACGGAGACGATGAACTGTCTAGCCCTTGGGCATGGTTTATTTTCCTCTGCTCAGCCGAGCTAACTTAGAACACCCACACCATCTGAACATGGGCATCAGGTGAACCCCCCCTCAGTAACATACGACGCAAGCCTGCGTCCCTACTCCCGACGCACTGAAGCGCGTAACGCTTCAGTGCCTCACAGTGGCACAATAACAACACTGCATCCCCCGTGAACTTGGGTACAGAATAGACACAATCTATATACATGTAACAACCGAGGACATATTTAGACATTTCACTCAACACAAACAAAAAATGAAGACTCGATTGAGAATTGTAGGTTTCCTCTGGTCAACTACCGCCCCCTTCTGGAAAATGTGAGTATATAAAACAGACGCTGTACACTTAGTCTTAATAGCATGTAGTCAATATAATGCTGGAATGTAAGACTGGAATGTAAGGCTCTGTGTGTCTACCTCTAATAAAGGTTCCAGAGAATGTAGACCTGTCCACAGTGTCAGTGACGAGTCTGACATTCCCTGCACAAGAGACAGACTGCAGCCAAATGGACGCGTCCATGCAGGGACAGACATGTCCACTGAAGGAAAACGGGGTAAGTATGGACAACAATTTTGTCTTGGAAAGAGTATTGTGTCATTATTGGAACATTAATGTGACAGATCTGGTTTGATTTTCAATTTGTAATGACCTATTCAAAAATGTTCCTCTTTTCCAGAAACGTATGCAGTGCACTATCACAGTGAGCTCCACAACCCAGGACGGTGACGTCCAAGGCTTTCAGTTCAGTTGCCATGCTGAGATTAAGGAGGCATCTCGGGTAAAGAGTTATCCAGTAAAAAAAAAACGTCTTTCCCATTCACATGCTATGATAACATGTATGTTGTTGTCATAGCATGTTTTGCAAAGTTTTGCATTTTGTCACACATTATTTGTGTCTCTGGTAAGCAGGTCTCCAGAATGTTTGGGCTGACTTGACCCACAAGGGTTGCTATCATTGAAATTAAGTTAGTAAAGTTTAGTAAACAAATATATTATATATATATTTCTCACCCAAATGGGGGACAGGTTATATCTGGTTAGATCTGCCTTATTTGACACGCTGAACGTGTTGGCCAATTGGGCCCATAAGGTCCGGATATATTTCTCACTTTGGGAAGATTTCAAAATCTTCTTCTGCCGCAAAAAGAGACATCTGCTCTCTGGATGTCTGATTTGAACGTTGTTGGCGGAGTATGGGGTGAATACTACGTGAAGCTCTGAGCAGCCATAGTCTGTACGTTTTTAATCTGTACAATTCCATCTGTTGGTTTGTTTATCTACTGTCTCAACCTCACATTTTAAACACCTTGCATCCATTGTTGTGCTCTTGATTACAGGAAAGAGTGAGAAGAGTCGCCAAACGAAAGAGACAATTGACTGTAGTTAATAGGGTTACAGATCTAGATATAATCAAGATCTATTAATTAAAGAAATAGAGATCAAGGTTTCAGAAATAAACATAAATGTCTCGGGAAGGGAGACCGGGAAGAGTGACCCAGGACTCGGAAAGAGAGATCCAGATCCAAATGAAAGGAATAGGGCAGAATATATTGTTAATATTTTGTTAAAATGACACATCACCTCCTTTGATGAACACACTAATAAAAGTATATGAAAAAAATATGAAAATGTTTACTTCAAATCAATATCATATGTTTTACATACCTCAAAGGCTAAATACCCTCAACAAATGACAACACATTTGCCAACAAATTTGCTTCACAATTAATCTACAGAACAAAAACTATTGTTGTAAAGCTCTGTTGAAAAATAACTTATTTTGGCCAACACCAAGTACCTTGTTCCTGTCAATATGGATTCTTAGACTGGATTATAAAGGGACTCCTGTGAAGACAGACTTTAGACACGATGACAAGGTTAATAGTATTAAGTCGTCAAAAATCGGTCCCGTTTTCAACTGAAGCCACATCCACAGTATCAAGAGTACGACTCACCTGCGACACTACAATACACAAACACCTTGCCCAAAGATCAACAACTAAATAAACACTGTACATGCATATGTGCTGCTAAAGGTGTGAAAGAAAACAGGGAAATGGCGAAGGCAAAAAACTAAGCTAAACAAAATAATCGGTCCAAATAAATTGCCATATTAAAACGCTAAAATAAATTGCCATATGGCTATTTATTTTGACAATAATGGCATACCCCTGATTCATAATTGCATACCCCTGATCACTACCTGTTAAATACCTGTGTATATATATATATATATATATATATATATATATATATATATATATATATATATATATATATATATATATATATACCTATTATTATCTGAAGACCCCCGCCCGTGTCTGTACTGTTTTGTTGTGCACGTTGCGGTGTCGCTCCGGACCCGTGTCCAATTCCGATGCGTGTTTTTTCAGTACGGTGCATGGCAATAAACCACTTTCTGATTCTGATTCCGTGAGTGCTGTGAGTTCGCTCCGCCTGCCCGTGGGTCACGTGACATAACGCTCCGCCTGCCCCGTGGGTCACGTGACATGACGCGCCGCCTGCCCGTGGGTCACGTGACATGACGCTCCGAGCTCACACGAAGCGGAGGGTTTTTTCACGGCCAGCGTCTTCGGGTGTTGTCGGCCAGCCCCCCCTCCCCCCGCCCCGCACACACTCGGCGAACGCTAGTTCAAAACCATGATTGACAATAATGGCGGCGCGTTTATTTTGAGTTGACTCCAGGGAGGCGTTTCACAAAAGAAAAACAACTTGGATGTAAATTCTGCTGTTTTTTGCGCCACAACAACAACAACACGGATCATCTCATGCAAAAATCGTTACGTTTGGCTCACGCCTTTTGAACTTGCCTACCCAAAAGGAAGGGGGGGGGGGAAACACAGGGTTATCTGGCTAGCTGTTGTTAGCTGGCTACTTAGCTAGCCTTTCTCTGCTAAGTTGAAGAGGTGGCGTTCTTATGTGTGGAGAAGAGACCACGGGCTCACACGCAAACACACACCACCCTTCTGGACTAGCGGTGTGGATACTATCATTGTGCGTTGTGGGTGTAGCAGTCGGTACACGTCCCGTCCACCCAGCGACCACGTATGTGGCTGCTGCTAGTTTCACCAACAACTAGTTGTGTGTGGGGGAAAAATAAGGTGCGTGTGCCTCCTCCTTTTGGTTAGAGGTAGCTGCTCCACGCTAGCATGCTAGCCTCCCGTGGGTCGCTCCACTAAAACCCTCTTTCCTGTGGAGACTTGTGCTGCTCGCTAGCTGCTAGCTGCTCCCAGATCAGATCCTCCGAGCGAAGCGGACACCGCTGGCCGCCACCACCACTGTTAACTACAGCTGGCGTGATAACAACGGAGTCCGTGGCGTTGCGAGACCCGTTTCGCCAATGACCACCGGCAGGAACAACCGGGTGATGATGGAAGGAGTCGGGGCCAGGGTGCTCCGCGGACCCGACTGGAAGTGGGGGAAGCAGGACGGCGGAGAGGGACACGTCGGCACCGTGAGGAGCTTCGAGAGTCCCGAGGAGGTGGTGGTGGTGTGGGACAACGGGACGGCCGCGAACTACCGCTGCTCCGGGGCGTACGACGTGAGGATATTCGACAGTGCTCCTACAGGTACGGTCTCCCATGTTCCCTCTTGGACAATAAATGCCACTTGTTGATTACATTACAGTCGACTTACAGTGGTGTGTTTCAACAAAGGTTTAAAGGTAAGAGAACAACTCGTCACCAGAAGTCAAAAGTGCATTTCATTTCTACCAAGTCTCAGTTCAGAACTGAACCAGTGCTCAGGTAAAAGTACAATAAGTTCAGGTCAAAGTACAGTAAGGGAAAAGTAAAATTGATACAGTTGATAAAGCGTACAGTGTCCATGGCGATTATTATTATACACTGAGTGGGTGTGGGTGGAGGGGAGTTTTGTCCGATATGTTATGATGAATACGTGCAGCTGGAGATACCTATTTACAATTTTAAGAAGTACTGGCGCTTAGGCGGTGAATAGATGCGTACAGTTACAAGCTTAGCTTAACACCTTTCACTCCAAATGAAGACGATAACCTTTCTATAAATATATCTAAGTGCATACATGTTAATTACCTCCCACCACTGTGTGCATGTTGTACACAAACAAATAAACGTGTGTGTCTGGTGACGAGTTGTTCTCTTACCTACCTTGGTTGAAACACACTATTGTAAGTCGCTTTGGATTAAAAGCGTCTGCTAAATGACTGTAATGTGTGTGTGTGTGTTTATGCTATTCAACTCTTGATAATCAAGGATACATTGGTCTGCAGCATAACCGTTTTGCCTTTACTTTGCCATCTCCTAGGGATCAAGCATGATGGCACCATGTGCGACACCTGCCGCCAACAGCCCATCATCGGGATCCGCTGGAAGTGTGCCGAGTGCACCAACTATGACCTCTGCACAACTTGTTACCATGGGGACAAGCATCATCTCAGGCACCGGTTCTACAGGATCACCACCCCTGGCAGCGAGAGGTTTGTTCGTTTTTCGCAACACAACACCCCCACTAACCATTATTCTCGTTTTGTGATTACGATCAGAGAACATGGTATGGAGCATGTATGTAACACACTCCTATGGCCTATTCTTCACTCCCTGGGAATTGGCTGTTTTTGGTTGCTTTCTGTGGCTGAAATCGGAGAGGCCATGTCTGAGCCCTGTCTTTGGCAAACACATGTTGCCCGGCAACAGCGTAGACTCATTTTCAGAGCCATTTGCTTTTTCTCTTTGTTTTTTGTTGTGTAGCTTCAAGCGGCTGTTTAAAATAATAGAGAATTTGACTAAGCCTGCGTGACAAAAAAATAATTAAAAATCTGGGTTGATCAAGACCAGATTATTTGAATTGTTATTGGATTGATAACTTTCACAAACCCTTAATCCCTTTGTAATCTACATGTCAAATTGAGCCTTTCATTGTGTATCTAGCCATTGTGTGTTAAACACCACATGCAGTTTGCAGTCAAATGTTTAAAAGGTTATATTCAATTGTAGCTTATGAACTTATTTGTCTTCGTACAATGTAATCACATAGACAGAGGGTTGCCTTTGTGTCCAAGGCAGCGCTGTCACAGGTTCATGTACACCATTTTTTGTGTCAGTATTTTTGGGTCTTTCTGGGTGTTTGTGAGCCTCGGTTGACGTTCTCCTGGCCCAGCAGCTGGCAGCCTTTTCAATTTGAGTATGACTCTGTTTTCCCCCTGAGACTGAGGCTATATGGCATGGCAGCACACAATGGGTGCTGGAGGAGGTGTCCCCTCTCCACACTCTCATCCAACAGCAGGGTGGGGTGTGCGGGGTCAAGCTACATTAGATTCTTTCACTGGCCACTGAGGTGGACGGAGTGTTTGAAGGGAGAACACTGTTTGCTTTGGTCCAGCTGCTGTGTCTACCATTAGCAGGCACATTGGTGTTTGAACTTCTTTTTGCCATTTCTCACGTGTTTATTTACTCACTTTTAGTCAAAGGCTGTGCTGCTTAAACAACATTTATAAGCCATAATGGTGAATTTGATCATTTTCGGAGATATCACACCAAGTTGGATGTGTACTTTTTGTATACATATATTTTCAATGAGCTTGGTTCACTGGCATTCACACCCTTTGAGAGACACTGACTGTGTATGTAGCTTGTGTGTTGTGCGTCAAGCTTGATCCACTATCTCCAATAGTGGATAGTCAATAGAGCAGGTTTTTAATGGCTCTCATATTGGTATACAACCCCCCCACACACCCCTTGTTTGCCAATTAACAGATAAAGGCTAGTATAAGGCAGCACTTGAGGAATTGAGAGCATGTGATTCGTGCGATTCAAAATAAGACCACCCAACCAGCTCTAGAACCAGCATTAGGGTTCAATAGCACAGCTTTTTTTTTTTTATGTTTTACTTGTTATACATTGACAAGATCAAGGTACTGGACTTACCAGACTTTGGGTTTAGTCCAGGATCGATGCCTCAAACCTCTTGTAATGGTCTGGCATTAATGTTCACCAAATGTATTTATTACTCCACTGTAAGATTCAATTGGAGCATTTTTTTTGCTCTATTGTATCATCTCTTCTTGGAGACTAAACCAATTTAGCAATCATTAATAGCAGACCATGTTGACTTTGTTACAATATGATTATACAATATTTTACCCGGTGTAATCCATTTACTACAAACCAGGAAACCTTTTAAGGATAAGGGCCCATTAAATATAACTGAGTCAAGCTTCAGGGGGTGAACTACTGTTGTGGGATGCTTGCTGACGACAAACATAAACATACAATTATGCTTAATATAGCACTGGCTGACAACATCTGCCACACCCGGAAAATAAACATTCATTGTGTAATGTATTTGTTGCAGTGATTGTCCTTTTTTCTACACGGCAGTTGATATAGAAAGGTGTCCAACAGGCATTTAGCAAGCATCAATGCACCTGCTTTGACTTTTTGCTCCAATCATTGAGCCAGATTGAGTGTCTGTCATCAAAATGACTTTGGAGATGTGGATTACAAACAATATGTTGCCACATTGAACATCTGTCTTCAAAAGTACCGGGTACAAACAGTTTGTCAGAAGCCTCACTTTTCCGTTTGATCTCTAGAGACGTCTTGTGCAGCGATATATATTTGTCTGTTATTTGCACACACACCCCGGCAGAAATGGCAGGTGTCAATGGCAAAAGGCACAGACCGGCCTAATGATACAAGTGTTTCTTTGAAGCCTTATCCCTCTGTCCATCAGTGTGTATGTCGTAGCACATCAGTCTCTTCCTCGCGCGTGCACGTTCGGTGATCATGAGAATAGGAAGTGAAATGCAATAGTGGAGGCAGGCAGGGAGCAGTTAGCCGTCGGTAAGCAGTCCCTTCTGAAACATCAGTTTGTTCTTGTAGCCGTATGGTCCCATACTTTGCCGTGGTCATCAGATAGTACTGGAGTAAGCACTTATTGTTTCCACTTAGTTTGCTTTGAAATAAGATGCCTGCGGAAGGCCAGCTTATGACACCTAAGGAGGACACTCCTTTCTTGAGGCTTCACGGTTTTCTCTACCTTTTCTACATCTGGTCCTCTTCTATTAATTATGTTCCCTATTATATCATGTTATGCCGTTATCGTTTTCTTTTGATGTAAAAACTAAAGTTTTCCCTTTTCACTTAAAGTGTACACATTTCAAATACCATACAACTACACTAAAATGTAACCTTTCCATGCCAATATTTTTCTGTGTAGTAACGTAACGTGCAAATCATGTATTGTTACAGTTGTTGTTATTATGTTACACATTATGTTATTTTTTTTGTTTTTAACTGAATCATATAGGGAGGAGGGGTCTTCATCTTCTTCACTAAAAGTACGCCTTTGTTGCTTCTTCTTCTTCTTCTTCTTCAGAGTGCTGTTGGAGTCCCGCCGTAAGTCCAAGAAGATCACGGCCCGGGGAATCTTCACGGGCGGCCGGGTGGTGAGAGGAGTAGACTGGCAGTGGGAGGACCAGGATGGAGGCAACGGGAGGAGAGGAAAGGTATGAGGCAGGGAGACACACGGAAACAACTTCTCATAGGAACAAAAGCAAAGTAAAAAAATCAAATAAAAACACAAAAGACTGACATTGTCTATGCAGAACAAGTAGAGGAACTAGCCCCGGGGCAGAATCATTTTTAATGTAAGACCCGTTAAAACCATTAGCGGCGATTCCTCAATCCAGGGCCATGCGTCTCTCCAACAACACAGTGTCTGTTGAGGGGGGAATTTCGTGTAACAGTTGACACAAAGCCCCCGTCGTTTGACTCCAGTCCAGACCCCGGCGTTTTCAATTTAACAGTCCCCGCAGGCAAATTAAGACTTCATTTTGCTGTTATTTAATAGCATATCTCATTATTCTTTTATGATGCTGTAAGCAATATGCTCCTCGGCAAGCCGCTGTTAGTTGTCCTTCATCTTGGATTAACTGTTTATTACAAATGTGACCCCTTATGGGCCATGAATCAATTATTCGTTGATGGAGCCCTACATTTCATGCCTCATTTTAAACTCTATTCACTTAGGGCATAACTGTTTAATAATTAATGAATGGTGAGGTGACTTGAGGTACTTTCTCATTAAATTGATAGGCGAGCTCCTTTGTGGCTTAACAATAGCTCATGTTGAAATATGGGACATGTTTGAATTGATCTTTAGGGTCCTTAAGGTAGATTTATAATTCTTTTATTTTTTATTTTATGTATTGGCTTTTGTGGGATAATTGTCATCAGCCCTGTGGCTTCAATATTTAATTACCTTTCTATCGCCCATTTATAGTCGGTTTAAGCTTAATTTGGTGTGTGTGTGTGTGTGTGTGTGTGTGTGTGTGTGTGTGTGTGTGTGTGTGTGTGTGTGTGTGTGTGTGTGTGTGTGTGTGTGTGTGTGTGTGTGTGTGTGTGTGTGTGTGTGTGTGTGTGTGTGTGTGTGTGTGTGTGTGTGTGTGTGTGTGTGTGTGTGTGTGTGTGTGTGTGTGTGTGTGTGTTTCCTATATCCATGACATTATTTTTGCGCTTCTATACGAAACATGTGACGGTCACTAAGGTGTCATAAAAAAAGGTCTATTGAATCAAATAATGCTGACTAGACAAATTTGCCATCCAATCAGATTCTAACCGCTCCCCCAAGAACTCAAATGGAAATGAAATCTTCCCCACTGATTCCTGCCTCCGATACTCTCCAGACGCTGGGGACGGCAGCTTGTCTCTGTGTCGCTGATCATAGAAGACGCTCCCGGAGACAGGACTGCAGATGGTGCATTATAGTGCCGGTCTATAAATTGTCATGCACAACTTTTCCCCGAGCGACTTTGTCTCGTCCAAGGATGCCAGACGACACGCTTCCCGGGTCTCTTTCTCTTTCTCTCTTTCCTCTTTCCTCTTTCTCTTTCTCTTTCTCTCTCTCTCTCGTCGGGGATGACCTCTCGACCCATTCATTCAGCTACACTCGTCTTTGTATGGGAGCAGGATATGTTCACTGTCCCCTGTAGACAACATCAATGCAACGAAACATGCATTTTCTGAGTCCTTTGTCTCTATTACATTCTACTACCCTCTCTCCTTACCCTCCCTCCCACCTTCTCTGCAGGTGACAGAGATCCAGGACTGGAGCGCTGCCAGTCCCCACAGCGCTGCGTACGTGCTGTGGGACAACGGGGCCAAGAACCTCTACAGAGTTGGCTTTGAGGGAATGGTGAGCAAACTTCCAGCCGGGGACACGCGTGCACACAGGCGCGTGCACGCACACAGGCACGTGCACGCACACACATACACACGCACGCCACATCCAAGAGTCCCGACAATAGATCAGCTGTCAGATGGGTCTTTGTGTTTGACCACGGGCTTGAGGCCCTTTCTTTGGCCGCCAGGCCTTTTGTGAGAGCGCCATGCAGCCGGCATGTGTGCAGCGCCATTGTGCAGACAGCTGGAAGGGGAGGGAGGGGGGGGGGGGATCTCCATGATAAAGGCAATCTGCTCCCCTTTCTGCTGTTAGGGGGGAAGAGAGAGAGAACAGGGAGGTCAGCTGGAGAGAAGTGGGCTGGTGGATGTTGGGTGGGCGCGGGGGGTTGGCCGACGTTGGTGGCTTGGGACTCCAGCCACACACGCGCCACAACCCCCACCCCATTGGCTGAGGCCGCTTTAGCTTTTTACAGAACTGACCAATCCTCCTCCCTATAACTCGTGTAACAGATTTGTCCTTTGTTATTCTAATGGGGGAGATGGTGATTTAGGGGAGGGCAGACGGCATCTGCTCTGGAATTTCTACATATTTAGCAGACTCCTCGTCTCAGTGTCTTGCATGTATGTATGCGTGTGTGTGTGTGTGTGTGCGCGTTAACTCTGCCGTGTATCCTTCAACAAGACGAGGAGACGTGGACTAAAGTCTTGATGCAAAAAAAGAAGAAAAAAAAGAACATGCCCCCGGGCTTTCTGAGATGCTAATCATCATCTAAACCTGGAGAATTGAATCCTCTTTATTGCAAGGAGGAAACAGCCATTGGTCACATACATGTTGTTGGTGTTTCTCTGCACTTAACCCATCCTAGTGTAAGGAGCAGTGGGAGCAGCTGCCATGGGTGTTATGGGGACTTGAACCGGGCGACCTTTCCGGTTCCTTCCCGAGAGAACACACGTGCACAGGCCCGTTTGTTTGTAGATCCTTGCGTTGCGAAAGGATGAGCGGGCGGGCCCTCTTCCCCCGAGAGGAATGTGTGCGCTGCCTTTTAATCATACCTGCCCTCCTAACTCCGCCACAGTGGCTGCACATGTCTGAGTCATCACAAATAGGTGTGATAATGCGTCCTCTCTTCAGCACTCTCAACCGTCCTCCGCTCGCCCTCCAGGCCCTGGCCCAGGTCCAGTGTGTGTCAATTCCCACTAGAATAATTCCATGCTCTTGCCTCTTGTCTCTAATGGAAAATTGCCCCAGTAATTCATATCATTCATTATTTTCGTTCTTCTTCTTCTTCTTCTCCTCCTCCACCAGTCGGACCTGAAATGCGTTCAGGACGCCAAAGGCGGCTCGTTCTACAGAGACCACTGCCCGGTGCTGGGTGAGTAGTGAGCCGGTCAGCCATGCGCCCGCTGCCGCTGTTGCACCACTTTTCCCTCACCTGCCGTTGTGGTGCGGTAAATTCCAAGGGCATTGGGGGGTGCCAGGGGTTGCAGTTACACTGTCGGGCCGCTAGATGGCAGCAGAGCACAGTCACCTGATTCCAATCAGGTTCGGGCTGGCGCAGCATTCCAACAATTTGGAGAGGAGAATTTCTCCCTGGTAACACGTTGGAATACTTGGGAAGGGCTCAGCGTGGGCTTCAACTGTGCAAAACCGTACACGGCACTGACCTCATTTTTAGTCCATGTATTGCATTACAACCACGTCCACTGAACTTAATCAAGTGCTAACATTCGATGTTGAGTCAGTGAAACATGGTGTACACTTTTTTTAATTAGGGCAGTCTGTTGAAACACATTCGGGACAGCCAGGATGTTATTGGATGGTCAGAGCTGTGTCCTACATTGTGGGTGTGGGTGTGTGTGTGTGTGTGTGTGTGTGTGTGTATTAGCGCACGCATGTCAAACAATGCTTCGAAGTTAAAGCTCCATACTGTGGATGTGGTGACAATGGGTTTTTCTCCTCTGCCCCCCCCCCCCTCCCCAGGCGAGCAGAACGGCAACAGGAACCCAGGGGGTCTTCAGATCGGGGACCTGGTCAACATCGACCTGGACCTGGAGATCGTCCAGTCTCTCCAGCACGGCCACGGGGGGTGGACGGACGGCATGTTCGAGACCCTCACCACCACCGGCACGGTGTGTGGCATCGACGAGGACCACGACATTGTGGTCCAGTACCCCAGCGGGAACAGGTGATTCTTCTTCTTCTACTACTACTACAACCCCCCCCGACATCTTGATCTGTTATTTGTTTATTGTTTTCAACTTGAGTGTCATGGAGAAACATAAAAGAAGAATACAGTTAAAAAAAAATGTACATATAAAAAACACAGTTTGTGAATGGAGTAAATGGCTACAAACTATTCAATCCCAACCCAAACCCCCCCCCCCCCCCCCCCCCACAGGTTTGAGTCGCGAGGCATAGATCCCTGATGGATATCTCATCGTGAGTGTGAGTCTTATCGGGTGTCACAAGATTAAATTTCAATTCTTGCGGTCACTATTTTAATTCAAAATCGATTCTCTATTCGGTACATGTTTCAGGATCTACTCCAGTCTGCTGTGTGCTAAAACAAGGCGCTGTGGCAAATTATGGCTTGAAAGCAGAGTTAAGATATGTATGTATAAGATTATATCATTTTAATATTTGGAAAAGCTACAGTATATCAACTGATGTGCTGAAGCACACAAAGGCAAACCCCAAGACTAAGGAAGAATCATAGAAGATAAGAATCGCGACTCTTTCATGAAGAATCGCGACGTCAAGTCTTGGGGGTGTAGTGCGGGTTTAAAGAAAGTTGGCCGGCTGCAGGCATTTCATTACATTAGTCATTTAGCAGACGCTTTTGTCCGACGCTACTTACAATAGGGCCTTCAACAAAGGTAGGCAAGATAACGGTTCATCACCAGAAGTCAAAAGTGCATTTCATTCCCAACGAGTCTCCAAGAACGGAACCAGTGCTCGGGTACAATAAGTTGTCAAACAATAGGAAAATATAACTAACAAACGATCAATAAAGTAGGCACTAGAGCTAGTTAGACGCAAGTGCAAAGTTGAAGGGTCTGTGTAGTGCTTCCTGAAGAGGTGAAAGGTTTTCAGCCTGCGGCGGAAGAGGGGCAGCGACTCTGCAGTCCTGACATCACTCCTTCTTCCACTGGGGAGTTCCTTCTTCCACTGGGGAGTTCCTTCTTCCACTGGGGAGCTCCTTCCTCCACAGAGAAGAGCCGTGACCGCGTAGATCAGCCCCCTAAAGCGTCGGAATAAGCTTAATGCAGCGACCTCCCCCCCTCTGCGTCTCCAGGTGGACGTTCAACCCGGCGGTGCTGACCAAGGCCAACGTTGTGCGCAGTGGCGAGGTGGCGGCCGGTGCAGAGGGGGGCAGCTGCCAGTTCCTGGTGGGCGACCTGGTCCAGATCTGCTACGACATCGACCGCATCAAGCTGCTGCAGCGCGGACACGGCGAGTGGGCGGAGGCCATGCTGCCGGTAAGAGGGAGACCAGCACCCATCTCAACTCCTCTTCCCCCCCCCCCACCCTCCGTTTTTTGAATCCCTCACAGCCAAGTCGAAAGACCAATATCATAAAAAAAGGCTCTCAGGAATATGAAAATGGAAAAGGAATATAAAAGAAAAACTTGAGAAAGCAGGATTCTATTTTCAAGGCCCCCCCCCCCCAATGAAATATGTGGTTCCACAGACTTTATTGCTCGACAACTCTGAACACCGACGATGTGCATTTTGATTCATCACGCCCAGTTTGACAGAATCAATCTCCCCCACTTATTTCAGTATTAAAGCAAAGGTTTTTTAATTCCTACCTCAGTTTGACGGGCTGTCGTGAGCGATTGTGCGGCGTGAGAAACATTCGTCAATCCCCCTCCAAATTGATTCTCACTTTCTTGAAAATTGGCTGTCCATGGCGGCACACGTGGGTCACTGGATGTCTTGTCTCCCGTGATGAATGTTAGATTGATGATGCGGCGGTCTCTGGTTTGCAGACACGCAACCGGCGGCCATCTTAACTTTATAAGACGGTAATAATGACTCTACGTCCCCTGTTCCGCTTGTCGAGCACGTATTTGTCTCGTTTCATCCCAACATTGTGTCCACATCCCCCCCCTCCCCCCCCACATCGCCTTATGAAGAATGGTAAAGTGTAGCCATGCAACTCCTGGGGTTGTGTAACAACGTGTATGCACCCCAGCACGTCACTTGTCCCTGCCAAAGCCCCCTTCAGCAGCTAATGATCCTGAAAACCTGGGGACGGTCTGTGGCTTTGATCACTAACCACAGCAAACCACCCCCAGCCCACGGTTTCTGCCACTGCAGCAGTCCCTGTTATTGATAGCATCCTCCAGGACAGCCCCAGACTCTGCGTGCATCGCTCTCTCTCTCTCTCTCTCTCTCTCTCTCTCTCTCTTGCACACACACACACACACACACACACACACACACACACACACACACACACACACACACACACACACACACACACACACACACACACACACACACACACACACACACACACACACACACACACACACACACACACACACACACACACACACACACACACACACACACACACACACACACACACACACACACAGGGTCCGGCTCTGGGTGATATGGTTTTAGAATTGGAAAGTGTTTCTGGTGTGTCCTTAGGAAACCCTAGAGAGGATGGCTGTATAGATGAATAATCGTCTGGCTAATAGAATGGGCTTCTCTCTCTCTCTCTCTCTCTCTCTCGGTCTCTGTCTTTCACTCTCTCAGTCTGTGTGTGTGTGTGCTCATCCTCTCTTTCTGTATCAATCAAACAACCTCTGAATGAATAATGAGAGCTAAACTTCCAAAAATATTCCGTGATCATATTTCGCCTGCCACTTTTATTTCCTTCCCTACTTTTTTCTTTTCCTGGTAGCACAATTGTATTTCTAAAACCACTTGGATTTCATCCTCTCTTATTTATATCTTTTTTTATCTGTCCCTTTCACATTCTCCCTCTCCCCAGTCTCTTACTGTTGTTCCCTCGCCCGCCGACTGACTGACTGACGCACACACGCACGCCGACAACGCACACACACGCCAAGTTGTTCACGTCCATATGCTAATGGCGCGATGGCTGCTCTCGACAGACGCTGGGCAAGGTGGGCCGTGTGCAGCAGATCTACTCTGACAGCGACCTGAAGGTGGAGGTCTGTGGCACCTCGTGGACGTACAATCCAGCCGCTGTCACCAAGGTGGCCCCCTCCGGCTCGGCTGTCACCAACGCCTCGGGAGGTAGGTTTCACGTTCTCCCCTCGTGACACGCTGACCGACCTCTGAGAACCCCCGGGGGGGGGGGGGGGAGCGGGAGCTCTCGTCGCGCTTGATGTACTGCACGCTCGCCCCCCCCCCTCCCCAAGTGTCTGATCGGGGTTCTGACCGGTCTCGTCTCTTGTGTGTTTTGCAACAGAGCGTCTGTCCCAGCTACTGAAGAAGCTGTTTGAGACGCAGGAGTCGGGCGACATCAACGAGGAACTGGTGAAGGCGGCGGCCAACGGAGACCTGGCCAAGGTGGAGGACATCCTCATGAGGCCCGACGTGGATGTAAGTGCTCCCGGAAAACCCCCCCCCCCCCCCCCCAAAACAATGCCGCCACACACATACGACATCCTCGGTTGGAGGCTTTGTGTGACTGGTTTTGAGTAAGCTAGCCGCTAGCCCTTTTTCGGTGGCCTCATTTCATATCCTTTCATTACGATGTTTACAGTGGATTGTGGTGACTGAGAGGATTTCTGCGTAGCATCGCCAAAGGCAAACTGCGAGCCGCATTTTTATTCAGATTCTGTGTCATTAAGTGATCTCGAAAAATGAAGCGTAAATATCCCTTATTTTTCATGCTAATTCGTAGCTCATTGGTCTGCGTAGGGTCCTACGACCGTCGTTTGATTCATGCGTGAACTAAATCCCCCCCCCCCCCTTCCCGCCCATGTAACATTTGCATATACTTGGTCATAAACCGTATTTCCAGCTGAATTGCCTTCACTTGTTTTGTTCTCTAGTTAAGAAGGAAGGAAGAGTCCTAGGAGAGGCGTATAGTGATCCACCGTTAGTCTGAGAAGCATTAAGCCTGGGCCCAGAGGAGAACCCAAGAGCTATTGTGTTTACTGCAGCACGCGGCAGTTAAGAGTCTCAACATAAACCTGAGACCTTCCCCTCGTCCAGCCACACAGTCTCTGTCCTGTCTCAGGCTAGACCACACGCCCATGCCCAAAACCGTACTTAAAACGGGTTATTTCTATCAGTACTATCAATAACTACCAATGGATATACCAGGGTCTCCAAACAGTTAATAAATGATGAGCTTTGCTTGGTTGAATGGATTTTCTTACACAACCCGTTTTCCAACAGCTCCTAGTACCATGCATGATGTAATGATGCAGGGGCCGATATGAATGGCTGCCGAGCAGTTGTGTGTGTGCGTGTGCGTGTGCTTGTATGCGCATACATGTGTGTGTGTGTGTGTGTGTGTGTGTGTGTGTAAATGGTATCATTTGCAAGAGACACAAGGCCTTGGCTCCGTAAAGTGTGTGTGTGTGTGTGTGTGTGTGTGTGTGTGTGTGTGTGTGTGTGTGTGTGTGTGTGTGTGTGTGTGTGTGTGTGTGTGTGTGTGTGTGTGTGTGTGTGTGTGTGTGTGTGTGTGTGTGTGTGTGTGTGTGTGTGTGTGTGTGTGTGTGTGTGTGTGTGTGTGTGTGTGTGTGGTGAAGGCTGGCCAGGTGCCTTACCGCCTTTCAGTGGAATTATTTGCTTAAAGCTGAGCGCACTGTGCTCGACCAAGGGATCCGCCTGCCAGGACAAGAGACATCTTGAGACTCCCAAAGGAGTCCACATTAATATTTATGCACTGAATTATTGCAGTGCTGCTGTCTGTGCCGAGCACGCACACTCACAAATGCATGCACACACACTCACATGCACGCACACTTGAAACACACACACACACTCCCCTAATGCGGTACGGTTCCAAGTGAACAGATAGTACTATAGATGAAATCATGCAGCATACCACACACACACACACACACACGTCTCCTCACACGTCTCCTGTTTTCTCATTTTGCAGGTGAACGGGCAGTGTGCGGGCCACACGGCCATGCAGGCAGCCAGTCAAAACGGTCATGTGGATGTGCTCAAGCTGCTGCTCAAACACAGCGTGGACCTGGAAGCCGAGGTGGGCCCACCACACATTCATTTTTCCTCCTTACAAGCTTGATGTTCATATTTATCGCACCTCCTACTACTGCTACTGCTACTGCTACTACTGCTGCTGCTGCTGCTGCTGCTACTACTACTACTACTACTACTACTACTACTACTACTACTACTGCTACTGCTACTGCTACTGCTGCTGCTGCTGCTGCTGCTGCTGCTACTACTACTACTACTACTACTACTACTACTACAACTTACTGGAGCTGCATTGAAATACATCTTGTATACACACACACACACACACACACACACACACACACACACACACACACACACACACACACACACACACACACACACACACACACACTCTGACTCATTTCTGGCCAGAAAAACTGCCCAGAAACCTCAGAGACGACGGTGTTTACAAGAGCCCTGTGTACGACTTAAGCTTTGGAGTTGGACACACGTTGTACCTCTTCTTGTTGGATACAAACAGCTGCTCGGTGTTTACCCTCCCTGAGAGCGTGGACTAACCCTTGAGTCAAACCAGGACATATTTACACTTTGTTAGCTAACATTACCGCTGGGATTTACTTGACAGGTCAGGATACGCAGGAAGGCTTTTGCCTGTTGTATATTATTATGAGTCGTTATTAATCATTATACCGTGGTATTGGGAAAACAGAGTTGAAGCTAGTATTTTTCTGTGCACAAATGTTCTTGTCTTAAAGCGCAAAGATGCATCTGCACAGGAGGGGAAATCAAGTGTGAATCCTTTTTTAAAGCCATTAAAGACGGTGCGTCTTGATATTTTGCCCAGGACAAAGATGGAGACCGGGCGGTCCATCACGCAGCCTTCGGGGACGAAGGCTCGGTCATAGAGGTCCTGCAGAGGGGCGGGGCCGACCTGAACGCCAGGAACAAGCGCAGGCAGACGCCACTGCACATCGCTGTCAACAAGGGCCACCTCCAGGTGGTCAAAACCCTGCTGGATTTCGGCTGTCACCCCAGCCTCCAGGTATAGTTTATTTTTGTCTCCACTCACACTGACGATGCCCTTGGATGTTGACATTAACCTCGAGTTGACACGAGTGATGATTTTTATGGCTTTTTTTTTTTCCTCGTAGGATTCGGAAGGCGACACGCCCCTGCACGACGCCATCAGCAAGAAGAGAGACGACATGCTGTCGGTGTTGTTGGAGGCCAGCGCTGACGTCACCATCACCAACAACAACGGCTTCAACGCCCTGCACCACGCCGCCCTGCGAGGGAATCCCAGGTACCACAGAGATAGACTCCTAAGAACGGCCGGCCGGTCGCTAGTCTACAGAAGCGGTGCTTATTTTCCAGCGTGGACTGAGGGAAGTCCATTTGGGCTCCCTAACTGGCCCATCTATAAATGCTGCTCTGGGGCAGTCCAGCAATTCCTTATTGCCCACTCATTTCGTTTTTAAAGAAAATCACCCACCGCTAGACTGGATAGATTAAGTGATTTCTATCTCTTGCCAGACTCAATCATGCCACCCACTCGTCTCTTCTTCATTTGACAAAAATGGCAGTACCCTGAAATGTATATTTATAGCGTAAACTCCCAGTGGTAGTGGGAGGATCTATCTTACCGTGTGTGAAATTCACATTGTGTAAATGGGACAGTGGATAACGGTGGTGAATTCAACCAGGCCCAATTAACCCAGCACTGAAACTAAATAAGTTGACGGTGCACGTAAGGGAATGCACACACACACACACACACACACACACACACACACACACACACACACACACACACACACACACACACACACACACACACACACACACACACACACACACACACACACACACACACACACACACACACACACACACACACACACACACACACACACACACACACACACACACACACACACACACACAAAATTAAAATGTATTCATATTAGTGCTGTTGTTGCAGCATCCGCTTTAAATAGTTTTAGACCGTTTTCATTGAAACTCACATTCAACAGGGTTTGATGTTTCCCTAGAGGCTATAGCATAGCATCCATGCTACACCAGCTGGTATAGATTTAAATTGACATAATGCTACCTTTGAGACCCTCAAAGCATCTGTCAAATAGTGTTTTTTTCCCCCCCATGTAGTTAATAGCCCATGAAGTTCATTATTGTATCTTTTTACTGTTATGGCGGATGCTGTTTTTGATTTTATTTGGCTCTGCAAGCTAGCGGTGGCGGCCAGCCTCCAGCGTCAGCCCTGCCTAGCAGCAGCAGCCCCTGCCTCGTCCTTGGCCGTGGCTATTTGTGGTTCCACCTGGCTGCCGCCGTTCCTCCCAGTGCTGCTGGGGCTTATTTTAGTCTCCGTTATAAAAGTATAACGGATGGCCCGGTGTGCTGTAAGGTGACTGACGTCTGTGTTATTTCAAGTGTCAGTGACTATTCTTTGTGTTCATGTCAATAGTAGCGTCCCCCTTTATTTATTTGTTTGTTTGCCCTGCTGCGCTGGATGGGCTGTGTTTGCACACGGGGCAGTGCCTCCTCTGCATGCGTGAGTGATTTCTGTGTTTTCGTCCCGGGCCAAGGGGACAGACATTGTCATTCTCCGGTTGTTGGCACACGCCTTGGCTCCGCCACCAATGCAATTGGGGTCTTACAGCCGTCGTGTCGTGATGGAGGCTCCAGCGGCCCCAGGCCGGCGCGGGGCCCCGTCTCGAGCTCCCCTCGGACCAGACGGCTCCCTGATAGATAGCCTGTTGGACAATATTCTGGGCCGCAATCACCCTGCTTCTGACATTCTATTTCCTGCCGGGCACCCGGAAATGCATTGGTCATTTTTCACAGCACTGTGACATGGCAATAGCGCATATATATATATATATATATATATATATATATATATATATATATATATATATATATATATATATATATATATATATATATAATATATATATATATATATATATATATATAATATATATATATATATATATATATATATATATATATATATATATATTATATATATATATATATATATATATATATATATATATATATATATATATATAAAACATTTTCAACTGGTAATAACATCAAAGTCCGATGATAAATCCTTTGGGTTAGAGTTTCATATGAAGCATAATGCTCTTGTTCTTGGTTGCCGGTGTCTGGTCAGCCGCAGGGGGTCTCTTGCACCCCTCACCTTCCTCTGGCTGTTATTAACTTGGAGGTCAAAAGTTATGGTTTTGGACTCACTGTTCACGCGTCTTCGTGTGTGGCGTATTGTGTGTGTGTGTGTGTGTGTTGTGCTCTTTGTGTAAGTCCGCGCTCTTACCGTCACAAGGAACGAAGCTATATGTCGTCTGGTCCAATAGGGTCCATTTACTTTTATTTTACACTCGAGCTCCTCTCTCCCCCCCCGCCAATATTGAAGGAAAGGTCGTCTGTGCTCAGCCTCACTCCTTGAAAAACCCTACCACTCCTTTAAAATCTCTCCCTGGGTTGAAGTGAAAATGGCCGTTGTTCATGCTTGTGGGTGTTGCAGGGGGCAGTTGTGTTGATGAGTGTTTGCCGCGAGTCCATCTGCGGGGGGGGGCGTGTTGTTGCTGAAAACCCCCCCACCCCCCCCCCCCGGTGACTGTCTTGACTATGACTGTAACCCCTCCAGAACATGGTGGTGAAGCCTCTCCAGTGTGGGAGATCCCTGGGTAACAACCGGCCTTATTTATCCATTCAAAATGTGGGTCCACTATCGTGTAGGATTGGGTATCGTTAGGATTTTATTGATACTGCTTCCCCTTTATCGGCCGCGGTTTTATTGCTTCGGAAGCTTCATCAATACTCAATGCTGGTCTCTTTTTTTATTTTTTTATTTTCTTGGATTCATTTTGTAAGACACGGAGACACTTTAATAAAACGAGACTCAACGCTGTGTTGTATTTAATAGCCAGGCAAAGTGTTCTTTATTTAGAAGCAACAATGGCAGTGTTCTAAATAAGTCACTGTGATGGTCTGAAATACGGATGGGAGAGCAAACTCTAACCTGGCTCTCGCTCCCTACCTCTGCTCGCCAGTTGGGCCTGGGTGCTGTCTCCTAATTTTTTTTAATCCTAGCATTCTCAACAATATTAGCATTTAATTATGTGCCCATTTGTTATCATTTGCACGGTCTAGCGGACTGGTGTACGCACGCGGGAAGAGACGGCCCGTGTAGCACTCGGGGAAAAACTGCATTTCGGTTGATTTATTTTCCAAATGGAGGGTATGGCCTCCCTTGCTGGCAGGGCTTTCTATTGCACTTGTGTGACTGTGAGCGTGGTCGTCGTCAAATCAACTGAATGGTAACCTAAGCTCTGTTTGGAACCACTCTCAAGGGGGGCGGCCGGGATAAGGACGATGACAGCGGCACTCTTATGTTGGTGTCCTGGCGGTTGTGGTTGTTACCGCTTCCCGGTGTTTTTTTTTAATTTGTTTTAGTGTTTTTCGGTGAGTAAAGCTGAAAGTCCCCCCCCCCCCCCCCTCCCCCCCTGTAATTCATAGCTAGTCTGGTCTCTCCAATCACCAGAATGAAAGAGCAGCTGCATGTGAAAAAAGTAAAAAGACAACCGCTACCTCCCCGTGACCCCTGGTTTCCACGGCTCCACTTGATCTTCTGGAAGTGCTGAGAAGACATTCATCATCTAACCGTTGTCTGCATTTGTATGTTTAGCCACCAGGCGAAGTGTGTGTGTGTGTGTGTGTGTGTGTGTGTGTGTGTGTGTGTGTGCAGGTGACTGATGAGTCTGCCCATGCTCAGACTCTGATACCGAGACAAATCAACTCCGCCCGGTGCGGGCCTGGTAATCTGGGTGCCCGGCTATACATCACCCCCTTCATTACTCTCTCACACACACACACACACACGTGTCGTGAATTACGCTGTGTGTAAATGCAATTCCTCATAAATTAGACCTTGTTATGTTCTACAAACGCCTGCAAAGTGAGGTAGGGGGGGGGGCGAGGAGAGAACAAACGATAACATGTTGTCGGGCTGAGGCTTCTCCTCCCGGGCGGCCATGATGCCTGCATGTGTTTACCGCGGCGAAGGGAGGGAGCCTGGTTCGTCTCCGTGTCTCTCTGGTCCTCTCGGACCACATTTCGGGGCCCAGTGGCTGCTCCGACACTGTAAACAGTGCGATTAATAGCCCGTGACTCATAAAGGGTCTCTCCAAACACACGCGCCACTGTGGCTGCCTGCCGCCTGCCTCGCCTCACGCCTCGTTCCGTCCTCCCACATTTTCTACCCTCTTTAAACGCAGACCGCGACCTTATTTAAGATGTTACCGTGGCGAAGGGGTCGTTCCCCCCCCCCCCCCCCCTCTCCAGTGGCCCATTACCTCACCTGAAGCGCGGCAAATGCAGTGCCCACTCTGGGTCTTTGCCAATGCCAATGTGCGTGTTCCCGGCGCGTAATGGTGTGCTCTGGCAGAACGAGCGCTGCGATGGCAGCCTTTTCTCGTAAGCGTGTTGATGATGAGATCAGGGGGGGGGGGGGGATTGTGTGCTGCGGGCCTGCCTGCCTGCCTGTGGAGAGACGACTGCGTGGAAGCAGGCCCAATGTTTGAGTTTCTCCCCGGCTCAGAGCTGCGTCTCCGCTGCTCTGCGCCGCACTGTGGGTTCTTTATGGAACTGTGGCGTGTGTCGCCACATCCCTCCGCCCTATCACCCCTCCCTGCCTCCCTCCCCCCTGCGCTCAGATTAAGCTTATCTGGATGAGGTCTGCCCAGGCTGCCGCAGTGGTGTTTGATTGCCCCCCTGTCACATTGGACACGTGTGGGGGGGGGGGGGGGTGTCTGTCGCTGGCACAAACTGTTCATTATGGAAAAATGTTTTTAGCGTGTAATAATTTGGAATTTAATTTTGCTCGCTTCGACGCTCACTGTGCCATGGTGTAATTATATGATTGTACGCATGCCAAAGTTAGGCTGGGTTATTAATATATATATAAAAACATTTTATTGTCAATTTTCCCCACATAAACGGTAAATGTGTTCAATTGTTCCGGAGAACTGCAGTCTAACCCTCGCTTTCTGGTTTTTCTTTTATTTCACTCGTCAGCTTCTCGCCAGTTACTCAGTACCTGTAAAACCCCCTTCCTTCACTTTACCCCTCCCCAAGGTCAATTTGACACGCACTTAATTGTCAGCCAAATTAGACAAATTGAGAGTGGTGCGAGGGAGGGAGGGAGATGGAGAGGCAAAGAGGGGGAGAGGGATGAAGACGAAATAAAAGGGCAGGAGACACTGCATGTTTTGAGTTTGATCTGCCTGCATACACTGCGGCATTAGGTGTGTGTGTGTGTGTGTGTGTGTGTGTGTGTGTGTGTGTGTGTGTGTGTGTGTGTGTGTGTGTGTGTGTGTGTGTGTGTGTGTGTGTGTGTGTGTGTGTGTGTGTGTGTGTGTGTGTGTGTGTGTGTGTGTGTGTGTGTGTGTGTGTGTGTGTGTGTGTAAGAAGTGTGATTTGTGCATTCAGCTGCTGTCCTCTGGAGCATCTGGCTCTAATCTCCTCCTCCAGGTCCAGTCTCAATACAGGACACTCAGGGTAGTGGGGTCCATACTCTGTGTGTATGTGTGCATATGCCTGAACACACTCCGTTGTCTTTTAACACTCCTAATTTAGCTTTAGACCCACTCTTTACAATGTCATTGTACTCCCACTGTGCCATGTTGCTCTGGTACCTCCCGGGCATCAATCTCAGATCCCCAACAGTGTAATCGACTCTTATCAGCCAGTGACAGTTGGTGCGAGGCTGGGGTTGTCTTCAGTGGCTGCGTGCGGCAGGCCTGCCGTTCCAGAGACACTTAAAAAACGCAAACGCTCGAGCAGAAAGGGTGAGGCGAAACTGAAAAAGGGTCTTCAAGCTTAGGATAAGTTATTTTTTTTTATTTTTGTCATGTATTCAGATACAGGTTTCACACGGGGACACGTGAAGGGTAATCAACACAACACTCCTCTTGCATGTACCATTCGGCTGGCCCACCGGGCAGCGGCGTGGCTCTGGTCGTCTTCCAAGGCGGTTACATTTAGGACCGCACAACGTCGGGGGGGGGAGGAGGAGGAGGAGAGCTCCTGTAGTCATCAAAGCATAGCTACAGCTGGTTGAAGGGGACCAAATCCATTCAAGAGGTGATTTGGTTCCATTTTACCAGCTTTAGCAAAGCATTGTGGATCACACTTTCCGAGGGAACAGGAGCAGGAACCTGTGGTGGTGGTGGTAAAGCGTCGTCCAGGCCTATAGATGGTTGTCTTACCAGTTAAGTCTGCACAGAAACACGCGGTGTAAAAATACAAGAGGAGTGGCTTGGGCTTCATGTTTACACTCGGACAACCTCATCCATCTCTTTTTCTGCTCACTTTCAATCTGTCTTGATGCATGCTTATATATAGCACACACACACACACACACGCACAACTTTTCACTCTCTATGCTATCCAGCCGATCTATTTAACCTCGATGCTGTCTTGTAAGTCACCTCCACACACACACACACACACACACACACAACTTTTTAGAGGGGGGGAAAAATAGTTGCAGAAGAAAAGGATAATATGTGACCGTGCGCTTGAGTTAAATAGCGTTGACAGATGGGCCATCAATATACTTCTGCCTCGGTCACTGAGGCGGCCGATAGACAAACACACACACACACACACACACACACTGGCGTACACACCGCTTCTCGGCATCGCTGAAACGGCACCCTCGGGTGTTAAGTCACAACATTCATTTGGAACAGTCAATTAAGTCCTAGAGACGAGATGTTTTAGACGGCACAATATGACACTGACTGAGGGCAGAGCCGCCCTGCCTCGGGACGGCTAGGCTGCATTGCGTGAGTCTCCTTTTATTTTAGGCTTCTTTAATCAATGCTAAAGGTTCATCGGGAGTGTTTTGCACACGGCACTAGAGGCCTAGTCAGCTCTTACATTTATTGACTAGGCTTGCCCCCCCCCCACACACACACACACACACACACACACACACACCATACCCCCACCCCTCTCCTGTCCATGAGCTCTGAGTGACCGACGACAGCTGAAGGATAGACTGAGCTGCTTGTAGACACGATGGAGGTCAACACAGGGCCAGCTTGATATGGCACGCCAGGCGCAGGTCTATTTGTGACTTGCACTCAAACGCACAAACGCAGGCACACACACACACACACACACACATACGTGCATACACCCCCGACCACTTCGCCACACATTCACACAGCCGAGTCAGGTGGCCACTGCGCTGGCTCCGTTCTACTGGCCATAACAGGGCAAAAAGAGCCACCGAGGAGGAGCGACCAAGAGCAGGGCATTTGATAATGTCACCCATCTGCTGTGGGTGTCACTCAAGCCAGGCGGGTCGCCCCCCCCCCCTCCTGGGGCCGGGCGGTGCCGGTCAATGCAAGCCATGCGCTCCAGGCCCCCCCCAGACAAACCAGCGCTGATATGGCTCACCATACCTAGTGAACGAGAAGAAGCAAGGCAGGCACATGAAGACGGGAAAGGGAACGGGAAAGAGTGAGGATTAGAATGTAGAGAAATCCGCTGAGAGCCAGAGGGAGTCTGTGTTTTATATTGTTTGTGCGGTGTATGCTAAAGAGACACCATTAACTTTATAATTAGGAGTATCTTATATGTTGCGCACATTTTATTTATTTTTTGTTCCTTCTTTGGGTTCGGGTGATTCAAATTGGGTTTGGCAACTATTTAGTAAAAGCTTGGCCTCCCAAAATGGTTTTGAAGTTGTGATAATATTTGATTCAAGTCCTGTCTTCCCCTCCGACCCCGGTTAAAAACCCACAGTGCTCCCTCCATTTTAGTCTTCATGCATCAAATATGACTGAGCTCAAGCAAAAAAAATGGAACAAGGGATGAGGTGCAGCAAACCCTCATTTCTTTGGCAGTCAGTTTTAATTTGTTTTACCCCCCCACCACACCACACCTACCACCACCACCACCACCACCACCCCTAGATGCCAGTGTTATAGAAATGCAGTTAAGAATCTCCTCTCAGCTTCACGTCCTTCAAATAAAACGGAATGGCCGGTGACGCCACACACAGAATATTAATGTCATTTAAATCAAGCGGTTTAGTTTTTAAATAAATTAAAGAGTGTGTGTGTGTGTGTGTGTGTGTGTGTGTGTGTGTCCACCTCTCCGCTGCACAGGGTGTGACGCAGATTTTTCCTTTTTTAAAGTAACGTCCTCCCAGGGTACTGAGACACCCTTGTAGAACATTTGTCTATTAGCAAAACCAGCCCGTTCCCTTTTGAGATGTGGTGTAGTTAAATGGAGATTAATAAGAGTTAGGATCTTAATTAGTCTGCATCGCAGGATTCAACAACGCTAGACTAACGGGATATAAATGCAAATTGTCACCAAAAAAAAAAATGAAAAATTAATCGCCTAATCGAATAAACCACGCTTGCTTTGTTCACACAAAATAGATTACATTTGCAGTCAAATTAGTTTTTTTTACTGTTTGCGCCTATATTTCACAACTAAACGGAAGTAATTTTTCGAAGCCCCAGAGAGCACCATTGCTTCTACCACAAGGGGGGCAAAAGGAACAGGAACCCATTTTTTTAAACTAATTCCAGCCTTGTTTGTGGTCTAGTGTGGGGGGGGGGGGCGGTAAGGGAAGCAAAGGTGTTAAGAAAAGGTTAAAAGTGCTAGATATGAATAGCCGCCCAACTCCCCCCCCCCCCCCCCCCCTCTCTCTGTCTCTCTCTCTGTCCCTGGTTCTGTTTCCATTATTAGCTTGAAGCGGTTGACAATTGTAAATCAGCTGACGGGCCCGGAGTCCTCCCTGATCCTGCTTTGTCACTTCTCGACGGCTTAATCTGACCACCATGCGCTACAGCAAAGCATTTGGCAAGCATAGCAAACGTGAACAATGGGAGCAGGAATCGGGGGGGGTGGGGGGGGGGGGGGGGAGCAGGGATATGGGGCAGCCGATGGGGGTGGGGGGGGAGCAGGGATATGGGGCAGCCGATGGGGGTGGGGGTGATGGGGGGGGCGGTGCGGTATAGGTAACAGTGCAGCTATATGATATAGCACTAGGCCAGCAGCGGCCACAGCCGCCCACCACTAACTGCTTCCTCAGCAACTCTCCACTGCTCTCTTAAAATCGCATGTAATAAAAATAAGTGAGGAAAAAAGCAGCGTAGATGACGCCTTGCCGTTGCTGGCCACCCCACCGCCCATTCATTCACCTAACTAAGCAGCACGGAACCCATTGAAAAAAAAATACATGACAGTATTATTATTAGGCGTGGGCAGCCCTGTCACACTGCCCCACTTGCCCAAGCCGGGGGGGGGGGGTTGCATTTCACGGGTTATAATGCAGTAAAAGCACCCACTGACCAAAGGGGATTAGCCGTGCTCTCACACCGATGTCCTAGGCCCAGCCCCAGGCCTTTCCTTATGGTGCAGGTGGGCTTATTTAGTCCCTCAATTCACATCAGAGCGATCAGTAAATCAGAGCCCCGCTGAAACCCTTGATCGCTGTCTCTTTCATTTGCACCCCATGCAATTTGCGCAAGTGCTCTTGGCGTTGCTCAATTGAGAGAATTTGTTTTATCGGCCAAGTCAGCCAGTTTGAGAAAGCAGTAAGTTTCCCTACAGCGATTATTGCTGCAGTGAGACTGCCCAGAGCCAGTATAGCTAATGTATGAGCCCTGCACCACTTTCATTCTCTCTCTCTCTCTCTCTCTCTCTCTGTCTCTCTCTCTCTCTCTCATTCTCATTCTCTCTCTCTCTCTCTCTCTTTCTCTCTCATATATACAAGCACATTAACAGTTTCCATAGTGCATTACATAGTCCACAGCAGCTCTGCCCAACATAATTTTCCATGCGTAGAGAGGAACTGCACCTCGCCAAGAATACATACTTCTTTACATTCCATAGCTATCATATGTTCATATGGGCACATAAAGAAGTATGTACACCAGGGAGGCAATCTCAAGACATCACATTTTTTTTCCTCACCTTTCACCAATGTCAAGGAAGTTACGAGCAGAGCATTTCCCCCCCCCCCCCCCCCCTCCCCCTCACCGTGCTTCCTTCCCAAGTATGGCAGTCTGCACCGTGAGGTGACTTTGAGCATAAATTCAGCTCAAGGCTTTCCTTTTTTAGTAGCCATGTAAGGCTGAACCACCGGTACACCCTCCTCTCCTCTCTTCTTCCCTCCCTCCCTCCCTCCCCCCCCCTTCCCCCTCACACACCCCCACGACTGTATCGGAGGTGTTGTGGTCCATACCATAACAGACTGTCCCGGTGACCCCTGCTGTCCTCCAGAGAACTGGGACAAACCATTCAAATCAGGAGGGAGAGGAGGCGGGGGTGGAAGGAGGGGAAGATGATTTAGAGCCCGGCTGGGTCTCAGTTCCACTAGTTGTGGGGTGGTCCTCTTCTTCTTGTTCTTCTTCTTCTTCGAGAAAAAAGGACCAAATTGCCAAAAAGGGGAGATGGCCGTGACGGCCAGGTGAAAGGCGGCAGGGAAAAAAAAAATACTTTCTCCTTTCCCCTCCTTCATAGTGCATGGCGTCCTTGGTTGTTTTCTCTGCATGAAACCACCCCCCCCCCCCTACCTCATCCGAGGCACCGGCGGGCCCCACTGACATGCTACTTGTCCTCACCCCCACCATCCCCGTCCCACTCCTCTCCTCTCAGACTCGTTCTCCCTCCTCTCTCTCTCGCTTTCTCTTTCTCCTCTCTTAATCTCTCCCCACCAACGGCTTCTCCCCTCCCTCTTTCCTTCTCTCTATTTCTATCCCACCCCCTTTCCCCCCCCCCCTCCCTCCCTCCCTCTGCACAATGTGTACCTCCTCCTCCTCCCCTGGCCTGTCCCTCACTTGTCTCTCTCTCTCTCTCCTGTGTCAGCGGCGTCCCCAGTGGCCCTGTGGGTCTGAGCGCCTGCTGATGTTTGAAAAAACTATGGGCTGCAGGGGGAGGGGGCATTGGTATGGGTGGGGGGGGGGTCCAAGTGGAACAGGAAGCTATTGTGAGCAGGATTTGGGCTTTAGGCGCAGGGGGCAGGCCATAGGTCACATGCAGGCGCTAATGCTCGCTCAGCACTTGTGGATTGGCTGTGGCCCCACCACTAGCTTCCACCCACTATCCCCCCCCCCCCCCCCCTAGACTCTCTCTCTCTGCCTCTCCATACATTACATTATCTCTTTCCCCTTCCTTAAGGCAGCTGCACCTGTCTGCATATAACGTGTGTGTGTGTGTATATATATCTGTATCTATATATAGTTACACATACACACACACACACACAAATAGTCTTTAAATAGATATAGTATAGCCTAGCTGCACTAGCTGTTGTATTGAAGCGTGTGGGTAATGGATCAATAGCCATTTGCATGTCTGCGCCAAATGTTCAGGGAGTCTCTAATGAATCCTTGGCCCTGACCAACACATTCCACAAGTCAGCACTCCCATGGTGCAGGCCCCGGGCCCCGGGGGGAAATACAAAATGGACAAATGCGCCATATTCCAGCTTAAGAACGGCAAGGGGAGAATCTCGACCGTATCGAGAAAGGCGACGCGGGCGAACTTAATGTTTGCGCCGGGCCCATACATCTCGACTGCGATTTTATTAATTTATTTATCTCTCTCTCTCCCCCCGACAAAGAAGATAATCGCCACCCAAGATGGCGCATGGGCGAGCGTGGCAGTGTGACGTCCCGCTTAGGAATTGTCACAGCCACCCGAGAGTGTGAGCGAATAGGAGAGAAAAGCGAGGTGGGCGGGTGGGATGGGGTGGTTGACGCCCTCATCCCGACCGTTGGATCAGAGGTCGCGCTAACGTGAGCATACCACTAAGCCCGCCAGACCGGTCCTATCCGGCCAGACCGGTCCTTTGTGGCCTGGATGCCTCCGTCGCGGTGCTGCGTACCTCCACTAGCTTATATCGAGATGGGACGGGACCACGGAGAGCCAGAGAGAAAGAGAAGGCTAAGAAAACGGCGTTACCGCCCTAAAGTGTGATGTGGGTTCAGCCTGTGACACACATCTGCACGGCAATACGTCCCCCGCCGACATCCTCCCGCCCCGCCCCCCCACCCCCCCCCCCCCCTCGGTCACATCTCTGTCAAAACACATCACCGCTGTGTGCCGCTTCTCCCTGACCTGTCCTGCTGTGCATTACCCCTGACGCTTCCGTCACTCCTATAGACACATTCCTGTTCAGCCCAGCCCGTCGTCCATCCTCAAACTTCCCAGCCGTCAATTAAGACCTTCTCCCCATTCTCTCTCTCCCCCCCCCCCCCCTAATGTCTCCTCACATCTGCCTGACAACATCATCTTTAGTTTGCAAAACAAAATAAAAGAAAAAGGGGGGCAGGAAAAAGGTTGTGGAAGTCCCGGTCCGTATTGTATCCCTTGGTCTGAAGAGCACGACAAAAAAAAAAAGTCTTGAGTCGTCTGTCGCAGAGAGGAGCGCATTGTGCCGGTGGGAATGTCTCTCCACACCAGTGTGGGTTTGAGTTAACGAGTCCGTCATTAGATAGCGGTGGGGCTGCAACCATGAAGGCTAATGAGGGAAGGAGCTCCAGTGCTGCTGCAGCGTGTCCGGCCAGAGCCCGGAACACCAGAGAGAGGGGAGAAGGGCAAGTAGTAGGAGGAGGGAGGAGAGAGGAGAGGAGGAGAGAGAAGTGAAGTGTTAGGTAGCAAGCATTATGAGGGAGAGGGCAAAAGTGAAGAACTACTGCATTGGCAAAAGAGGAAAGAAAGAAAGAGGCGAGAGAGAAAGGGAAAGCAGAGACCAAAAAGGCTAAAATCCATGGGGGACCATGGCTATCCCCCCAACCTCACTTCTCCCTCTCCTTGCACCTGTCTCCTCCCACAACCCTCCTCCCACCATGCACACAAAAAGGAAAAGAAAAAGCCTCTTCTTCCTCCCCTCCTGAAAGGAGGAAGCGTTCGCCCAAAGGTGATGCTGCTGCCGCTGGTTAAGCTGTGTCCCGGTGCTGCTCCTGCCTCTGCTGCAGCGAGCTCCGTTCTTCTCCCCCCTTCCGTCTACGCGACTCCCAGTCACGCCGTGCGCCGAACAAACTGATCGCATCCGGAGAGCGCGAGGGAGTCGTATAGATATAGAGATGGAGGGAGGGGGGAGGAGGGGGGGGGAGAGAGAAAGAGGGAAGACGGGACGGCAGACTGCAGGGCCCCGTTTGGGTGACACTCCCGTCCGAAAGCAAAAAGAGAGAGCATATATTACCTGTCGGATCAGTTTCTTCTCTGGGCTGCTCCTCCCCTCTTTCTCTCTCTCTCTCTCTCTCTCTCTCTCTCCTTCTCTCGCTCTCTTTTCTTCATCTCCTTTCCTCCTTTCCTCTCCTGCTCCTCTTTCCCATGGTGAAGGGAGAGGGAGAGCCATAATGACCTAGAGAGAGTGCTCCAGCTGCTGCAGCCATCGTGTGTGTGTGTGTGTGTGTGTGTGCAGGGTGCACGCCTGACTCGCTGAATCAGCTTCTCCGATTGGGGGGCGGGTGGGGGCTACACGCGCCAGAGTCAGGCAGGGGAGAGGGAGGAGGTGGAGGAGGAGGAGAGAATGTGTGCACAGGCATGCATGCACACATGCATTCCCACACAAACGCGAGCCCATACCTTAAGAAGGGAAGTCGTTGAGCGAGCATGGGGAGAGAGAAGGAGCAAGAGAGGGAGGGAGGGAGAGGGGAGAGGAAGTGCGAGAGAAAGAGATGGGGAAGGAGAAAAGGAGGGTGGTGGTGGTGGTGGTGGTGGGGGGGGGACTCTGCAGCACTCTCCTCTCCATCATGTGCATTCTGAGGGAGAGGGAGGGAGGAAGAGAGAGAGAGGCGGAGAGGGAGGGAGAGACGGTGAGAGAGAAAGCGCTTGGGAGGATGCCCTGGTCTGTAGAGGAGGCAGAAAGTGCAGAAAGCAGCCGTCCTCCCATCCTGCCCTTTTCATATTCCGACGACACACCTCCCGTGCCTCCCGCCCGTAGAACACACTTTTTTTTCTTTATTATTCAGTTGGAACTTCACACAATGCGTCGGACAAGGAGGTCTGCTGAATGTGTTTAGAGGGGAAAACGGAAAACGGCGACTTGCTATTCTTGTAGCTGATAGCCTAAGCTTATTTTGAATAGCCATTAATTAAGCAGCAGTCGTCAAATCACCATTTTTTTTTTTTTGGGGGGAGAAGGGCACTTAAAATAAAACAGATTTTTGTAACGTTTCTCATATCTTCAAATGAACTGTTACCCTTGAGGCGTTCTGGCACGCGGTCGCCTTTTAAAAAAAATCGGACAGGGCTGTGGGTAAATTTGGACTACTGGTTTAAGGAGTGCGGATGCAAGTGGATTCCCTTTCCTGCAGTGCAGGGAAAGCTAAGCTAAGCTAAGCTAAGCAGTTAGCGCTCTTGTGTGGCCAAGCATTCGAAACACGCTTCAGCCCCTGTTGCCGGGGCCGCTCCTGTGTCTTCTCACTACCTCCCTTGACCATATTTAGTCAAGCGGTGCAAAAAATAGTTTCCTCTGCTCTTCAACTACCGTCTCTCTCTCTCTCTCCTCTCTCTCTCTCTCTCTCTCTCTCTCTCTCTCTCTCTCCTCTCTCTCTCTCTCTCTCTCTCTCTCTCTCTCTCTCTCTCTCTCTCTCTCTCCTCTCTCTCTCTCTCTCTCTCTCTCTCTCTCCTCTCTCTCTCTCTCTCTCTCCTCTCTCTCTCTCTCTCTCTCTCTCTCTCTCTCTCCTCTCTCTCTCTCTCCTCTCTCTCTCTCTCTCTCTCTCTCTCTCTCTCTCTCTCTCTCTCTCTCTCTTCCATACCCCCTCCCCCCAGCAGCTGCTGCTTCCACAGGCTCCAGGAGGCTTTTCCTCTGCCCCCCCCCCCACCTACCTATCAGTGCCAGCGGCCTGGCAGGGGAGTGCAAGGCCAGCTAGGTCCCGCTGCCGTTTGCCACCCTATTTTTAGCCGCTCCAAATAAAGTGTTCTCCCATGGTTCCGCTTGTATACTCTGCATGCCACGCCCCCCATCCACCCCCACCCCCCTCACCCCCTCCTCTCACTGTTTTACATCCTCCAACACCTTCTCTCCACTACAACCCTGACGACACAGCCAGCGCCGACTCCCCTCCCTCCCCACCACCACGCACTGCAAATGCAACCCACCGTACTCTGTCCTCTTGACCCCCTCCCCTCTCTCTTGCTCTCGGTCTCTTTGCTCTCTCTCTCTCTCTCTGTCTCTGTCTCTCTCTGCTCCCTCGCTCTGTCTCTCTCTGCTCCCTCGCTCTCTCACTCTCTCTCTCTGCTCCCCCTCTCTCTCTCTCTCTCTCTCTCTGCTTCCCCCCTCTCTCTCTCTGCTCCCCCCCTCTCTCTCTCTCGCTCTCTCGCTCTCTCCCTCCGCTCCCTCCTTTTGTGTGTTGGGTCTCTCACGACCATGTCTTCTAAAATAGAGCTGGAACACACTGCTTATGGTAGAGCCTGTGCTCTCAGCGAGGCTGCTCTGCCTCTATACTTAGCGCTCTGCGTATTTAGGAAAAGGGGAGGAGCGCCTTTGAGTGCAAAGTGTCTACAGCATGCGGCGGAAACAACAGGATGGGGACACCATCGCCCGGTGGCTTTGCTTCCTGGCGTATTCGGGGGGAGGGGGGGGAATACATACGTACATTCTGATCTCCTGGTAGCCGAGTCGAGAGGCGGGGGCTCAACCTCTGAAGTTCCGGCCACTTATTTTTTGGTCATTTTTTTTTTTTGTCGAGCTCATTAGTTTTCACGTGTCTTTTTCAAGCGATCCCGAGGCACAGCCACGGAAGAATCTGTTTAATTAGTCGCTCATCACAGGGGCACAGCTATACTGTACACCCATACATGTCCTCTGTGTGCCCTCTCTCGCTCTCTCTCGCTCTCGCTCTCTCTTTTTTTTTTTCTTTTTTTTTACCACCTTCACCTTCTTATTTTCTCCTCTCTCAATGACAGCTCACCGACCCCTGCAACCCTCACACCCAACCTCCACCCACTACCCACCCCCTCCCCACCTCCGCCTCCCGTCTCCATTCTGACTGCACAACTGCCCCGGGATGTGTATGCTAATGTTTTTTTGTGCACGCCATTTACCATGATGTGTTCCCCCTGCAAGTAATCCTATAGACACCGAGCCGCCGCAATTATTCTTATTTTTTTGGCCAGTGAAATTAACAGCATTTGCGATGGCTCCCAGAACTCCCAGGGATGCGGCGGGGGGGGCGGGGGCGGGGGGGGAGAGCACACACGGCACGGTTGTCGTCACACAGGATACGGCGTCCTGATTGAATTCTTCCACTGCGGTGAATCTGGAGATCCATGTGTTCCACGTGTTCCCTTCAGACGAGCTCACTGGCACTCCCTTCTCCCGCTCCGCCGCAATTATCTCCCAAGGCCTTCTTTTTTTTTTTATGAGAGAGGAATTGTGCAGGACTTAAAGTGCGCCATTCAATTAATGCATTGAATCGCCCGCAATTTATCGCTATTCGATTACATTATCTTTACGGCTATTGCAGGAATTGACCATTTGCCAGGTTGGAAATGGATTCCAGGCTAATGTGTCTGCTCAGAACCTGACCTTACATGGGCCATGAAAGTGCCGAATTGCAATGGCCTATATTGACAGCTGTGAATGGCCAACTGTTATTGGGGCGGGGAGGGAAGACAGGTGGGAGGTGGAGGGGGGAGGGGGGGGAGGCTGGTGAGGGGGGAGGGGGGGGAGGCTGGTGAGGGGGGGGATTCTCCCAGCAGTCTACACTTTCCTTTTTTTTTTGTAGACCCCCCCCTTTTAAATTATTTTGGCTCTTAACTTTTTTCCTGCTTTGCAGTAAAGCTCTCACAGTGGCACTTGAATGCCAATGCACATGTGAGCACACTCGTTTCTCTTTTCCCATCCCCCCTTTTCTGCACCATAGTATGCCTTAAGTGTATGCCTTATGGCCATTCATCTAAACTACGTTTTGAAATGGCGGATAAACGTCGGTAAACAGAGTTTGAACCTTTAGAGCTTTTCTGCTGCCACACACACACACACGGTGTTCTTCCGCTTTCCCCCGGGTGTCCATTCTCCTTACATTTTCCTACCCACCAGTTTAATCTCAATTACAGCCAGACGTTCCCACCTGCCCCTAAATCCAACATACATCCTTCCCTCATGATGAATAGTATCGGGCTGGATGTTTAGCCGAGCAGTTAATCGATCAGTCTCCCCCCCCCCCCCCCTGCTAATGGATGGTTTGTTTTTGTTTCATTGGATAAAGGGGTGGGGTTCCCCCCCCCCCCCCCCCCCCCCTGTGCTCTTCCTCACAGACTCGCTCCAGAGTCTGGCGTCTTTATTTAATTAAAATGAAAACCAAAAACTATCTTGGCTCGTCATCGTACATATCGGGAGTTCTGTTGGGGGTGGAAACCTGTTTTGACGGCAGAGAGAGACAAGCTCAGCATTTCAGACCACATGCATATGGTGGTTCTCTCAGACGGGTCAGCTTGTCAGTTCTTCTCTGACGCCAGGCGGTCTGTCTAAAAGAGGAAAGGCAGAGGGGAGGGGGGTGGCGGGGGGAGGATTACTATGGGGAATTCTGGTGCGCTTCAGAGGGCAGGAACACCTCGTCCTTCTCCGGCTCAGGCCCGGCTCCCGCTTCAGACCCCGGCCCCCCGTATTCCTCCTCTCTGCGTGTCAGTCTAAAAGTCAACACCGCAGAAGGATTACAGCCACTTCCAAAAGAGTCCAGTTATTATTTTTCTTTTACTTCTTCTTCTTCTCCTTCGTAGTAAATCTCTCTCTGCTCTCCCGCCTGCTTTTGGTTTATCGCCTCCCGCGCCTCGGACTCCGTACCACGCCCCGCCCTCCCTCCATAAACGCCTTGCTCCACTCCTTACTCCCCTCTTCATTCTTTTTACACGGTGCATCATTGGGCGGGGAGGGGGAGGTTCGCGGCGGCGGCGGTGGTGGCGGCGGTGGTGGTGGTGGTGGTGGTGGTGGTGGTGGTGGAGGTTGAGGGGGAGTGGAGGCCATTGAGTGGGAGCTGAAATAAAAGTGATTTATGAATGGGGCCAGCCTCCACCCGAGTGCCGGATTGGTAGGGTAGCCGATGGCAGGCTCGTCGTGGGCTCTCTGATCCTCCTCCGCTCCCATTGTTAAACTCCTGCAGCACTGCAGGCGGAAGCTCCCCTCCCACGTCTCTGATCCTTTTACGGTGCCCCACACACACACCGCTGCTTGAGTGACTCATAAACACTCCACAAACACCTATCTTCGTGTGTGTGCGTGTGTGTGCGTGTGTGTGTGTGTGTGCGTGTGTGTGTGTGTGCGTGTGTGTGTGCGTGTGTGTGTGCGTGTGTGTGCGTGTGTGTGTGTGTGTGTGTGTGTGTGTGTGTGTGTGTGTGTGTGTGTGTGTGTGTGTGTGTGTGTGTGTGTGTGTGTGTGTGTGTGTGTGTGTGTGTGTGTGTGTGTGTGTGTGTGTGTGTGTGTGTGTGTGTGTGTGTGTGTGTGTGTGTGTGTGTGTGTGTGTGTGGTGTGTGTGTGTGTGTGTGTGTGTGTGTGTGTGTGTGTGTGTGTGTGTGTGTGTGTGTGTGTGCGCGCGCGCGCAGGCATACCCCCCCCCCCACACAAGGCCCAAAGTGATATAGTTGCGCTTGTGTGCGTCACCGTCAGGAGTAGAAGCGTGTTACGATGCTGTATGTGATGTGTTCACAGTCCTGTCCCAACGGTCACTCACCATGCCTGCCTGTCCCACCGGTTAATATAAGGGGAGGAGTGAGCCGTCTGGCATGTGTCACAAGTGTAACTCATCAGCCACGCGACGGGCCATTAGTCTGTGTCTGTGTGTTAATCGGCTGTGTCCTGACTGCATCCTTTTTTGTTTTTCTTCTTCCATCGGGGTAATATAGGCTAATTCTTTATGACGGGACGGTGCAGATGATGAGCTCAGTCAAAGACAGGGCAGGGCAATAAGTGCTCCCGCTGTAATTCATTAAAAGATAAATGATCTCCGAGATGCGTTCCCAGTCACCTCCGGAATCCAAATGAGCCGCCATTATTGAGCCCTGTGAGACAATGTCTTCATTCACTCTCACACTGTTCCGCACTCGCAGAATGTATAATTCTGTTGCACTTCTTTCTATTTTTTTATTTCTTTATTTAGACAGCCCAGACACAGACCGAAGTTGAGGCTGGAGAGATTTATCTCCATAGTTAATTTCATTACCCTTTAATGCAATTGGACTCCCCTGTCCAGGTGACTAATTGAAGGTGGCAGCCGGGCGGCGAGGCAGGCCAAAGAACCCGGGCCCACTAAAACACTCTCCTGAGCACGGCCCGCCATGTCGGGGTCCCGCCTCTCCCCTGTGCGCCGAGACCGCTCCAGCAGATCAGCCAATGGAGGACTCTGGGGGGCTGGGCCAGCCGTGGCGTGGGGCCAATAGATAAGCTCACCGATGGGCCCTAATGCTCTCTTTTCCACACTGGATCCCCAGCATCTGTGTGCATGCCGGGGGAGAGAGGCGGCGTGGGTTGGTATGGGGGAATGAGAGCAGCACTGCAGGAGAAATGGGTGGGGAGGGGGGTGGGTGGAGGGGGAGGGGGTGGGGGGTGGGGGGAGCAGGCGTAGGCTGACGGGATAAAGGAGACAAAAGGTAAACAAAATGGATGTCAAGTAGGATTTCATGAAGTCCACTGGACGGGCACTTATGTGCCGTGCCGTACCTGCCAAACCTAGAAAGAAGAACGTTTATTTGTGGCAGATGCCTTTAAGTGCCTAAGCTATGCAGGTAGTAAATATGACAGAGCAAGGTTATGCACTTCCACCACACAGCTGTTTGGGCATCTTTTAATACCCCCACCCCAACCCCCTTCCATGTTAAAAAACAAATATAGTTTGTTTGTTGGCTTGATTGATTGGAACAAGTCATGGGATTTATTTGTTCATTTAATGTCAACGGCTTAATGCTCCTCGGTGAGTTTGTGTTCCCACGCCGTGACGTCAGCGCGCTTCTGCTGCAGGGAGCAGGGACGCAAACGCATTCATTTGAATGGATGTGATGCAACGCAATGTTGGCCAATGTTGATTTGGCTCCAAATAACATTGTTTGCCCTCTGTTTGGGTGTGTGTGTGTGTGTGTGTGTGTGTGTGTGTGCGCGCGCGCCAGGGAGCTTCCATTTCATGTGTTCAGTACATCACGGTGTCTTTAGCAAAGCTCCAAGGGACTCGTGCAGACCCGCGTCCACACCTGAACCAGAGGCCTAGTCCGTGAATAATGCAGGTCAGGTTACCGTGGTAACCCCGTACAGCCACTGTAGAGTCGATGACCACGATGCAAATTGCGTGTGACGGGTCAGAGGGGACGAGCTTTGTGTGTGTGTGTATGCGAAGTTTAATCCGTGAAAGTGCCGCAGTACGAGTCTCCTTCTGGCGACATCAGCCGCGGAGATCAGGAGAAGCCCATCCCGTCTGTAGCCATCTGTAGCGAGGTGGGCATCGCCGTAGCGCGCAAACCCTTGTGTTAGCCGTTGTAATGTGGACTCGCGTCCCAAGTCCCATTCCTCCGGAAAATTAGCCGCGAGGAGGTTTTGCGTGCGGCTCTGGGGGGGTACGGCTTGTTGTCTCAGCGCTTACGGGGGTAGACAATGGCTGATACAAGGCCCTTTTGCTCCCTATTATTCCACTCTGCAAACGGTGGATTTTTAATTACCAACGCAGGGCGCCGGGAGTCACATGCGGCTTCCTCCGCATGTGAGAACCCGATGACCATCGGCATACTTTTTTTCTTTTTTTTCTTTTCTTTTTTGAGCGCTATATGGCGAACCCCCACCCCCCTCCCCCCTCCCCTCCACCCCCATCCCACGGTATTGATTTAAGAGGCACTTTAGGCCTCAACCGCTGGCCCGTGCCTATGCGTTGCAGGTAGTCCTCCTTACAAGCCCACCAGGGCGGTGGTGTGAAGTGGATCAGAGGCAAAGGGGGGGGGGGGGAGAGAGATTTACAGTGGTAGATTTATGGTGAGACCCGGAGGATGATGAGAGCCTTTCAGGCAGCCTGCCCGTCCCGTTGCAATGCAGCCATTGATCTAAAGGAGGTTGGTTGGTATTTATCTCTGCCTGGAACCTTCTGAGCTTTAAAAAAAACAAAAAATGTTTTATATATATATATTTATATATCAAACTCTGGGTAATGCAGCCCGATGTTCCCTACACAGCGGTGTCGGGGAACGCCATGTTGACGGGAAACGCTCGGCTCTCCACAAGAAACTTGACCTGCTGCAGCAGCAGTGACTGCGGCGGAGTGGAGGGGGGGGGGGGGGGGTCACTGCCCGTTATATTCTATCAGGTGTGGTTACACCTGTTCATCATTGGGGCTCTTTGAGCGCCGAGTGGTTTTAACGGTTCACACTTTTAACACTTCCCTCGCCCAAAGGCCACCGATTTTTTTTTATTTCTGGTCATATTTTATACACAAATAATTTTGTGGCTTTGCGAGCATCCGATGTTAACTGCCCTGTTCTTAATTTTTATGTAGGTGACTAAATGTTACTGTCTCTTTGACTTCAGACTCACTGCAGCTTGCCCTAAAATTCCCATTTGGGTATTTAGCAATCATTTGGACCCTCCTCACCGAGGCATACATGGAAGATCATATACCAGTCATTACATGGTTGTTACACAGTCTGTTAAACGGTGCACAATGACGCAATTAACCAACCCTAATATAACGCATTCATGAGGTGGAGATGACCCCTTTGTTCTAACATGATCTGTGTCCACTTGTTTTCACTCCTTTTTTTTGTTCTCTTCCAAAGCCACGGCTAACGGATGTGTGTTAGGACTATTATGGCCGGTGCAGAAATTAGAACGGTTCTTTTTTTTTTTTTCATCTTCCCAATGGCGTGGCGGGGAATAAAGTGCACAGGAAGTACAAGCGTGCGGGGAAATAATTGGGTCATCTGGAACCGATGGGACATTAACCGCGTGCCATCGTACATCGGGCGTCCCCCTGCGCCGTCTTCATAAGTCCCCGTGAATCGGGACCATAATGCCATAATGCTCGGGTGATTTAGGGCTAATTAACGCCAAGGTGTAACGCGCCGCTCGCCGTCTTCCGATGGTCCCTCCGTGAATGGGGAACCGAGATGTTTGCAAGCGCACCTGCCCCCTACCCACCATCCCCTCCCCAAACAACCTCCCCGAGCCGTCATCCATGGCCTCTTGTCGCTACGGTGATAACCCAGAACGTTGGAGTCAGCCACTTCCCCGGCTCCACTCCCCCCCCCTCCTCCTCCTCCCACCTCTCATCCAAATTTATGCAGATATTCCTTAATAAAACGCATGCTCACTCAGGGGCATCAGGTATACAAAGACGGGGTAAGGTCACACCGAGTGTGGAAATTACTCTCTCCTAGCGGGGTAATGAAATCTTTTTCTTTTCCTTTTTTTTTTACATTTAGTCCCAGCAGTGCACGACTTCTCGCACTGCTCTTGCTGCGCACACTGCAGGTGTGTACTGGTGAACAGGGCACCTGCAGGTAGACCACACTGCAGGTGTACTGGTGAACAGGGCACCTGCAGGTAGACCACACTGCAGGTGTACTGGTGAACAGGGCACCTGCAGGTAGACCACACTGCAGGTGTACTGGTGAACAGGGCACCTGCAGGTAGACCACCTGCACTGCCCACCCTTCACCCACAAGTGAAGGTTGGTTGTCAGGGTTGTGGTTGTCGTCCACGTACCGCTGCCAAAGAATTGTCTTGAGCATACGATCGTAATTCTTCATTTAATCTTCATTCACTTTTCATTGGCTATTTCGTAAATGCTCTATTTGGGTCTATATATATATATATATATATATATATATATATATATATTATATATATATATATATATATATATATTATATATATATATATATATAGCATTTTCCTTGGCTGTTCTTGCGTTTTTATAATTAATTAGTCTTCAATTGTCGCGTATTTGCACGCCTCTGCTGTCATTCACATTGGTTAAGCTCACTGTCGAGAGGAGATCCAAAACAAGTGAAAAACCCACTAGATTGGCCAACTGTTCTCTGCGGTCCAAAACTCTCACTTATGATGGAGGGGACTTTGCTACCTCGGAGCAGTGTGGGGGGGGGGGGGGGGGGGGGGGGTTCGGTAATTGGTGCGTTGCGTTTGCGAATGATTTGTAGGGGGGGGTCACTGTTTCAAGGGGCCTGAAGCTATTGATTTTGGTTCCCGATAAGCTGACACCGCCATGTATCCTCGGAGGTCGACTTGTGTGGAAAAGCCATTTCAATTTGTGGCTTGTGGCAACTAGCGTAAACACAGGTGGGGGGGGCTCTCCTGTGCACCGGTGACCCGGCAGATCGTTGAGAATAAGCGCAAGACGCCTATTCTACGCAGGTCCCTTTTCCTCCTCCGCCACGCGTAGTTTCCTGTAAGTTTAGCCGAGACAGCTGGCTGCCTTGTCGGTTGATGCGTTGCAGACGGATGATAGAGATACATTATATATATTTTTATTTTCGATCCTCGAAGCTGCTTAATTAAAACAGAGGCGTATGCCGAACTTCCCTGTACATGGGGCGAACCATATGTTTGTGCCGGGTTGCGGGGGGGGGGGGGTTGGGGTTGGGAGCATGCATCTGAGGCTGGATGTTGAGTGCCCCTGGCTTGCCCTGTCCCCCTCCCGTTATTGTCAGCCCCCCCCCAAGCCTCACTTCCTGTTACCACTGACCACCACGCAGATGGCTGTCAGCCAGCCGAGGGCAGCAGAAGGGCCCTGTCAACACACACACACACACACACACACACACACACACACACACACACACACACACACTGCGTGCATACACCGACACACAGTTCATCATTATCATCTCACCTATGTAGACAAACACTTGAACCAACCTCCAATACACAAGGACAACGGACGAGGTACACTTACACATGCACATGCATATGCACATGACATTCTCCAGTTCACCTGCACTGAAACATTCCGCCACACTATGTTGGACCCCGCCCAAATCCACCAGCAAGCGGAAATGTGCGCACACACACACACATAACACACACACACACACGTGTGCGTACATACAGTACATACATGCCCACATGCATCACTGAGCACCCGGTCAATGACAAATTGCAGCCTAAGACAACCGACCCGGTATAGCACTCCTGAGAGACTTGTGAGATCTCCAGCAGGCTGACCCAGTTCCATCATTTTCTCTCTCTCTCGCTCTCTCTCTCTCGTGTGTGTCCTCCTCCATACTTTTCTATCCATTGACTCCTGTGTCCTTCCCCCATGGAGACCATAGTTTGTAGCTTTAAGGTGTAAATGTAATGAAGAGCCCACTCCCTTGACTTAGGTCTCTCTCTCCCGCTAATAACTAATTCATCTCCCCAGTGATCTCACTGTTAACTCCCGATGCAAATCACACAATCTCCACCACGTCGTAAAAGGTCAAACGGCCCAAAATGGCCATTCTTCATCCTCCGTCACCACATGTTTTCCGTCGCTCCCCTCACTACGGACAGCCCTTTCCCTCTGTGGCAAAACAAACACAAATAATTATCACAATAACAAGGTTTTCTTCCCCCACCGCCACTCGCCCCCCCCCCCCCCTCCCCCCCCCTTCTCTGTCGTTCCTCACTGCAAATTGCTTAACTGCAATGCAGCAGTGGCAGCATGGGACATTAATATTAATGTCTGACCATTCTGGGAGCCTGTCAATCAAGGCTGGGGTTCTCCTACCCTTCAGCAGGAAGCCGGCCAGTGCCGCAATGCCTGCCCTCGGTCACCAGAAGGCGCCACTCCTGCTCCTATAGAACGTTCCGGGCGGCGACGGCAGCATGCATGCTATGCTTTGGCCATTTTGTGCTGCATAAAGGAGATTTTTTTTCTTTGTTTCCTAGGCCCATTCAGGAACAACTAAATAGTTGAGGAATGCACCAGCGGCGTCGATTGCCGAGAGAAAGAACAAAGAGGTTTACGTCAGAGTTTGGCTCTTGTTCCTTCCGGGGCCGCTAGTCATAGCCCGGCGCATCGCAACCCAGTGCATTCCACTTGTACTTGGTTGGGCGGTGCTTAGGCACGGTAGAAAGTGTGTTCAATTTAACCAATACGCAGACGTCTAATACATTCAGGCGAGTTATCCAACACGGCCGACGTCATTCGTCAGCGTGTGATTGGCTCAGTCGAGTGTCAACCTTCCCTAACCCGGAGCACACTACCAAGCACGCCGATTGTTTAGAAAAGTCCCCCAAGAAATGATAAATCTCCATTATTGCAGCCGCGATGCTTCACACAGAAAAGGAGAGGACACACCGTGAATGAGCGATTAGGCGGAAAGGGTGAGGCCGCTATATCGCGTTTAAGTGGCTGGAGATAGCTGCAAGCAATGCAGGTGTGTGCGCAAGCCTGGGTGCAATGAGAGGCAGGGGGGGTGAGAGAGGGAGGAGAGAGGAAACGGGAGAGCGTGGTAGCCTGGTATCAGTGTGCTGCGCTGTTCATCACTGCAGCAGTACGGCAGTTCTAGCTTTCTGTCTGTGCGCAGGCTGCTGACTGACTGCCTGCCTTGCCTGCCAGTCTAGCTGTCACTCTCTCGTTCTCTCTCTCTTTCCTTTCTCTTTCTCTCACATGCACTCTTTCACACTCTCTCTGTCTCTCTCTCTCTCTCCTCTCCCTCTCCCTCTCTCTCTCTCTCTCTGTCTCTCTGTCTCTCTCTCTCTCTCTCTCTGTGCCTGCCGTTCATTTGCTGATAGTGCTATTGTCCATTAGCCTACAATAATGCAGACACGGACCATAGGCTGAGCAGAACTCTGCAGGGCGCCTGCGGTCCCTCGCCGCCCAGTAACCCTGCGTTCGCTTCCCCACCCCGGGTTTTCCCGTATTTATTTATTTTTGTACACATATATACATTTAAGTTTGTATGTAAACTCTTCCCCAGCGACGTGCTGCCGAACGTGCACCTCGAAAGCCGCTCAGCTGGGCGGCCTCCTCCTCTCCTCGGTTTATCTACACCGTCGCAGCTCAAAGATCTCAGGCCCACATGATTATTCAGGTGCTACCCAAGGTTAGACCTCCTCACTACCCGCGGGCGGGGGGGGGCAACCTGCTCCGGCGCCTTGCTCTATATGGTACATTGTGTACCCTAGCCCCCCCCCCCAGACTCACTGCTATACGATGCTGCTCCTGCTACTACTTCTTTCACCGGCTGCGGCGAATGTTTTTTTTTGCCTTTAATGCATGCGGTGAAGATACTTTGCGAGATATATCACAGGGGTGTGTCCATTCTTACTGCACATTCCCTGCTCCTCGATGATGAGGGAACGAGCACGAGCAGGAGGAGGAGGAGGAGGAGGAGGAGGAGGAGGAGGAGTGGAAGGAGGCGTGTGGAGACCTGGAAAGATTGATGGTGGTGCCCGGGAAGATGACCAGCTGAACTCGGCACTTCATGGTCGGACTTAAGGGGGGGGGGGGGGGGGAGTTTCTCAAGTTGAATGTTATTCAGTTTTTTGTTGTTGTTGTTGTTGAAGGGGAGGGGGTTGGATGGGCCAAATAATGCGTTAACTGCGTTCCTACCAGAATGAATCTAGTGCTTCTCCTCGTTACCCCACCGGGAGGAACACATCAAACCACGTTTAAATGCCCCCCCCCAATCGCTGTGTCTTCCGTATGATGCTCCCCAAACTTGTTAAGAAGACGACTCTCGCTCGTTTCCCTTCTTGCTCCTTAACCCCCACAGCCCTCTCTCTCTCTCTGTCTCTCTGTCTCTCTGCTCTCTCTCTCTGTCTCTCTGTCTCTCTCTCTCTCTCTCTCTCGCTCTCTCTCTCTCTCTCTCTCTCTCTCGTCTCTCTCTCTCTCTCTCTCTCTCTCTCTCGCTCTCTCTCTCTCTCGCTCTCTCTCTCTCTCTCTCTCTCTCTCTCTCCTCTCTCTCTCTCTCTCTCTCTCTCTCTCCTCTCGCTCTCTTCTCGCTCTCTCTGTGTGTGTGTGTGTGTCATACATACTCCCAACGACCTTCAGACAGAAGCCGGCCTTAATGGTCGTATTTAAACCAGCCTCTCCTTGATACATTTAGTCTAAACGACGCTGTTTATACAAAAGACAGCTCTCGCTGCTCCTTTTCCCTCTACACTTGCTCTCTCTCTCTCTCTTTCTCTCTCTCTCTCTCCTTTCCCCCAAGAGGAGATCCGAGTTAACGCAGCCAAGTCATGTGTAATTACCACTGTTGCCTCACGATGATGGGCACTTTTGCGCATCACTGTGGGAGAGAGAGTCCGCCGTCCCTCTTTTTACGAGGCGGCGATGGCAGCAGCAGCTAGGAATCACTCTGGAGTCCCGCGTGTTCTGTGCTGCTCAAAGACCGAGGCAAATGACGCTCTGCAGGGGCCACGCGGGCAACACCTCCCTGGCCCCCCCCCCCTAAGAACCAGAGCGCTGGCTCTCCGCAATATTGTGTGTGTGTGTGTGTGTGTGTGTGTGTGTGTGTGTGTGTGTGTGTGTGTGTGTGTGTGTGTGTGTGTGTGTGTGTGTGTGTGTGTGTGTGTGTGTGTGTGTGTGTGTGTGTGTGTGTGTGTGTGTGTGTGTGTGTGTGTGTGTGTGTGTGTAATCTAATAAAGGGGAGGTATGTTTCCCCGCAGTACACCGTGTGTTTTGTTTGCAACTTATGCAGCATCTTCTTTTGTCATTTGCGTTTTAGCGCACACACACACACACACACACACATTCATGCGGAACATCAGGGTTGATTCGTTTAACCTTGGACTTTAGCGTCCGCCTACTGACCTTGACCTGACTGCTTATGCTAAAAGATCTCCCCCTCCCCTCTGTCTCTCTACTTTCTCGTCTCATCTCTCTTGTCTCTGTCTCTTCCTCTATCTCTCTCTCTCTCGTCTCTGTCTCTGTCTCTCTTGTCTCTCTGTCTCTCTTTGTCTGCTCTCTGTCTCTGTCCTCGTCTCTCTGTGTCTCTCTCTCTCTCTGGCAGCGCCATGCGGGTGCTGCTCTCCAAGCTGCCGCGGCCGTGGATCGTGGACGAGAAGAAGGACGACGGCTACACGGCGCTCCACCTGGCGGCCCTCAACAACCACGTGGAGGTAGCCGAGCTGCTGGTGCACCAGGTGAACATGCACGTGGCGCATGCACACACGCGCACACACACACGCACACGCACACACAGGCGCCCAAGGGGTGTGTGGTTGACCGCAGGGATCGTTGCTTGTGTGCGAGCGGCGTTCCAGGCGACGTTCAGAACCGGGCGTCGGCCTTTCCAAGCGCGTGATCGCGCGCTTTGTTGAATCCATACCGGCCTCCTAAGGGGGATCCCCCCGGTGGCCCGGTGGTTCACTTCCTCCTCCTCCTCCTCCGCCGCGTGTCACAATCATGGCGCCGCACCGCCATCATCAGCCCCCACGCTCCGCTCCCCTTTGAGATGGCGGCGCCCTCGGGACGAAGGAAGGGGGAGAGCTTTGTAAAGGACCGTATGGCCGACCCAACCCAAACTGGGTTAATGAGGACGGACTGGTGTGGAGGCAGCAGCAGCAGCAGCAGCCGCCTCAACCTTGTGGCTACTGCGTGGTGTTCCTGAGAGCGCTCCACCCGGGGGGGGGGGGGGGTTGGCGGCGGCGACGGCGGCGACGGCGGCAGTAGCTCAGTCTGTTAAGGCTTGGGAACCGGAAGGTTGCCGGTTCAAGTCCACGAAAACACCTGGAGCACTGCCGAGGTGCCCTTGAGCAATGCCGCCAGACCCCCCCCCCCCCACACACTGCTCCCCCAAGGTGCTATATATAAAAGAACCGCTCCTAATGCACACATGTGTACACACTACATGTGTGTGTGTACACGTGTGTGACCAGTAAAGAGGATTCAATCCTCCAGATTTAGATTTAGGGAGGACTTGAGAGAGAGGGATTGGACATGACAACCGCTCGCGGCGGCGTTGTAGCAATGCAATCTGACCCGCCCCCCCCCCCCCCCGGAGGCATTAGCCGCCGCGAAATGCGGAGGTACTACGTTACGCCACAATCATATTAGGGATTTCCTTCACCCAAAGTGTTTGCTTTGTACGCTTTGTCCCTTTGTCCCTCGATCCATCACAGTTCCACGAAGCAATCTGTGGTTAGATTGCATTTGCAGATGTGTAATGGCGTAAGGAGTTTATGTCTATATTTAGTTGTGTGTGTGTGTGTGTTAACTGTCTTGTGCTTCCCACCCAAACACAGGGAAGTGCTAGTCTGGACATCCAGAACGTCAACCAGCAGACCGCCCTCCACCTGGCAGTCGAGCGACAGCACACCCAGATAGTCCGGGTCAGTCCCACTCACTCTGTCCCTCTGTTCGTCACCTCGTCACCTTGTCCTCTCATCCTCTCTTCTCTGTTTAACTCCCTTCTCTTATTTCGGTCTCTCCTTACTCCTACTCTTCCTCCCCCTCTGCGTCTTCCTCCTCCTTCCTCCCTCACCTCCTCACTTATGCCACTAATTGAAGATCCTATCTCCCTATATGGGCTCCTTCTCATTCTGGTCTCTGCACCAAAGGCAGTGGAACACCGCGGCGGCGGCGGCGGCGGCGGCGGTGTAGCGCATTTAATTTAAAGTGCCGGCCCTGCAGCTGAGTGGGCCCGTGTGCAGACCCACACGGTACCAGGGAAATGGTTCCCTCTGCGCGACGCCCCGCTTTTTCCAGTCGCCCGCTCAGATGCGGCTGCGTCGAGATTGCCACGTTGCCATCTTGTGGACCTCTGGAAAAACTGCACTCATTTAATTGAGGGGGGGGAGGAGGAGGAGGAGGAGGAGGAGGAGGAGGAGGAGGAAGGGGGGGGGGGGAGAGAGAGAGATACTATAGAGGACACTATAGAACAGTGGCACTCGTGGGCTGGTGTGCGGCTAAACGCTTACAATGCAACATTTTCCAGACTATCTGCATAGCAACAGAGCAGGCGGGTTGTTTGAATGTCGTTCAAGTGTTGTATGTTGTCCATCTGCCTTTTGCTTGGTTAACTCTCTCGCTCTCTCTTATTTATATATATATATATATTTATATATATATATATATTTATATATATATATGTGTGTGTGTATATATATATTTATATATGTGCATATATATTTATATATGTGTGTCTTGCCCTCAGCTGCTGGTGCGGGCGGAGGCCAAGCTGGACGTGCAGGATAAGGACGGGGACACACCGCTGCACGAGGCCCTGCGCCACCACACGCTGTCCCAGCTGCGGCAGCTGCAGGACATGCAGGATGTCAGCAAGGTGGAGCCCTGGGAGCCCTCCAAGAACACGGTACCATGACAACCCTCTCCTCCTCCCACCCCCACCCCCCTTTTTTTATAAAAGCAATGATGTAGCCAGCCTGCCTGCCGTCTGCTTTTAATCCTGTGCCCGTACATTGGATGCTTGGCAAGAAGGTACCGGAAAGGTACTAGATCCTGATTCAAACCCTAGTCATAATTCAGCAAAATGCCTTCCGCCTATCTATGCCTTAATGCTTAATGTATCTGAATTCACTTTTAATTAGTTCGGAATAAAAGAGAGACTTGCTGACTGGCCAAATAGTCATTCGTAATATTATATAATGACTATGTTAATACTGGCCTTGCAGATGGTAGATATCAAGTACACTCTGAATCGGTAAATCCTGTAAATCGTCCCATGTGGTATTAAACTTTGCCTGTAGTTCCGTTAGAAATGCCCTCCTCACAGACGCCTCGTTGTTGCTCCCATAATGCCCACCCCCCTTCCCCCACGGTCGCCTGTCACAAGTCATTTTCAAACGGCCCCGGAGCCCGTCTGTGATCAGTGTTGTCACCGCTGAGCCCCCAGCTCTCTGCGCGCGCCCCCCCCCCCCCCCGTTTCTGAGTGACGTGTGAGTAAATGATGACACGCGGTTGCCGAGACGACGGGCTCCGTGCACTGCACTGGACTGACTGCCCAGGCTACACGAATCCTCCTCCCTGCCCCCCCCCACCCCATCAGTCATTGGTGCAGTCAGTCAGTCAGTCAAGTCAGAGACAGCCAAAACGGTCTCCACAGCACTGTCCTAAATGGGATGTATAGCTCCTCCTCTCCCCAGTAATCAATGTTGGCAGATAGGGGGCTACTGATTGAGCTCTTTCATGTTAACCAGCCACACTGCAGCTTTCTACAGGACTGTGTCATCTGTCACTGCTCCCGTATTCTCGCCGTCTCTATCTCTCTCTCTCTCTCACTCTCTGCCTCTGCCTCTCTCTCTGCACCTCTCGCTCTCTCTGTCATCCTCTCAGGCTCTCTCTGTCATCCTCTCAGGCTCTCTGCCTCTCAGTCATCCTATCATGCTCTGCCTCTCTCTCTGTCATCCTCTAGA
>CM051005.1:6118584-6121084 GCA_027704905.1 Muraenolepis orangiensis | reverse complement strand
CACACACATACAATATACACACACACACACACACACACACACACACACACACACACACACACACACACACACACACAGTACATACAGGTAACTATACAAGCAGGGTGACCCCTGCTCACCGGTAGTGATCAGGGGTATGCAATTATATCGAAAGGATAAATATTAAATAAATGTTTATACAGCTCCTTGCTACTCCCCTGACTAGCATGAGTGTGTTCATGCATTGACACCTGTGTGTGTGTGTGTGTGTGTGTCTCCCCCCCTCCAGACTGTGCCAGCCTCATGAAGAAGTGCGTACAGTGTCGGGCTGTGGTGGAGCGCCGCACCCCCTTCGTTATGTGCTGTGGTGGGAAAGGTATGGAGGATGATGCAGCTGATGATGATGAGGATGAGGATGATGAGGATGAGGATGAGGATGATGATGAGGACCTTAGTGAGTGAATCTTCCACACGTTCCCTTTTAATTCTATCCTTCCTTTCTGTTCTTTTGATTCATTTTCTTTCCATCCTTTCATGACTCGATGTTCAAATGATTGTCTCTTTTTATTGTTAATTTTTTCTTGTTTTTGTTGCTGTGCCATTATACTGTTAATGTTCGTTTGGTATATATTGCTTTTATTGTGTAATGCATGTTTTGTTTTGTTTTTGTTTTTTTCTTCATACAATTCCATAATTTGCTCAAGCTACCTTGACTTTCCTTAAAAGGGTTGTCATTTTATGAAATGTGTTAAGATGATTGCATTCCATTGGCCTGTTTGATTTCTCCCATGGTAGCTGCTTAAACGTGCACCGGTACAACCGGTAGGTAGAGAGATGTGACGTGTCTGTGACGTATCCGTTCCAGGCCAGTTTTACCATCTGTGCTTGTGTTTAAGTTGAGCCACGCCTCGTTCTGTCACCCATAGCCCGTCTCCACAAGAGCACCGGGGTACTGGGCTTCCTCTATTGTGTTTCCTATTCTCCGTTTTTACGTTGAGTTAAAAGGGGACCACTGGTGCTAAGGCTCACTAACATCCACAAATATACCAGGTCTGCAGGCCCATAGAGCCAAACACACACACCCCCCCCCCCTCCACCACACACACACACACACACACACACACACACACACACACACACACACACACACACACACACACACACACACACACCACCCCTTCACCACACACACACACACACACACACACACACCCCTCACCACACACACACACACACACACACACACCCCCTCCACCACACGCCACACACACACCCCCACCGCGCACACACACACACACACACACGTACACACGTACACACACGCAAGGGGCAGCACTAAATGTTAACCTCCTCTCCTCATCCTTTTTTAGAAAGCTCAACTTAATAACATATCAAATTCCCATGAATTGAGTTGAACTCGGCCAATTGAATAAGTCTCCGACCCGGTTGTTTCAAGACGGTCACATTTTCTTTACCCCCCCCGCACCAAAAAAGGACAACAGAATCTGAACCGTCCTGTACTGTGACCCAGGGGCCCCTTTACATACGACTTCCCATCACGGTTTCCTGCTGCTGCAGCCCTGCCCGCCAGGGAGGGTGCAGTAGCTACTGACCGCCTGCAGGGCCAGCAGGGGGGGGGGGGCTCTTGCTATAACACTGTGACTGGTTATATCCTCAGCAGGGAGCTCTAACTCTATGGCAGGGGGCTCGCAGGACCTGCTCCAGCCCAACAATCTGGCGCTAAGTTGGTGTAAGTATGTCTCCATCTCCCCCTCCCCCTCCCTCCCCTTAAGATTGATCCCTTGTTGTCTAAGGTGAACACACACCCTCCACCCCCCTCTCTACCTTCTCCCCTCCAATCACACTGCTGCTGCTGTGGAGGCCCCCTGGCCCCACCTTTCCCCTGCCTATCCCAGTGGCACTTGTACACAGATACACACATACACACACACGCATTAACACACACGCACGCGCGCGTGCGTGTGTGTTAATGCGTGTGTGTGTATGTGTGTATCTGTGTGCAAGTGTAAAAACAAACACGCGAGCACATGCGCCCACACCGACAGACACGGGGGTGTGATGCACACGACTGCAGTATGGGTCAGATCTGTGTCAATGGGGAATCCAGCGTTCTTGCTCGTTCCTGATCATCCCACAGAGGCCAACGTGCATTCTGTACACCCCCCCCCCCCCCCCCCCCGGGTCATGATCCCACTCAGGTTGTAGCCGTGCTACCACAAGCCGAGTCCTGACAAAGTAGGTGAAGCCATTGCACTGCAGGTCAAGGAGGACTAATGCTCAGGTGGCTAAAGACTTTCACAGTGCATGTTAACCTGCTGATGTACATGCTTGTTTTGCACCTTAATTATTATTATTATTATTATTTTTAAACAACCACATTGTTTAATTTTTGTTTTATGGTCGCGCTAAGCAGCGCAACCTGTCAGATTGTCATGATTGTTGAATAACCACCACTGTCCAGTTACTTTCCAGTTTGTTCTCTGGGCGGCTGCAAGCAGGC
>CM051005.1:6111084-6113584 GCA_027704905.1 Muraenolepis orangiensis | reverse complement strand
CCGATATATAGACGTTTGCAGGTCTAACATGTTCATGCGTCAAGATGAAAGTAGCTTCTTTATTATTATTATTATTATTATTGTTATTATTGTGTGTGTGTGTGTGTGTGTGGTGTTTTTGGTTTTATTTTGAAAGGAACCCAGTGGGTTTTTTTGGACAGAGCCTCGCCTTATCTCTTTCAAAAAGGGCAGTTGCCTCTGTGTATCTCGCTATCGGCCGGCACACATCAACCAATGAAAGTTTGTCCTATTTTTCTCAGTTCATTTTAGAATCATTTCTTTTGTTTGGAATTTTTTTCCAATTACCATGACGCTTTTTCTTTGTTTGACGCTAGAAGCACTAATACGCTTTACGGTAGTGTTGTCTCGTTCAAGGTGTTAATGAAACGCTTCTATTGTACCCTTCTTCCTCCTCTCTTCAACACAGAAGGGGGGAGGAGGGAGGGAGGGAGGGAGGGGGTGAGTGAGTGAGTGAGGAGAGAGAGAGACTGAGACTGTCCTGGATTGGAAGAAGAGCAAAAAACAAGTAATGCAAAAAAAAAAGTCAATTCCAATAGTGTGTTTTCTCTCTCTGTTTGGCATGACTGTTTGATGTATGCGGTGTCCGCCCCATGTATCACACCACTCTGGTTCACTCTGTATTGCTGACCCGCGTGCTTCTTTCCAAGCAAACCCATAAAGCTGAAAATAAAGTTCAAAATGAAACCATGGGACATCAACTGTATTACTTACACCCCCCCCCCCCCCTTGCTCCTCCCCCCCACCCCACATAGGTCCACTATTGAAATGCTAATCGACTTGTTATTATTTTGTTATTGTTGGTTTAGCTCCGCCGTAGTCAGCTCTTTCTAGTGGTAGGTGGGGGTGGGGGTGGGTCATTTACATTCTGTTGCCTTTCCCCTGCTGGGTGGCGTCTGACTAGCGCAGAGGCGGCTCTGGCGTGACAACGGAGGCGGGAGGCCGGGGGTAATTGAAAATGCTAACACCTAATAATGAGCCCCGACACCGGCGTGCCGTGAGTCAGCTATGCTAATCGACCACAGCCAACACACACACACACACACTGTCTCTCTCACTCTCTCTTGCACACACACTCTCTCTCACACACACACACAGTCTCGCTCACTCTCTTGCACACACACTCTCTCACACACACAGTCTCTCTCACTCTCTCGCACACACACTCTCTTGCACACACACATACTCTCTTGCGTGCACACCATCTCTCTCTCTCTCTCTCCATATATAAACAAGCACAAAAAATTAATAAAAGCAGAAGCACCCCTAAAAAGATTATTTGTCGAACTGCGCTATATTCCAATAGATTGATGCGTCGTCCTCCTACATTGAGTTTCACGAATGGCATTTCAAAGGCTATCTCCGCAGCGTAAATGATGACCGCCCGAGGCTTCTTCTTCTTCTCATGCTATAGCTCATTTAGCGGCGGTGTTCAGAAGCGTGGACGTCTTGTGGTCTTGGCTGGTGTTCAGCGGCGCTACGCAGCCTCTCCCCTAACAAGACATCCATCACAATGCCGTAGGTTGGTTCTCACTCTGTGAAGATCACAGACACAGACAGACACGCTACTCACTGCCACTACACACACACACGGTCCTCTCTCCTCTCTCTCTCTCTCGAGCCTCCACTCGCCTCGCCTCGCCTCCAGCCCTCCATCTCCGGTTGAATGCCCCTCAGTGTTATGTACAACATGTCTGCTTCGGTTAAGTGACTCTGACATTAATCATTTATCTCTCTCCACCGGTTGAAGCCCCAGTGGTCGTCACTTGGCGCGGTTGAAAATAAAAAGCACACTTTTTGGGCTTTCGACTTTTGTCTACCGCCGTCAGGTTTTACAACGTGGGCACCGACGGATCACAGCGGTATCCGGCGAAATCACCTCAAGCTAGTGATTCAACTGTGTGTGTGTGTGTGTGTGAGAGAGAGAGAGTGTGATGCGCGCGCCGGGGGGTGTGGTGGTGGTAGGCCCAGGGGCCTTTTGTCCATCACCGGCGGCTACTGACTGCAGACCTGCCCTTGGCTGCCATGCTGAGTGATGGCCAGTGGGCCAGAGACACCGCTATCTCCCCCCGGAGCCCCCGAGTCCTGGAGATGGTGCTCCCCCCCCCCCCACCCTGCTGCGAGAGAGAGAGGACGGGTGTTTGCTGACTGGATGCCAAGAGGTCGTTACCCCCCCCACACACACACACCAGGGGGTGCTGGGCTTGGTAGGGGGGGTTGAGGGGACTTCACAGCAAACGGGTGGATGGAGAATAGAGACGGATGTCACCCCGAAGGGTGGCCTGGATGGCAAGGGTGAGGCGGGAGTGGGGGGGGGATGGGCATCTATTCTAGGTCTTTATTATTATTATGTTTTTAAAGGTCTTGCCGTGATGTCACCGTGGATAAGGAGCAATCGTCCGTTTCTATTGGTCGTGTGGACATTCCTGACAGAAGCAGGCAATGGATGGCAATGAAATGCTTCAGGAGGGGGGTTGTGGTA
>CM051005.1:6096084-6106084 GCA_027704905.1 Muraenolepis orangiensis | reverse complement strand
TGGCCATGTTTGGCAAATATAAAAAGAAGAACACACACACACACACACACACACACACACACACACACACACACACACACACACACACACACACACACACTAACTACTACTACTACTGAATGTTTGCTGTGTTTTGGAGCAGGTGTTGCTGGTGTTAGCCAGGCCTCCTGGGAAAGACGGCATCTGTGCGTGTCATGCCCTTGGGTGCACACCTCCCAGTTTCCAGGCTGGTCCGGTCCTGTCCGGTCGGTCCACGGACAGCGCAGGCAGAGCGACGTCGGGGAGATTGGGTGTTTATAACGAAAGTCAACAAACCACGAAATTCTTAACGCTGGGTGGCCCCATTTTCTGGCCTCCACCACCAATACCACTAGCACCACCACACGCACACCCCAAACACGTACACCCCCCCCCCCACACACTCCTAGCTCTCTCTCTCTCTCTCTCTCTCTCTCTCTCTCTCTCTCTCTCTCTCTCTCTCTCTCTCTCTCTCTCTCTCTCTCTCTCTCTCTCTTGCCGTGTTCTCTGTGGTGGCCTAAGATTGCTGATATCTCCCATTGTCTGGCACACTGTCCCTGAAGGCCTCGTGGTGGATCAACACGGCGTCTCCCAGACAGATAACCGCTTGCACCAGGCTCTGATTCCCAACCACTGTTAGAGAGAGAGAGAGAGAGAGAGAGAGAGAGAGAGAGAGAGAGAGAGAGAGAGAGAGAGAGTCTGACCACGGCAGAGAACAGGCGTCCCCCTCACCCCCCCCCCCCCCCCCCCCTGTCTTCCTGATAGCAGGCCTGCTAATCTCCCACAGAGACCCGTCAGTCAGACCCCTGGGAGACAGATGACGTGAGGGCCCTGATAGGCTGTCTCCACAGCAGGAGACGCCAGTCAGCCAGCCAGCCTCCCAGTCACTCAGTCAGCCCAAACAGACCAACCGGCCCAACCGGTCGGCCAGCCGGCCTCCCAGTCAGCCAGCCCAAACAGCCCAACCACAGCCAGTCTGCTTTCCAGCCAGCCAGCCAGTCTGCCAGCCATGCAGGGATGGAGTGCAGGACCCAGGGTGAGGGACAGGAGGGAAGGAAGGAAGGGGTAGGGGAGAGGAGGAGGAGGAGGGGGGGAGGGAAGGAGCAGCAGGGTGGGTGGATGGGGGGGGGGGGGGGGTTGGTGTGGGGTTGGTGGGGGGGGTTTGGTTGGGTGGAGGAGGGAGGATTTGTAGCACGTCAGGGGGTTTTGGTTCAGGCCGAATGGGGAGGTGTGAAATAAGAAATACCTGGGGGGCGGAGGAGGCTTCAGACCCGGTGGTGGTGGTGGGCGTGGGGTGGGGTGGTGGTGGTGCTATTATGAGGGGGGAGGGGCGGTGGCGGTGGTGGGATTTCAAGGAAATCCAGGGGGGGTCTGACCAGGGGGGGACAGGGGAGACAGTTTTCCGCTGGGTGAGGTCGTCTGCCTGACGTTGGAGTTTACTTTACACTCACCCCTGGGAAGCAGGAGGTCACGGGGAGACAAGGGGGGGGGGGGGGGGGCCAGGACCGCTCAGATCACTGACACTGCAAAAAATATCTCCAGGGCCACAAGAGGTCCACTGTTCCTCTGTCAACCCTCGTGTTCCTGAGTTCCCCCGACACATGGAACCCATACAGCCTTTCAGCCTCCAAGATGATGTGTCATGACGTTGGGGCATTTATTAATACTATTTAGCAATAGCAGAACTGTTAACTATAACCTTTTGTGATGGTATTGATTCAGCCAAGCAAAACATCTCCCCTTTTTAGAACTTCCGCCCTCTTTTCCTTCCTCATATTTAGCGTGCCGGATTAATTATTATTAGGCTTATTTGCGTTGAAAGGCTCCATTGAATTCCCCTTTTTGCGATTTTACGATCACAGCACAAAATAATCGAATAAAAGAATGAAAGTCATCCACAGCGCTGGACCTGAGCCCTGACGCTCGACCTTGTGGCGTGGCGGGAGGCAGGCACTAGGACCCGGGGGGGGGGGGCGGTGTTTGGACGACCACCAGGTGTGCTGCTTAGTGGAACCTGGTGAGATATGAGGCAGGTGGTTGACGTGAAATACCCCCCCACCCCCCCCCCCTTGAGTATGTAACAAAAATATATTTATTCAAATTAGAAGAAGAAAAAGCACATTTGTTGGGAGTATGTCTGACACAAAAATCGAATTAAATGTCATGATTATATTATTATTTATTGATTGTTTTTGTTCTCTGTGGTATAGGTTGTTGACACATTAATGCAACACTTTACACACACACACGACACACGACACGCACACACACACACACAAAGGCACACACGCACGCACGCACGCACGCACGCACGCACGCGCACGCACACACACACAAAGGCACACACACACACAAAGGCGCACACACACACACACAAAGGCACACACACACACACACACACACAAAGGCACACACACACACACACACACACACACACGATACACAGGTTGTGTATCGTCTCCAGGCAACCCTCAGGCGAGGGCTATCACCAATTACCCTCCATGAGTCAACAAATCCAAAAGTAATCCAGAAGTGGGCAGTGGATAGTTATTTGTACAATGTAAAAAAGGCCTTATCAAATATGCCTGCCCCCCCGAATCCTACACACACACACACACTCTCTCTCTCTGGACTCACACTCTCTCCATTTTGTCTTGTCTTTTTTCTTTTATCTCTTTCCCCCCCCCCCCCCCCCCCCCCCCCGCCCCGCCCTCCATGTTTTAAATCCAGTCAGCGTTTGTTTGCCCAGTAGTAGTAGTAGTGGTAGTCGGAGCGGCGGCGGCGGCTCATCCGAGTGCTTCTATTAGATTACACACACACACGGGGGGGAGGGGGGGGGGGGGGAGTTTATCGAGCGGGGATTCTGTTTTGTTTTAGATAGGATAGTGACAACACTTATCTCCAGATATTCTCCTTATCAAAAAACCATTTAGTGTGAGAAACAGACATTAGCTTGCGCGCCCGCTAGGCCCGAGGTCCTCCTCCTCCTCCTCCTCCGCGGGCGAGGGCTTCCTCTGGTACAAGGGTTCTGTTTGCCCTGTATACACGCACCTCCACTCAGCCATGTTGGAGAGCACTGCCTTCACAGCTCTCTGTCTGTCTGTGTGTGTGGGTCTCTCTCTCTCTCTCTCTCTCTCTCTCTCTCTCTCCTCTCTCTCCTCTCTCTCTCTCTCTCTCTCCTCTCTCTCTCCTCTCTCTCTCTCTCTCTCTCTTCTCCCCCCTACCCGTGTGTGTGTGTGTGTGTGTGTGTGTGTGTGTGTGTGTGTGTGTGTTGTGTGTGTGTGTGTGTGTGTGTGTGTGTGTGTGTGTGTGTGTGTGTGTGTGTGTGTGTGTGTGTGTGTGTGTGTGTGTGTGCTGCATGTATAGGCTTGGTGGTGCAGATGGGCAGATCTTTAGTGGGGGGGGGGGGGGCACAATAGGAGATGGAGCCGGTGGGTCACCATGAGGTTATCCTGACCCAAGCTTGAGTTCTGCTGTTTGTATTTGTCAAGCACCACAGCAGGCGTGTGTGTGTGTGTGTGTGTGTGTGTGTGTGTGTGGTGTGTGTGTGTGTGTGTGTGTGTGTGTGTGGTGTGTGTGTGTGTGGTGTGTGTGTGTGTGTGTGTGTGTGTGTGTGTGTGTGTGTGTGTGGACACAGACAGGGGAGAACAAGGATTGAGGGGGAGGTGGTCCCGGCAGCTTCAGGATTTTGTGAAGGTGTCTGTCAAGGATTGTGTGTGTGTGTGTGTGTGTGTGTGTGTGTGTGTGTGTGTGTGTGTGTGTGTGTGTGTGTGTGTGTGTGTGTGTGTGTGTGTGTGTGTGTGTGTGTGTGTGTGTGTGTGTGTGTGTGTGTGTGTGTGTGTGTGTGTGTGTGTGTGTGTGTGTGTGTGTGTGTGTGAAGCCACAAGGCCATCTGCAGGGAGGAGTGCAGCCAGATATCACTCCTGTTCCTGTGACCCTGAAGGATTATGGGCCTCTTTAATGAGCACCACCACACAACTAGAGTAGAATAGAACACATTAGAGTAGAACACATTAGAGTAGAATAGAACACATGAGAGTAGAATAGAACACATTAGAGTAGAGTAGAACACATTAGAGTAGAACACACTAGAGTAGAATATAACACATTAGAGTAGAGTAGAACACATTAGAGTAGAACACATTAGAGTAGAGTAGAACGCATTAGAGTAGAACACATTAGAGTAGAATAGAACACATGAGAGTAGAATAGAACACATTAGAGTAGAATAGAACACATTAGAGTAGAACGCATTAGAGTAGAACACATTAGAGTAGAATAGAACACATGAGAGTACAATAGAACACATTAGAGTAGAACACATTAGAGTAGAATAGAACACATTAGAGTAGAATAGAACACATTAGAGTAGAACACATTAGAGTAGAATAGAACACATGAGAGTAGAATAGAACACATGAGAGTAGAATAGAACACATTAGAGTAGAGTAGAACACATTAGAGTAGAACACACTAGAGTAGAATAGAACACATTAGAGTAGAGTAGAACACATTAGAGTAGAACACATTAGAGTAGAATAGAACACATGAGAGTAGAATAGAACACATGAGAGTAGAATAGAACACATTAGAGTAGAATAGAACACATTAGAGTAGAACGCATTAGAGTAGAACACATTAGAGTAGAATAGAACACATGAGAGTACAATAGAACACATTAGAGTAGAACACATTAGAGTAGAATAGAACACATTAGAGTAGAATAGAACACAGAGTAGAACACATGAGAGTAGAATAGAACACATGAGAGTACAATAGAACACATGAGAGTAGAATAGAACACATTAGAGAAGAATAGAACACATTAGAGTAGAACGCATTAGAGTAGAACACATTAGAGTAGAATAGAACACATGAGAGTACAATAGAACACATTAGAGTAGAACACATTAGAGTAGAATAGAACACATTCGAGTAGAATAGAACACATTAGAGTAGAACACATTAGAGTAGAATAGAACACATTAGAGTAGAACACATTAGAGTAGAACACATTAGAGTAGAATAGAACACATGAGAGTAGAATAGAACACATTAGAGTAGAACACATTAGAGTAGAATAGAACACATTAGAGTATAATAGAACACATTAGAGTAGAATAGAACACATTAGAGTAGAACACATTAGAGTAGTAACACATTAGAGTAGAATAGAACACATTAGAGTAGAACACATTAGAGTAGAATAGAACACAACTCGTCCCCAGAAGTCATAAGAGTATAGTAGAGTAGAACACATGTTAGTACAGTGGAGTAGAATAGAATGGAGTAGAGTGAGTAGGACATGAGTAGGTATATGTACATAGGGTATAGTAGAGTGAGTAGGACATGAGTAGGTATATGTACATAGGGTATAGTACAGTAGGACATGAGTAGGTATATGTACATAGGGTATAGTAGAGTGAGTAGGACATGAGTAGGTATATGTACATAGGGTATAGTAGAGTGAGTAGGACATGAGTAGGTATATGTACATAGGGTATAGTACAGTAGGACATGAGTAGGTATATGTACATAGGGTATAGTAGAGGACATGAGTAGGTATATGTACATAGGGTATAGTACAGTAGGACATGAGTAGGTATATGTACATAGGGTATAGTACAGTAGGACATGAGTAGGTATATGTACATAGGGTATAGTAGAGTGAGTAGGACATGAGTAGGTATATGTACATAGGGTAAAGTAGAGTGAGTAGGACATGAGTAGGTATATGTACATAGGGTATAGTAGAGTATGACATGAGTAGGTATATGTACATAGGGTATAGTAGAGTAGGACATGAGTAGATATATGTACATAGGGTATAGTAGAGTAGGACATGAGTAGGTATATGTACATAGGGTATAGTAGAGTGAGTAGGTCATGAGTAGGTATATGTACATAGGGTATAGTAGAGTAGGACATGAGTAGGTATATGTACATAGGGTATAGTAGAGTAGGACATGAGTAGGTATATGTACATAGGGTATAGTAGAGTGAGTAGGACATGAGTAGGTATATGTACATAGGGTATAGTACAGTAGGACATGAGTAGGTATATGTACATAGGGTATAGTAGAGTGAGTAGGTATATGTACATAGGGTATAGTACAGTAGGACATGAGTAGGTATATGTACATAGGGTATAGTAGAGTGAGTAGGTATATGTACATAGGGTATAGTACAGTAGGACATGATTAGGTATATGTACATAGGGTATAGTAGTGTAGGACATGAGTAGGTATATGTACATAGGGTATAGTAGAGTGGGACATGAGTAGGTATATGTACATAGGGTATAGTAGAGTGGGACATGAGTAGGTATATGTACATAGGGTATAGTAGAGTGAGTAGGACATGAGTAGGTATATGTACATAGGGTATAGTAGAGTGAGTAGGACATGAGTAGGTATGTACATAGGACATGAGTAGGTATGTACATAGGGTATAGTACAGTAGGACAACATGAGACGAGGCTTGTTAAACACCAACCGTAATGTTGAAACGGCAAACCTAAGGCAAACGGTTTTAACGCTCTTGACCATTTCCACAGACAAGAAGGTTTTGTTTTCTTCTTTCTTTCGCCAAACACCTGTTGCCTCTGAGGGAGGGAGGGAGGGAGGGAGGGAGAGAGAGAGAGAGAGAGAGAGAGAGAGAGAGAGAGAGAGAGAGGAGAGAGAGAGAGAGAGAGAGAGAGAGAGAGAGAGAGAGAGAGAGAGAGAGAGAGAGAGGAGAGAGAGAGAGAGAGAGAGAGAGAGGAGGAGAGAGAGGGAGGGGGAGGGGGGGGTTGGTTTATATGTTGTCCATGTGCCCAATAAGCATTCTGGGTATTTGTTTTTGCCCCGGGAGGACGGCTGTAAAAAGGAAAAGAGGTGCCTGGGACCAGGGCCCAAGTCTAGGGGCCGTGTTAACCATTAACACAGACATATAACGCTGTAACTCATTTACACCTCTTGTTCTTGAGACTCTGGCTGACCTGCGCTGCTGCAGGTAGGTATCCCACTGTGTGTTAGCGTAGGTGTCTGTGTGCAGGTGTGTACCGTGTGTGGGGAGGGGGGGGGGGGTGTGTGTGTCCAGGTGTGTACCTGTGTGTCTCCGTGCACGAGCTTGAGGTCCACAACCTTGCTCTCTCTCTCTATATCATAACTCTCTCATCTTTCCCCTCCTATTCTATCATTCATATCTCTCTCTCTCTCTCTCTCTCCTCTCTCTCTCTCTCTCTCTCTCTCTCTCTCCTCTCTCTCTCTCTCTCTCTCTCTCTCTCTCTTCCGTCTCTCCCTACACACACTCACTCCTCCTCCTTGAGGCCCCGGGCCTAAGAGGCCCCCACACGCACAATCTCTCCTCCACTTCCTCCCATCAGACCCCTCTCAGCGACCTTCACGGTGACCTTTATCCTCTGTACAATAAAATGCTATAGATATAGAGTTGTGTGTGTGTGTGTGTGTGTGTGTGTGTGTGTGTGTGTGTGTGTGTGTGTGTGTGTGTGTGTGTGTGTGGTGTGTGTGTGTGTGTGTGTGTGTGTGTGGTGTGTGTGTGTGTGTGTTTATGGGCCCATGCTGTTGTATCTCTGAGAGCTCAGGGCTGGTTGCGTTGAGAGAAAAGACGTTAGGGATGAACCAATCACAGGAGAGGAGAAAATGAGTGCCTGTGTTGCAATGCAATGTGTCAATGTACATGGAGTCCCCAGCATCCGTACAAGGACCACCTATTGGGTTCAAGGTCTGTTTTCATCCACAGGGCAGTGGGCCTACTGAACTGCTAGGAGAGCTGCCACTATCATAACGTTGTCATTAACATTACACTGTCATACTTTTGCTGGACTTTCTGGACTCATTACAGTGACTGCACTGTACTGCACTGTATTCATGATGCTGCTGCACTACTGGCACTTTCAAATGCTTTTTAAATGCTCTTTGCACAATTCAATATATGAATTTATCATCCATCAGTCTCTTTACTGTTCTTTTTTATTGTGTACAGTATTTTCATAGAATAGTGTTGTATAGTGTAAGTATGGTACATAGTATAGTATATAGTGTTTATTGTAGGGAATTCCTACTGCAGGAGGGACTGGGGAGTAAGCCTTCCATTGTACTTGTTGCATATGGCAAATAAAAACATCTTGAATCTTAAATCTTGAAAATGACTGTTGTTTGTTTGTTTGTTTCGATCAATTATCCAAGCATTAGTTTGCTTGTGTTTTGTGTTCCTCATCCAGTTCATCAGAACAGTAACCACAGTTGACAGATTTAATGGGCTGACTCTGGACTAACTACATTGATCTCATCAGAATCCTAAAGCATATAGCTTGTTAGTTTGAGATTGTTATATTGTTTACTATCTTATTGTACTTCTACCTGAGCACTGGTTCAGTTGTTGGTTAGAAATGAAATGCACTTTTGACTTCTGGTGACGAGTTGTTCTCTTACCTTTAAACCTTTGTTGAAACACACTACTGTAAGTCGCTTTGGATAAAAGTGTCTGCTAAATAACTGTAATGTAATGTAATGTAATGTAGAGTATGTAATGTAATGTAAGTAGTAATGCAGACACCTTGAGTTGGTTGGGGAGGGTCTCTTTAATTTTCCACACACACACACACACACACACACACACACACACACACACACACACAACACACACACACACACACACACACACACACACACACACACACACACACACACACACAGAGCCCAGCCTCCACCCTAACCCATCTCCTGCTCATTGTTCCCAGGTGAGGTGGCCTGGCTGTAGCAGAAAGTGTTCTTCAAGCTCACGGCAATGAGCCACTTGCCTTTAAACTCTGGTCTGGTATTCATGGTAACCATGTTGGCCCATTCCACTGTGAGGTACACACACACATGCACACACCACACACCACACACCACACACACTCCACACAACACCTCACACATATACACCCCACAAACATACCCCCCCCCCCCCCCACACACACACACACACACACACACACACACACACACACCACACACCACACACACTCCACACAACACCTCACACATATACACCCCACAAACATACCCCCCCCCCCCCCCACACACACACACACACACACACACCACACACCACACACCACACACACTCCACACACACTCCACACAACACCTCACACATATACACCCCACAAACATACCCCCCCCCCCCCACACACACACACACACACACACACCACACACCACACACCACACACACACAACACACACACACACACACACACCATCCTGAACACAACCCTTGTTGTGTATTTCAAACGGGACAGATGTTCTAAAGCCTTTGGCGTCGCTTGTTTTCTAAACGGGTCACTCGTTATCCTTCCCTTGGCGGTTGTCCGGGGGACAGGTTCTTGGGTCACATGACGTCACGCAGAAGTGTACAAGATATGGCCTCGGATAACAGAAACCAGCCTCCAACGTTCTCCACAAGATCTAAAGCGTTATAAAGGCTTTTTCATCTGTGCCACTGTATCACCGTATCAGCCGGCCCCAGGCGTCAAACAAAACAAAACGCTATAGCCCAGAGGAGCCCGCCTGTCTGTCTGTCCGTCTGTCCGTCTATCTGTCTATCTGTCTGTCTCTCTGTCTCTGGTTTGGGGGGCAGAAGGCTGTGTTCCTCCTGATTAGTAAACACTGCATCGAGTCCAGCGGAGCCAGGTCCCTACAAACTGTACAGGGCCGGGGTCCTATCGAAAAGAACAATGCCCTCCGCCTCACAACAAGGCCCTGGCGCTGTCTCTGTGTCTGCCGCCATAGGGGCAGGGGGTCGAGCTATAGAGACAACACGGGATCCACCACTAAAGGACAACCATGAGCCCTCCCCATGAGCCCTCCCCATGAGCCCTCCCCATGAGCCCTCCCTATGAGGCCGCTAAGAGGATTTGTCCTCCCGGCTGGAGAAGGAAAACACCACTAACCCTGATGGCAGCTCCACCCCACTCACAAGTGTAATGGGAACA
>CM051005.1:6081084-6088584 GCA_027704905.1 Muraenolepis orangiensis | reverse complement strand
CAATGCATGCATTTAATCATTTGGTTTGATCATTTGGATTTCGTTTTGATCGATACACATATACACATGAGATCGGCCTATAGCCTCCTATCTAATCCGATAGCAGCGTTAGTATACGGGCCTACTAAAGCGTCGCGTCAATTAACCCTTAATTGTGTTAATTATTTAAAATATATGGTATTTTAACCAAACTAATATCTTTGGTTTTCGTTTTTTACTTTGTATCACTTGTATTAATTCATTGAATAATGAATGTAGTTCTATTTATTACCGTTCTTACTGTAGTGTGTGTGTGTGTGTGTGTGTGTGTGTGTGTGTGTGTGTGTGTGTGTGTGTGTGTGTGTGTGTGTGTGGTGTGTGTGTGTGTGTGTGTGTGTGTGTGTGTGTGTGTGTGTGAACTAAAGAAGTATTCGTGTTAATAATAATAATGAATACGAAATAACAGTAGTATTATTAATTGTAACAATTGGAACAGACGTATTTTTATTATTATTATTATTATTATTGTTATTATTATTATTATTATTATTATTATTATTGTACCACACCGCTATTTAACTGCTGTTAACCGATAGGCCAACAAGTAAAATATAATTCTGAATATTTTCTGTTCGAATATAGTATTATCAGAATAAAAATAACGTTACTTTAAGTAACGTTATATTTTATTTTTTATCGACTCGTCCAGAACAGCCTAAATAGTTCAGGAAATAGGCCCTATTTAAAAAAATGTGTTCTTGATATGCAATCAATTAAAAATTGAATCGATTTCGTTCTGTGCTCATACAGATCGGCTGGATATAATAATCATTTCCCATTCATCTTAAACTTGACTCAAATGGGCACAACCTTTTGTATAACACCCAACGAGGCCCATCGAGCCTGTTAGGATGATAAGCTGATATACGACACAACGAGCTGAGGGGGAATCAAGGAGGAGTATCAGCCTCGCTGGGCCCACTCGCCTCCCTCAGGCCTATACCTGTAGGCCCTCCTTATCGCACCCTAATGATGACATCATCACATGCTCTAGCCTATTGTCTAATCACAGCCTAAGACACTTTCTTAGATAGATCATATATATATATAGATATAGATATATATATATATATATATATATATATATATATATATATATATATATATATAGATATATATATATATATATATATATAGATGATATATATATATATATAGATTATATAATCTATTATATTATTATTATTATTATTATTATTATTAGGCGACTAAATCCAAACAAACATTTGATGAGATTGGATAATGGACGATATAACCTCAAATAAATATATTCGTACATAAATATAAATCACTCTGTGTAATAGAGATTCATAATGCACTTTGAAATATATTCCATGGTGTGGTTGCCTCATAATAATATGTATTATTATTTTTACTTAAATTAATGAATAATGTTTATTTTCGTTGTTGTTGTTGTTTTGCTATTTAAATAGGGTAATGTTATTATATATATCTATATATATATATTAAAAACCATAGACTATATATATATATATATAAAACCATATAACCATATATATATATTAAAAACCATAGCCTATATATATATATATATAGGCTATGGTTTTTAATTGAGTTTTGCTTTTATTTATTTATTTATTTTTATATACCATCAAACGTGTTTTAAAATCATCAAATGAAGGCCTCGTATGGCCTGTTGTTTGTCTGTGTGTCTCATCACCCCCCCCCCCCCCCCCTCACCTAACCCCCCCCCCCCCTCACCCTAACCCCCCCCCCCGGGATAAGGTGGAGAGATACCGACGGCCTGAGACTCCGCGGCGTCCCTCCACTCTTCTCTTCCACCAGTGATTCGTCACGAGCGGCTCTGTCAGAGAAACACAACTTTGGCATCAGGGCGAGAAACACCTCATTAGTCACGTGCTGCGAGGCAGACGTGTGCGTCTCTCTCTCTCTCTCTCTCTCTCTCTCTCTCTCTCTCTCTCCTCTCTCTCTCTCTCTCTCTCTCTCTCTCTCTCTCTCTCTCTCTCTCTCTCTCTCTCTCTCTCTCTCTCTCTTTCGCTCTCTCCCTCCCCTCTCTCTCTCTCTCTCTCTCTCTCTCTCTCCTCTCTCTCTCTCTCTCTCTCTCTCTCTCTCTCCTCTCTCTCTCTCTCTCTCTCTCTCTCTCTCTCTCCCTCCCCTCTCTCTCTCTCTCTCTGACATCTCTCTCGCACCTCGCTGACACAGCCTGCCTGGTCGTCTTCCACCCACCCAGCCATCCCCACCAGCCACCCAGTCAGTCACCCACCCAGTCAGTCACCCACCAGTCAGTCACCCACCCAGTCAGTCAGTCACCCAGCCAGCCAGTCAGTCAGAGGTCTGGTGCTCGGAGACAGTAAGGCTGCATGGTACCGTGGATTCCTTCCATTCCACTCAACCCGTCCGAGGAGCAGAACTCCACGGGAGTGCAGCGAAGGGCCAAGGAGGTACATGGAGGGTTGGGAAGCCACACATAGCTGGGTGCCTTTCGCTATATGTCAAGGATTATGCTTTGACCTCTCTCTCTCTCTCTCTCTCTCTCTCTCTCTCTCTCTCTCTCTCTCTCTCTCTCTCTCTCTCTCTCTCTCTCTCTCTCTCTCTCTCTCTCTCTCTCCGCGCGCGCATGCACACAGACAGACAGACAGACACACGCACGCACGTACACACACGCACAGGCGCACAGACACACACACACACACACACACACACACACACCACAACACACACACACACACACACACCCACACACAAAAACCAACCAAAAACTCATTCATTTGTCATCTACTTTGTGACCATGCATGCATGGCTCCACTTTCACAAATAAATCTCCATTTAATTGTAACTGTCCAACCCTCCCTCCCTCCCTCCCTCCTCCCTCCCTCTACCACTCACCCCCCTGCCCTGCGTGTGTGTGTGTGTATATATACGGCCTATATCTCCTTACCAGACACGAATGTAAATACACACCTAAACACACTCTCCCTCCGCCGAACCAACGATTTGTTAACCGCGTTAACCTTTGAAAGAGCGCGACAGCAGCAGCGGCAGCAGCAGCAGAACAAGAAGACGAGTCAATTAATGATTATTCAATTGACACCTTTTCAACTTTTGATCACGTCACTCACCAATGTATATTCCGCCTGAATGGATCAGCAGCGCTTCAAAGTAAAAGCCCCCCCCCCCCCCCCCTTTAGAGAAGGTGAAAGACGCGTGCTGTGTGTTTTCTCTATGTGGGGGGGGGGGGGGGGGGGTGGGGGGGGAGACCCATTTCATCCACAACGTCTCTTTGAAAAACCCTAAAGTAATTATATTTGTGTGTGTTCCAACTCGAAAGAATGAAAGAAGAATTGGAAGGACATTGGATAAAAGAACAGCATCCAATAGGAATGTGTGTTACGATACCAACAAGAGTTGAAATTCTCGTTATTTTTCGTTTGGTTTGGCTAATATTTAGGACTATAGGCCTATACTTAGGCTTAGGCCTTATTTAGGCCTATACAACTCACCTTTATTAGAATTATTAGTGACATATTTCGTGACACCAGACACATGCAAAAAAAACGGGAACCAGGGAAGCCACAAAGCTCAACAACCTCAAGCTTTTTTAAATTCCGTTTTTTTCCCTATTATTTAGACACTTATTTAGACATTTAGGGAAGTGAACTTCATTTACCCATTTAGTTTAAATATAGAAACATACCGGTAAATAACTAATAAGTATATACTATTAATATTAGTGTATTAAAGCAAAGCTTTCCTTGCCTTACATGAATAACCCAAATCACCGAGATGCGAATGAACGAAACGTCAACACTAGAACCAAGTTTATCTCGATGAGGCTCCCAAACCAAACCAAACCGCCTAAAACAAAAACAAAAGAATAACAAGACAATAAAAGGAGATGATTACATTTGCCAACAACTTATTGTGATTTTAAAGACCGCGATCATTTATTTATTTCAATCGACTGCCTCGCGGGAGGATCTGAAGGCCTCCTTGGCACCGGGAGGGGGGGGAGGAGGAGGCTCCTGATTGGTCGGCCGGGCGGCTCTCCTCCGCGGCCACGAGAAGCGCCTCCTCTCATAAGCGGTGGCTGGAGCTCACTAGCGTTTCCATTACCTCCCGGAGCACTACTCTACAGCCTACTGCTGCCGCCGCCGCCGCCGCTGCACACTTACTGGATCACTTTTTAAACCAAAACAACACTAAAAACCCCGCCGTGCGAACCCATGGAGCCATAGAACTAGCAGGTATGTGCCGCGTACTATACTGCGGAAAAATACATTTTTTTTAAACTCTCTTTCCCCTGTGAGTTTGAGGGGGTCTCATGGAGAGAGCTGGACGAGTCCACATCTGGGTTGTTTCGGGACCGCCAGCGCAGCCGTGAGCGGCGGAGTGTATACCTAAATCATTTTAAAGGTGGGGGGGGGGGGTATTGTTTTATCACTATAGCCCTCCTTTTTTTTGGGGGGGGGGGGGGGGGGTCTTATCTGTTACGAGCCTTATCAAGAGGGCTATCTCTCTTTGCTTGCTTCCAAGACATATTGCGTTGAGTTTCCTATATCGCCAGCGATGTGTGTGTGTGTGTGTGTGTGTGTGTGTGTGTGTGTGTGTGTGTGTGTGTGTGTGGTGTGTGTGTGTGTGTGTGTGTGTGTGTGTGTGTGTGTGTGTGTGTGTGTGTGTGTGTGTGTGTGTGTGTGTGTGTGTTTTCGGTGTCACTATGAGCACTCGTAACAGGGGAGGAGGTGGACATGGACAGTGCGCGCTAAGGCGCGTGATGAGTTGTGCTTATACCCGCACTTTATTTAGTTGTTTGTCAATGATCAATCATTTAACCCCCTCATCGAAGGGCAATCACTCTGGGACCATATACAGTATATATATATGTATATATATATTTATATATATATATGTGTACTTGGATTTAAAATTGAACACATTTGTTTTTCTAAATTAGACCAATCAGTTATAGTACAGTAATAAGCTACCATAGAGTTTGTGTTTCGGCCGCTACAACTTTTTGGGACGAGTTGATGATGATGATGATGACGATGAGGATGATGCTTTTAGTTTGGTACGTTAACCTCGGGTGGATCTAGATGTCATTGGCTCTCATTCTCAACACCATTCATTATCTACAGAGTCGTCGTATTATCCCGATCGTGACGTTTCTAATGTTTGTTTGTTTTTGTTTTGTGTGTTTGCGTGAACCCAGGGGACATTTCAGCCCTCACCATTTCTACCCTCACGGTGTATGATAATTGCCCCTGGATGGAGCTGGGCGAAAGCAGCTGGTCCATGGTCAAGCGAGAAGTGTCCAGCAGCCCCGGGTCACCGCCGGCGGAGCACAGCGGCTACCTGCCCGCGGACAGCCGGGGGACGCGCTGCACGGCCCCCTCCCCTCCTCCGAGGACCTCAGGTCGCCCCCCCCGCCGCCGCCCCCTCCGGCGCTGCAGAGCGAGCTGGACGCCGCGCTGCTGGGTCACCGGCGCCCCGAGGGCCGGTCGCTACACTCCTACGTTCACTTCGGACACCACCACCACCACCACCACCACGCCAACGGCCTCGGCGCCTCGGAGGACATCCCGCTGTTCACGGATTTAGACCAAGGCAACAACAACAAACTCGTGCTGTCGAGCGGAGCGCACAAGGCGGGCCTGCTGGTGGACCCGGCCGACATGTACCAGACACTCGCCATCGCGGCGGCCCAGAGCCAGCCCGGATACGACACCTCCGCTAACGGTTACATGCACTCCAACCCCAACTCCCCGGTGTACGTGCCCAGCTCCCGGGTGGGCCCCATGATCCCCAGCCTGTCCTACCTGCCGGCCGGCGGCTCCGGCCAGCCGAACCACGGCGTCGGCGGCCACTCTGTGTGGTCGCAGTCGCCCACCGAGAGCCCCTCGTACACAACGTCGAGCCCCCACGCGCCCAACCGGTTCCACTACTCCCCGAGTCCGCCCATGAATAACGGCGTGTCCCGGGACAGCGGCTACGCCAACACGCTGAGCAGCCGGGAGCAGTACGGTCTGTCCCGACCCCTCAGCGGATCCTACCCCAGCCCCTACTCGCCCTAACGCGCCCCCCCAGCTGGCCCAGCTGCCCTCGCCGTGGACCGGAGGGCCGTTCGACAACAGCATGCTGCACACGCTGCAGAGCCGGGGCGCGCCGCTCATACGGGGACCCAACGGAGGTGAGTGCATCTCTGGGCTGGTTGGGGTTGGGTTTGTTGGTTGTTCTTCTGGGCCTATATCTAGAACATGTTTTATTCAAATGTTCTGATGGATCGTTTTTTTTTCTTTCTTCTCCTGCTAACCTAACCGTGTTTAGGCCTTAAAAGCATAAGTCTGCAACTTCTTTGCGTTACATAGGCCTAAATACTGCAAATATAGCCCTGCGTTGCAATGTATTATAACTTAGTATGTATGCGCAGCCTATATTCTATTTTATATTCTATTTTATATTCTATTTTATATTATTTTTTTCAACTATCCATTGCACACACATATACATATCTATATCTCTCTCTCTCTCTCTCTCTCTCTCTCTCCTCTCTCTCTCTCTCTCTCTCTCTCTCTCTCTCTCTCTCTCTCTCTCTCTCTCTCTCTCTCTCTCTCTCTCTCTCTCTCTCTCTCTCTCTCTCTATATATATATATATATATATATAATCTTAACATTCTATTAACAAAATTCCATCCCCCCCCCCAGTATCGTTAGTAATAGTTATATACTAGGCTATATGATTATCAGATCCATTCTGATATCGGATACATTACATTACAATACAATTCATTACATTACAAGTCATTACAATTCATTACATTACATTACAGTAATTTATCAGCTGCTTCTATCCAAAGAGTTGATGGTCTCCAACCGTCCGTTCGGTTAACCCCGCGTATACACGCGTTGTGTTTCTATAACGACAAGCCCGGCTTTTGCTTTTTGCTTAATTGCTTAATTGCTTAATTGCTTGTAATTGCTTAATGTCCATTCCTCTCAGACATCCTGGACGACCTGGGAGAGAGCCGAGAGTGCGTGAACTGCGGCTCCATCTCCACGCCGCTGTGGAGACGCGACGGGACGGGTCACTTTCTGTGTAACGCCTGCGGCCTCTACAGCAAGATGAACGGCCTGAGCCGGCCGTTAATTAAACCCCAGAAACGGATGGTAAGCAAAGGATCAATTAAGAGCATCCACCAATTAACCACTCAACCCCCCCCCCCCCCCTTAACCCATTAACCCCTTAACCCCTTAACAAGGGTTTTGTTGAAACACACCATTGTAAGTCGCTTTGGATAAAAAGCTTCTGCTAAATGTAAATGTAATGTAATCATAACAAGTCTGAGTGGTTGAGGTACAAATAATAATAATAATAATTATTATTATTATTATTATTATAATCGCAGGCCAATATTCTGTCTGAATTCATCTTTATTTCTGGTTTCCAATGGTTCCCAACTTTATTTCGTTTTGAAATAAAGT
>CM051005.1:6066084-6068584 GCA_027704905.1 Muraenolepis orangiensis | reverse complement strand
GGGTTACCCTGATAACGAAGTGAACAAAGCAGGAAGATACATCAGGGCTGACGCATGGCAAGCTCCCAAACTGAGGAGGTGGCCTCTCCCCAAGAACAACCGCACAGAAAGACCCGGGGAGAGCGGCCATCGGATCTTCTGTGTGTTTTGGGGTTCATCGTCATCATCATCATCTTTTTATTTTATTTTTTGAATCATTACGCCTGTATGCGCACGTTTTAGAGTTTTAGAGTGTTAGAGGATGGATGGATTCTCAAAAGTCAGCTGAAGTTTTCTGTAACTTGACATAAAAGTGTGTTTACCTTAAACATACATTGAGCTTAAAGATACATTGATCTTAGAGATAAGACATGGAGTGTCAGCACGGTAGCAGCAGAATGGCGGCGGTGGTCCTTTGCATATCAACAGCACAACCTTTCCCCTTTCTGGGCTGACCATCACAGACCTTTTGGCTCAGTCCAACCAATCAATTACAGCGCTGACTATGAAACATCCTGTTTCCCCCCCCACCTCCACCCCCTCCCTCCCTCCGCCCGCCTCCCCCCCCCACCCCACCCGTTGTCGTTAATTAAGCCCAATCTGGCTGCCGGGCCGCACCAAAGAGAGGAAACAGCCTCAAAATAGTTCACAATTTCAGCACGTTCAATTACAAGCAGATCGCTATCGGTCCCCGGCGTTAACGCGCGGGGATCAACAGCGTTTGATGGTATGAAAAAAAGGGGGGGGGGGGGGAAATAGTGTCTGTCATTTCTTCCTGTTTGGCGCTACCGAATAATGTGGGAATCGCAGCCGCTCCCCTCCTGAGGTAGCAAGGCACGGGTGGGAGCGTACGTGTGCCCAGTCAGGGCCCCCGGTCGAGGGGGGGGGGGGGGGTGGTGGTGGGGTGGGATGTGTCTCACATCCATCTGTCACCGTCACTGTGTTTATTATTACGCTTGTGTCGCTTATTCTGAGAAAAGGGAGAGGGAGCAGGGAAGAGAAAGAGAGAGAAAGGGGTGGGAGAGAGGAGTCACGAGAATGACATATAGAGTGGGAGAGAGACAGAGACAGAGAGAAAGAGAGAGAGAGAGAGTAGTAAAGAGAAAGAGAGAAAGTGAAAGTGAGGTACAGTGGGAGAGAGTAGTAAAGAGAGATAGAGTGGGGGAGAGTAGTCACAAGAGAGAGAGAGGTACAGTGGGAGAGAGAGCAGTAAAGATAATGACATATAGAGTGGGAGAGAGACAGAGACAGAGAGAAAGAGAGAGAGAGAGAGAGTAGTAAAGAGAAAGAGAGAAAGTGAAAGCGAGGTACAGTGGGAGAGAGTAGTAAAGAGAGATAGAGTGGGGGAGAGTAGTCACGAGAGAGAGAGAGAGGTACAGTGGGAGAGAGAGCAGTAAAGATAATGACATATAGAGTGGGAGAGAGACAGAGACAGAGAGAGAGAGAGAGGGAGAGAGAGAGAGAGAGAGAGAGAGAGAGAGAGAGAGAGAGAGAGGAGAGAGAGAGAGAGAGAGAGAGAGAGAGAGAGAGCGGGTGGTGAAGAGAAAGAGAAAGTGTGTGGGAGAGAGAGAGAGAGAGAGAGAGAGAGAGAGAGCGAGAGAGAGCGAGCGAGCGAGCGTGGTAAAGAGACAGAGGGAGCGAGTGGAGGAGAGAGCGAGACTGATTTATGCCTCCACTGTTGCTCTTTCCTGTTCTCATTTATGAAAACAAAATTCCAGTAAATTCCGTTAGTAGCGTCAGTAAGAGCAGAACGGAGGCCAGGGCTGCCCGGCTCAGCACTTCCCACGTGCACGGTGCACGTTCCACAGACTACAGGTTTGGATGAACTGACCTTCACAGGCAGACATGCCCGCATTATATCACAAATCCCCCCCCCCCCTCTCCCACAGACACACACACACACACAGGCAAACACTCACACAACACACACACACACACACACACACACACACACACACGCATGCACGCACGCACGCACACACGCACACACACACGCGCACACACACGCACACACACACACGCGCACACACACGCGCACGCGCACATGCACGCACGCACACACACACACACATCCGTCACCACCACGACAGCAACCACCACCCCTCTCTCTCTCTCTCTCTCTCTCTCTCTCTCTCTCTCTCTCTCTCTCTCTCTCTCTCGCTCTCTCTCTCTCTCTCTCTCTCTCTCGCTCTCTCTCTCTCTCCGAACTCCCCCCCTTCGACCCCCCCTCCCCCACTGGCGTTGGAATCCCGCGTCCACTTGACCTGTGGAATACCTGCCCTGTGTTTCCTTGAAACTCCCCGAGCAGCCTTTTCAACTTTGAACTGAAGCTCACCTCCGACGCCTCGCTCGGTGCCTGGTGGTTTTAGAATGGTTTTTCTTTCTGTTTTTCTGGTTGGTTCCCCTCATGGAAACAGGAAGAAGGTGGAGAAAGGTGGGGAACGCTTGGAAGGGTTGACATAGGAACCAGGAATCAGGGTTTCTACGTCGGAGGAGGGGAGTGAGAGGGTGAGGCGGTGAG
>CM051005.1:6003584-6036084 GCA_027704905.1 Muraenolepis orangiensis | reverse complement strand
GTTGAAACAGGGGGAATAAATGCACACAAAATATACTAATACCTAAAAACGAAATAACAACAAACTAGTTGTTAAACTAGTATAAAAAAAAATATATAACTAAATGAAATCTAAATGAAATCTAAATGTATTGACAGATGAATTGCACAATTTACAGTATTAAATCTAACCAGAGTGCACCGTCAGGGCCGTATATATATATATATATATATATATATACGGTAAGTACAGTAAAAATGTGCATGATTATCATACAGGTATGTAAACAATAAATATGTAAACTATAAATAAGTTAACTATAGGTAGCGGTAGGGAGTTGTGATACAGTGCAATAATGCAAACTTGCCGGTATGCTTTACTTTTACTTTACCATGATACGTTAGTTGCATTATGGTAAATCGATGATTAATTGATTGTTTATGGTCATTCTTTATTAAAGGATGTTGTGTGTGATATAGCAGGACACATTGGATGCAAGAAAATACCGTTTTCTTAATGTATTAGCAATATGATAGACTTTAGACCTGCTATACATAGAATTATTTATGAAATTGCCTCATTTTAAATAATGGCATAATGCGGTAATAAGCTACATACAAGACATGGAGTCAGTATAAATCCGTCCAATAGGCGCATGTTGTTGTAGTGGTGAAGAAGAGTCACTAGATGGCAGAACTCATTTAAAAACAAAGAACAGAAAACAGAGCTGCCCCACGATGTCCGCCAGGGGGCGCACTTACCGACCAAGTGGAAGTGGAACATGTACATGAACATGAACTTGAACACATTTGAAAGCAAAGTCCATAATGTTGTATAGACCGTCTTTAATCATTGATCAATCTGCCATTCGAGTGTTCTTATAGCAATCCGAGTAAACGGGAATCATTGTTTTTTCACACAATAACATTTCGGTCCATTGATTTATATTCATATTTATTATATTATATTTATTTTTATATTATTATATTATATATATATATATATATAATTGATTATATTTGGATTTATTGTCAGTGTACAGCACAACTACAGTACATCGAAAGGAATTTGGCATCTAACCAGAGTGCAAATGTTGCAGTAAAGTGCATGGTGATATATAATGTACAGAGGTTGAATAATATGTAAAATATGTAAAAACATTACTAATAAAGCAGGTATGAGATATGTGCATAATTATAAAATAAATAACAGGTAGTGAGCAGGGTATGACCATATTGTTCAAACATACTAATAAACAAATAAAGGCAAAAGGCTATTATTACACGATAATATTCCTGTAATTCTGTGGCATCCCTGCAGGCTACAGAATAGATGGGGGCGTGTGTGTGTGTGTGGGGGGGGTGGGGGGGGGGGGGGGGGGAGGGGGGGGGGGAAGACTCGCAGGAAGAGGAGAAAAAAAACCATGTTCCCCTTCCCTGAGAGCCCATTGGTCCACATTTTTTCCCTGTACTGCCACCACAATACTGAACACACGTGACCTTCCTGGGATTTTTTTTTTTTTTTTAGCCCGTTTTAACGCATGTTACTTTAAAAGACACACAAGCCACACACTGACAGAAAACACACCCGTTTCTGTCACTTTCTTTAATGGCATCGAGGTGAGATCACCCCCTCTCCTCCTCCTCCGCTGCTGCTGGCTTCTCTGAGGCTTGTGTGTGGGGGGACCATGGCGGCGGCGGCGGCGGCGGCTGCCACGATCAGCAGCAGCTCCACCACCTCCACCACCACGCTGCTGCAGATGAAGCATTCCAGCAGCGAACACACACGGAAACGCATAGACCCGAGGAGGAGGCAAGCGGCGCTGTCCTTCCTCAGCAAGATCTCCCTGGACGGACGACCGGTGCACGACCACGACGACGACGACGCGGACAACACCACCGAGGAGGATGACTCGATTGAGGCGAGGACTACGAGACGCCAGAGCCTGGTGTCCCCGGAGCGCTCCATGCATGCGGGGGCAGCAGCGACCATCTCCTCCTCCTCCTCCACCACCACCACGGCCGCCCAGGCGCTCGCTATTGCGAGCCAAGCTCTGCTGCTCGCTAACAACCGAGCAAGTTTGGGGATGGGTTCCGCTGAGTCCGACGGGGATGCGTTCGGGCCTTCCATATTCAGCTCCCCCTTCTCCGCGGTCCCGGCAGCGACTAGAGGGAGGCTGCAGACGTACACCCAGGGGGTCCCGCCTGCCTCCTACTGCCGGCAGGGCGCCCAGAGCTACAGCCTGGAGGGCGGACAGATAGCCAACTCTGCGATAGAGCTGCAGAGGTCAAGGTAGTGCACAACACTTATGACAATCTGCATAGGATTGTAATGCGGGCACTTATAATACGCTTGATTTGTTTTGCAAACCAATGTCTCTTCACATGTGTTCCTGTGCAGTAGGACGTGACACTAGAGACTATAGAGTTGTTTGGACACAATGACAAACTATTGTGTTCTTCGCAAAGAAGTAGGGCTGCTTTTTGCATTTTTGAAGCACGTTATTTTACAACGTCATTGATTTTTACTTATAGTTCAATTTTTTTTTAAAGAGATCGAGTCGGTGTTTGTAAACAACACCGGAGCAACAGCTGTAGATCTATAACCGTGTTAGTTCAGCTCTCTCCTCTCTCTCTCTCTCTCTCTCTCTCTCTCTGCCCTCCATCTCTCTCTGCCCTCCATCTCTCTCTGCCCTCCATCCCTTCCTCCTCTGCTCTCTGATAATAGCACAGCCTACAGTGTTGTGTTGTCTTTCTCCTCGTTCTAAAAACGTGGCACACGGCAGCCCACTGTAAGCGATGTAAACATCCTGTAACGCAACACCCCCACAACACTGAGCCCTATCTGTGTGTGTAGGGGGGGGGGGGTTCACTTGTCAGTTGCACTTGCCCAACTGTCCTCTTAATGTCTCAACCTGCTGTCTTCTGGCCCTCTGAGGTTAGCACACAGACACACCCATCATGCACGTACACATCATGCACGTACACACACGCACACACACACACACACACACAGCTGACCATGGAGCTGCTGCACTTTACATGCAGCGCTCCAGTCACCCTCCTCTTGACCTGAGAGCAGGAGGAGAAACAGGACTAGACAGAACTAGACTCTTAATACACTTTTAGAAATTGTTCTAATTACTTAGTATGTCGAGTGTGATCAGCATTTTTCTTCTCTTAAAATCATACTAAACAATGTTAATATTGTTAAAAATTAAAGTATAAATTAAAAACCAAAAGCAAATAATAGTAATAATAATAATTATAATAATAATACATTCAATTTCATGTAGCGTTTTTCTGGACACGCAGTGGTCATCTTCACCATACGTCCTACTATCCTCCCCTAAAGCCGCTCATTGCAGGCTGGGTCTCCCGTGAGCCTCAAGGTAAGGTGAGCCCTGTGCAAACACAATGGACTGGTTTTCTGGAATGTTTTTCTTTTCTGGAGGACTTCCATGACGGCAGCCGGATCCTGGCGGATACCTACCTGTGGATGGGAGGTCCACCTCCACCGTGTCGTCCTTCTAGCCGAAAGCGCAACACGACACAAATGACAACTATAGGAGTTGTATTGTTTTAGCGTATTTTTCTCACATTTTTCTCACAAATCAAAGACACTCAAAGTCACTATAACTATGGGGCTTAACCCGCCCCCAACCGGGACGGGACAGGACAGGACAGGACAGGACAGGACAGGACGGTGACTGGGTCTCTGGCCTGCACAGTGGGGCGCATTGTGTTCCCAAGGTTCAACCTTTGGTGTTCAAAATGAGTTCACGCTGGCTGCGAAAGGCAGGATGCCCGGGCCTTCTGAGAAGCTGGCTTGGCTCTTACCCCCCCCCCACCCCCCCCCCCCGACCGACCGTCTCCACCTCCACCGTCTCCCACGTCTCCACCGTCTCCCACCCCCCTCTCCCCTGTTTCCAGCCCCCGGCTGCTGTGTATTTCACTGTCCTCCGCTTCCTCTCCCAGGGGAACCAGGGGCCAGCACACTGGGCTCTCCAGAGTCTTGGGCCCCCCCTCACCCCCCGCTGCTTGCTGCTTGTCAGGAAGTCACTCCCTCCCTGCTTCAGAGTCGCTGCCAAGTGGGGTGGGGAAAAAAGGAAAAAGAGCTTTTTGTTTGTTTTGTTGTGCCTCTATTGTAATCCGCCGTATTGAATGATGATGTGGTCGCGGTCAGCTTTTTATTTATGTTTTTAATAAGAATTACTTCTCGGTTTTGTCAACCCCCCCCCCACAGACACACACACACACACACACACATTTTATTTTACACTTATTTTTCTTTTACCTGAGCACTGGTTCAGTTCCTGGGGACTTGTTAGGAATGAAATGTGTGTAATGTAATGTAATGATCATGCTCCTATATCGGACTGACCAGAGTGATCACATTTGTATTTATTTAAAAAAAATAATAATAATCTAAACCCCTCCCACAAAACCCGGAGGGCGAGTCTCCTCACGTACACACTTCTTGGTTTTCATGGGCTCCAGGAAGTGCCAGAAGAGCCCGCCGTTCTCTAGCCAGGGTTAGGCCTGGTCCCTCAGCCTTACAGCGGAGGGACCCACAGCTTCTCCTGATGCCAGCCTAATGCTATTCTAGCGGTCATTCAGAGAGCGTTTTGGGCAGTTGGATCACGTCCTTCTGGGGGTTGTTGTTTGGGGGTTGTTTGCTCAGGTTCGAAGCCATTGTTGGCATCACCACCAGGGTTATGTAAGAGAAGCTCATTTCTCTTCCACTGGCTCCCAGTTGCCGGAGCTTTCGGAAAAAATAGTCATGGTAAGACTGCAGGGTTTGGAATGGGTGGCCATGATCAGAACCAGACAATGACTTGGAGAAAAGACCGGGTGGGTATATTCACCCTGCTGGCCCATGTTCCGGCCTGCGGAGCACAAGGCCCAATAGGCACAATGTCCTTTCAAAATAAAATACAAGGTTATGTTTTGATGTCAATATAACTTGTTCTCCAGCTTACCTGCAGAACAACTTGCATATGCTTTATTTGTAGGGTGTGTTTATTTTGTTCAGGTTCTGTACAATGGAACCATCTAAGCCATGTTATTAAAGGAAACACCCAAGTACAAAGTGTTTAAAATAGTTTGAACAGGGCAATTGTTGATTCCCACGACAATTGACTATAGTGTTTTCACACCCAGGGACTCGCCAACAACGTGGAAGACAATAATTCACGGCAAGCAGCCAACGGAGATGACTTGTTGCCCAAGAGTCTGATCTTTGATCTCCCCCCCCTCCTATGTACTAAGGCCCTAAGACTTGGGGTTATATACAGTACAAGAAACGCTAGGGAGGCTTGAGGTAAATCACCGCAAGGATACCAGGTCCTCATGTTTGGTCTCCCTTGGATCTGCAATGTGTCATTGCGGTTTGAACTTATTTCTCCACCATGTGTTGTGCAGAGCATCGCTGGGAGTGAAGGCATTCCAGTCGGAGCACAAGGAAGTGCTGTTTCTTTGTTGTGCTTTCTGGGTCCCTTGGCTACTGTCAAATTCCTTTTTACCTCAGACCTTACAGATGCAACCGGATTGATCCAACCCCTCCTCGCTTCCGTTTGATTAACCAGACACAGTCCTGTGGTACCGTCGGGTTCTATAGGGTTGTCTCTTGACCCTTCCAAGGCACTGGGCTAACAGCCGTATGGTGCCCTCACACCATAGCGATCACCAGTTGCGTATGGTTGCAAATAAAAACTAGGTGGTCATAAGTTCCGAACGCAACTCACACGCAACTAATCGCAGACACACGCAGAGTAAGTTCGGAAATTTTGAACATGTTCAATAATTCTCTGCGAATGCCTGCGATCAATTTATACGCAACGGGGACGCAACAGGTACGCTACGCACGCAACACGATCGCAACAGGTACGCAACTCATAAGTTATGAACGCAGGTCCAAATTTGAGGTATCTGGCCAGGTTTTGGGGTCACTTTTATCTGATTTCTTGGTAGCTTTTCCCCATGTTGACTCTTCAATGACCAAATCAGAAGGAAACACTGAATCGGCTCCGCTTTTATAGGTTTTTATCACGTGACCGATATTCGCAACTAGCACGCAACCCACACGCCACTCACACGCAACCCATAGGTCGAATAGGTTACAAATTGAGAAAATTGTGTTGCGTTTGGTGCGTATACAAATATTTTTATATACAATATACAAACTCCTAGGTTTCAGCATACGCTATGGTGTGAGGGCACCATTCAGCGGAGGAATAAACCATACCCAAAAGACCCAGCTCTTCATGAACCTGTGGCTGGGTCAAAGGCCTCCCTAACGCGTATGTTCGTACTGGCCCCAACCTGTCTGCAACGTTCAGGAATCATTTCTGGATATTGAGGAATGTTTCTGCGATGATGTGTCTGTAACACACTTGCATCTAAGGTTGACCGTTATACCAGACAAAAGACCCTCATTGTCTCGGTATGGACATAGTCACGGCAGCGTCACACACATCTTAAAGCCCACTTTTGCACATATTGTCAATATGTTGTGAATGTATAATTCAAGTATTGTGGGTTCATGTGTTGAACCGTAGAGAAACCCCCAGGGCCGCTAAGACGAATGCAATATTCATATGGCCTGGATTGCAGATCATGAATCCAGAGACATGCCTGTTCGTCTCTGAGGATTGTCACCGCAGGGATAATGCATAAATCACCCCCCCCCCTTGTCTGACCTTTAGTCAGGGGTCAACCCTCAATATTATGACCATCCTCTTCCTCTGTTGCAGAGGAAAAGATCAACAACTCGCTATGTGTCCCTAAGTTTGTCATCCAGAGGTTAGCTTTGGTGTTTAGTTTTAAGCAATTTTTTTTGCCATGAGAAACAGTCAGCATAAGGAACGCTCATTCATATTCAGTAAGTCTGCTTCGTACGTGCGTCTCCTCTGTCCAGCCTGTATTATCATAGTCTAGCACTAGTACTCGTGTGTTTGCTTAACCCCCTGAGAGACCCTCAAGAGCAGAGTCTTCTTCTGTTAATCTGTCCTCATATTTTCGGTTGTTCATTAACTGGCCACTCCAGCCTGCTACTGAAACACAGCAGGGGGTTGGTGGGCTGCAAGTGTGCCATTGTGCTGCAGACACCGTGCACCAACATAATGAGGCTCTGTTGGAGACTGTGCAGACGTTGTTCCAACGTGTACAGTTAGGGTGAAGGGTGTTGCATGATACGCATGTGCTTAGTGTGTTGTGTTAAGACCTCTACTGCCTGGTGTGTTGCCTCGCGGAAAGACACAAGTTACATTTCCTGACGCAAAAACTACTTAAAAGAGATGCAGTTTGTTTTTATTCATACGTAAATATATAAATTGGGTTCATGTTATACGTTATGCGTTGGGGTTCAAGTGTTAATTGTGTAAAAGGTTAAGTGGGTCATTGCTCTATTTGTTCTGGAGCCGGCAGCTGCTCTCACACGAGGGGTCTGATTTCCTAGAACGTCCAACAGTTCAACACGTCCAACAGAAATTGTGCAGCAAAATGCAGCCTGCATGTGAGGAAACGGTGTTGCAGTTCAGTGTGGTTCCTCATCCTCCTGCCCTTGCCCTCGCCTCTTGTGCAACGTCTCGGAAAGTGCCCCGTAGCACGATTCCCAGAGTGGTCATTGACCACACGAACACAACAGCGGTGGTTGACTCGGATTCGCCGGTCTGAAAGCATGAGAGCGCGTCAGACTCTTGGCAGCTGTAAATGAACCACATGGAAATATCGCAGTAAGAGTTAATCATATATTTTTTTGTACTTGTGTCCAAATGGGATCCAGGATGGAGAAACAAAAGCACTTATTCATTACCTTTTCAGTTTTTTATGTTCCTAGAATGTGTGATCTGAGGAAAAACTTGTTACCAAGTATACCAAACTAGTTGTGTATTCAATGTACTCCATGATTGGCAAAAAGACAAGTTCTAAAAATTAATTGAGTGTTCAAGTTCTTCCAAGTTCAACATGTTGCAACACCCAGGGACAGCCACCCATTGGGGGTTAATGGAGATGGTATCCCACAGTTAGACAGCCTCACACAGACTTTTGTTACTCAAGTGCCTCATAAATCAAAAAAATAATACTGACATCAGCAAATTCGTAAGCATACTAGTAGGTAAATCGAGATTTATGTTGAAATCCCTTGCTTTTTTTCCCTATGTGTACGGATTATATTTCAGAACACAATTTGCAAATGGAAGCAATTTGTTGGGGAGTTGTTGTGACAAACTTCATCGCAGTATTGTGAAACGCACTTTGATGGAATACTGCCCCAGTACAGCAGTGTTTAGTTACTTGCTTTGCATACAGTTAAGAACGCAAAAATGTGTTTACATGACAACCATTTATTTTTTACTTTTTCCCTATAGTCAAACTTTCATTCCGATCTTTTTTGACAAACGGCAGAAAATGAGCGGTTACGTTTTTGGTTTTTCAATGAAATGTCTGATCTCCCCACCATCTTCTCTCTCCTCTTCCTCGGCCGGGTCCCTCGCTCCCAGACGAAGACTCATCTCCCAGCGGTCCTCCCTCGAGACGTTGGAGGACATCGAGGAGAACGCTCCTCTACGCAGGTGCAGTACTGTACTGTACAGCCTGTTCCAAAAGGCGTGTGTGTGTGTGTGTGTGTGTGTGTGTGTGTGTGTGTGTGTGTGTGTGTGTGTGTGTGTGTGTGTGTGTGTGTGTGTGTGTGTGTGTGTGTGTGTGGTGTGTGTGTGTGTGTGTGTGTGTGTGTGTGTGTGTGTGTGTGTGTGTGTGGTGTGTGTGTGTGTGTGTGTGTGTGTGTGTGTGTGTGTGTCCTTTGTACTGTACTTTTACCTGAACTTATTATACCTGAGCACTGGCTCAGTTCTTGGAGACTTGTTAGGAATGAAATGCACTTTTGACTTCTGGTGACGAGTTGTTCTCTTACCTTCCTTTGTTGAAACACACTATTGTAAGTCTCTTTGGATAAAAGCGTGCGTGTGTTTATGTCTCTATAGCATGGCATGGTTTTCCTCCCTGTTCAGTGGATTGTTTTTGTCCTACTCTTCCAGGTGCCGAACCCTATCGGGTTCCCCGCGACCAAAGAGCTTCAAGAAGATCCACTTCATCAAGAACATGAGGCAGCACGATCTGCGCCATGGAAGGTATGGAGGCTAACGATACCATGATGAAAAGTCTATAACTCTAAAGTCTATAAATCGATATAAGTCTATGGTAGTCTATAACTTATACCACGGTTATAATGGTTGGCCGGGGACCCCCCCCCCCCGAGTCGATGAACTGAAGTTTCACAGTTTTCTCCGACTACGAGGAGGAATCTTGGTAGGAGTGCTGGGACCTTTTTGCATTTTGTCAATCAGGACAAATCGGTGAAATGTAATTGGCTATTGATGGAATGTTTGCGTCGATAAATGGATGGCGTGTAATTGGCTATTGATCCTGTAATTGGCTATTGATCCTGGCGGTGAGAGAAGCGGTTGGAAGGCCCTACTCATACCTAGGGATTCAATCTAGTGGTCAAACGCTCTGGTTTCTGTCTCTTATTCAGATCAACCTCAAATGTAGTGAAGGCTCACGCCCTCAAAGTAAAGAAAAGTTTAGTTTCTCTTGAGCGTACATGGACTGAGCCTAATAATAATAATAATAATAATAATAATAACATTGAAAATCGGATTTATATCTTACTTATATGCTTAACGATATTATGTTTTCAGGCCGCCAGGCTTTTCTTTTCTTCTAGAACAATGGATATTATTTTTAGCATTTTGGTTTGTATGACGAGGCAGATTATGCGGTCCTTAAAATAAATCACTAGTAATCTGTGTGCCGTGTGATTAGTGCCATTTGGTTAATGAATCCCCGTTTTCTCACTACGGCCTCAAATCCCTTCTGTTACTAATGTGGACAGAGAGATATGTCTTCATCATCTCCTTGTAAGCAGGATTTTGGCCCGGTTTCGCAATTTCCCGTGAGTGTAGACGTGATCTATTTATAGACTTCTGCGGACACTAGTACACTCGGTAACACTGTTATGGCCTTGTGAGATGTACTATGGCTTTGTACTACTATAAAAGTACAAAGCCGCCTGTTCTGAAATGATCCTTGAAACCAACCGTCTCTCCACACTGTCCCACTGACACCAAAACCCCTCTCTCAGCTCTCCAAGTCTCGCGTCAACAATCTATCTCTGTCCAAATGGTTTGTGCTGTAGTACACCAAGTCTCCAACTTAACCTCAAGGATAGATGTCCCGAGTCCTAAGTAGCCGATCAATTTTCCTTTTTTGTTTTGTTTATAGGATAGTCCTTATCAGTGCCAGAAGATCCTTCTATAGTGTTTTTTCTGTGCTGCCTTATCGAGATTGTAGCCAAGCGGGGTATGTATCCGACAGCATGCCAAACTCTTTATATATATATATATATCTATATCTCTCTATTTGTCTCCCGCCTGTGCTCCCTTTCCCTTTTTTTTAATTTTCCCCGCACTTTTTATCTGTCTTCTTCTCCCCTGGAGCTGGTGGCACATTGCCGTTGGGATGGTGGTAGCGGATGCTTTATTAATTATTATATCTCGGCTTGGTTTTGTAGTCCTAAAAAAAGCGGAAGTATGGCCCCATGACGATGACGACAATGTGAAACGAAACAAACCCACCTGTGGTGAACAAAAGGCAATGAGAGAGCTAGATTCAGTTGGCTTATTAAAGTTTAACTATCAAGGAACATTCCTACTGTACAATATGAATATTATGAAGTGTTACATTTCATAGGCCTTTGTTAACCACAGGTAACGTCATTTCGCAAATCTGGCTGAACCTCATCGGGAGTCAAAGTGGGTCAAAATGACCGGTTATTAGGACTACAAGCCGTCAGGGTCTATTAATAACATTAATTTACAACAGTGCAATGGGCTTATGAGGCTTGATTGTATGTGTATTGTCTACCGCTGACCGTAGCCAACAGTCCTAGGTGCTTATTGCTTCTCTTTTTCTCTCCCCCCCCCCCTCAGTTTTTTGGCTCGGGAATCTTTGCTATGTTCATCGACACATTTTATTTTTATTTTGTCAGTTACTGCCGCCGGCTTCGCTGTTCTCACTATGTAACCCCCCCCCCCTCCCCCCTCCAATAACGTTCACTCACAATCATGGCCGCGCTAGCAACCCATAGCGCTCCTCACCTCAAGATATGCTTTGTCATGCTATGCTGTGTGTCAAATGTGTGGATTTCTTCAGAGACTGCAAATGAGCCACGATGATACACACACACACACACACACACACACACACACACACACACACCACACACACACACACACACACACACACACACACACACACACACACACACACACACACACACACACACACACACACACACACACACACACAGTGGCCAGACGAGTTGGTCATTAAGCGCTGGTGTTTATTCTTTCCCTTGTTTAGATGACCCATTGGTTGGCGAGCAGAAGGAGCACGTTTGAGGCTTATCTGTTGGGAATGATTGTTGTACTTTATTTCTTCCTTCCATCCAACCAGGTCACGTCACATGAAACAGCCTGCTTCTATTTTGTGTTGGTTTATATATATATATATATACATACACAGTTTATATGTTGTTCGATTCGGATTCGGTTTATTTATCAAATGTATGAGGTACAGTTTAAAATATTGCTATTGCCAGCTCCAAGGATGTGAGCATACAGGTTCCAAAAAATTTGAATACTACAAAAACAAAACCATTTCTCAAATGTAAACATTACAAATGTACAAGTTACACAATGTATTAAGAGTCATTAAAATGACTTTTCCAAAAAAAATAACTAATATTTTCATACTTTTACATATTTGCAGTATAAATATAGCCGTATAAACAGTAAAACTGTATAAATATAAAGTGTAAAGTGAGGTATCCAGTGCGAATTCACATTGCCAGCCAAAGCGGTGTAGGTTCAAGGGTTAATAATATATCTTCGACAGACACACGTCTTGACTGCTCTTTCTCATCGCTAATTGACAGTTGACAGTTGGCCTGCTTGACACAGTCTGGCTCTGGCCAATGTGTGTATCGCTAAGAAGTGATTCAGTTCGGCCGTACCACGTCATCGGGCTTCACATCCAACGGTGGTCTCAGCGACGCTCACGACAAAGAGGTCATATTTTTAGTTAGTGAATAACTATGGCCCCCTCACTTCTACACTTATCTCACTTGTGTCCTAATTTCACATTTTCCGTTATTTGCATAAGTAGTGCAGTCCTCTGGAGGGTCGTTTCAGGTACTAGGTTGAATCCTCAGTCCCCAACTGTGCTCCCATTTCTGAACGCTATCCTCATCCTGAACCACAGACGGCCCTAGCTCTGTTTCTCATATGCTAAAAGACTTCTGCCAAGACATATTGAGCTACGTGTGCGCGTGTGTGTGTGTGTGTGAGAGAGATCACGTATAAGTACAATAAAGTATCACAGCCATCCATAAAGGAGTATAATAAAACCACTATCACATTGGAGTTTAATGCTTTAAGTATTGTTCAAGTAAGCGATTAGCTGATTCTGCACGTGTGTAGCTGAGCAACCTCTGCTTTGTCCCAGTGACTCTCCCACTGCGTAGTAGTAGTATAGTTATACAACTTTCAGTGACAAAGACCCACTTCTTTTACGAGTGGCGGGTAGCCTTCAGCCGGTATCACTGTAACCCGTCTCCTATAGCCAACACAACAGACCTTATTCAAACAAGGCCAAGGCGACGACTGCATGTAACATACATACGGTCTCTGGTAACCACACGCAAATCTCCCATAGCAGCATGGCTCAACTAGCGTCGGGCTGCAATGCAAGAGAGCTCAAAACCAGCGCTATGACACACACACACACACACACACACACACACACCCTCCCTCCCTGCAATTAATTGGGCCACACGTGTGACAGGCAATCGGGTGCGTGCATGTGTGTGTGTGTGTGTGCGCGGCATCCTGGTGATTTAGACGTAAGGTGGAGGGTACCACGAATTGCGAAGCCTGAACTGCATACTGCATTGCCTGGGGTGAGGGTGGGGGGTGGAGAGACCTGTAACGGAGCTCTAAAAAGGGTGCTGTGCCCCCAACAGGGAGGTGAAGCCGGAGGGCGGGCGTCAGCGCCACCCGTCGGGGGGTGTCAGCGCCAAGGAGATGGTGATCGGGCTGGAGGGGGTGGAGCTAGGGGCCGACGGGAAGGTGAGCTGGAGCCGTGTGTGTGTGTGTGTGTGCGCTCAAGGGCACTCAAAAAGGTGGCCTGGAGGGTTAAGGGTGTATCGTATGCATTGCTTCTCCTGGGCGGCAGATAGCTCAGTCTGTTGACTGACTTGGCTTGGGAACCGGAAGGTCACCGGTTCAAGTCCACCAAAACACGTGTGCGTGTGCGTGCGTGCGTGCGTGCGTGCGTGCGTGCGTGCGTGCGTGCGTGTCCAATAAAGAGGATTCTATCCTCCAGTTTTAGATTAGATCTTGCTCATGTCTGTTGCCCCCCCGCCCCCACTCCACTCCTGCTACCTAATATAACCCTGTATGTCCACCCGCAGACGGTGTCCTACACCCAGTTCCTGTACCCCACCAACGCGCTGGGCGGCCGCAGGAACACTATGGACTCCACCTCCTCCTTCTCCCAGTCCCGCAACGCTAGCCACCGCAGCCTGAGTCTGGCCCGCGCCAACAGCAACCAGAGCAGCCTGGACACGGGTGAGTCTACTCTATAGGGGGTTAGTCTGCTCTATAGTGGGTTAGTCTGCTCTATAGGGGGTTAGTCTACTCTATAGGGGGTTAGTCTACTCTATAGGGGGTTAGTCTGCTCTATAGGGGGTTAGTCTACAGAGGGGTATTACTCTATAGGGGCATGGTCTACTCTATAGGGGGTTAGTCTACCGAGGGGTATTACTCTATAGGGTCATGGTCTACTCTATAGGGGCATGGTCTACTCTATAGGGGGTTAGTCTCCTCTATAGGGGGTTAGTCTACTCTATAGGGGGTTAGTCTGCTCTATAGGGGGTTAGTCTACTCTATAGGGGGTTAGTCTGCTCTATAGGGGGTTAGTCTACTCTATAGGGGGTTAGTCTACAGGGGGGTAGTCTGCTCTATAGGGGGTTAGTCTACTCTATAGGGGGTTAGTTTGCTCTATAGGGGTTAGTCTACTCTATAGGGGGTTCGTCTACTCTATAGGGGGTTAGTCTACAGGGGGGGTAGTCTGCTCTATAGGGGGGTTAGTCTACTCTATAGGTGGTTAGTCTCCAGGGGGCGTAGTCTACTCTATAGGGGGTTAGTCTACAGGGGGGGTAGTCTACTCTATAGGGGGTTAGTTTACTCTATAGGGGTTAGTCTATTCTACAGGGGGTGGGTCTACTCTATAGGGGGTTAGTCTATTCTACAGGGGGTTAGTCTATTCTACAGGGGGTTAGTCTATTCTACAGGGGGTGGGTCTACTCTATAGGGGGTTAGTCTACAGGGGGGTAGTGTACTCTATAGGGGGTTAGTCTACTCTATAGGGGGGTAGTCTACTCTATAAGGGGTTGGTCTACTCTATAGGGGGTTAGTCTATTCTACAGGGGGGTAGTCTACTCTACAGAGTGAATGTAGGAGGGTGAGTCTACAGGGGGTTAGTCTTCTCTATAGGGGGTTAGTCTACTCTATAGGGGGTGAGTCTACAGGGGGTTAGTCTTCTCTATAGTGGGTAAGTCTACTCTAGTCAACCCCCCCCCCCCCCAAACCTCTCATTGGTTATTTTTGTATAGAGCCAATCAATCTCCAGGAATATGACATACTTCACCCCAAACAATTGTATTGTGGTTATTATTGTAGTTCTACCCAATTTTCTAGGTGTTTATTTTTGACTGATGGACTCATTCTCTGTCCAAACAGACAGATCAATATACCCCCCGGTGCGTCCGTGTGTGTTTAGACATGCAAGGTGTCGACGCCGTTTCGTTTTCTCACCAACTTTATTTCCCTCCGCACTGGTCATCAAACACTTTCAAGTTAGTTTTTCCTTCAGCTGCTGCATAGTCAGTCACAGCCAGATACCGGCACATGAATGTAATCACAGCCAGGACTACAATATACTCTTGGACAGTATTTGTATATAGTCTCTCGGATCGTATTACGAATCAAAAGCCACGCAACTTCAAGTTGAAGTCTGCGTGTCACCGCTACCATGCAACGTTCCCAAAACAGACAAGAGATTTAGTTGTTTTTTTTTCCCGCAATATTCCGCTAACTCGCAACATTTGTCACGACGCAAACCAAAACAAACACAGGCGGTGGCGTGACTATTATGAATAGCATGAAACACGCTGATGCAACACGTTCCCTGCTTTGTTTAATCAACACCGTACTCCCAGCTCAACGCTAGAGATCTCTCCCAAAAATGTTGACTCAATTTGCTTGTGGTTTTCACAGCCTACAGTTTTTTTTTAAACTTTTTTTTGGTTTGTTGGTATTTTAATAAATATGTGGTTTTGCTGGAACATTTTAATTTTTTTATTTCCAGGGTCGGGGGTTCGATTCCCACTGGGACTACGTGGTGATAAGAAATGTATACTGCATTAGACAAAGTGTCCACCAAATGGGTCTATCTGTATCTGTTGACCTGATCTGTGTCTTGTATCTGTATCTGTGGACCTGATCTGTGTCTTGTATCTGTATCTGTGGGTCTGATCTGTTGTTGTGTTGTGCTGTTCCATCCCGACGCAGGCAACGATCTTGGGGACTTCCGTGAGTACGACCCCAATCTGCTGGACGACCCCCAGTGGCCTTGTGGGAAGCACAAGCGCGTCCTCATCTTCCCCTCCTACATGGTGAGAAACGCACGAAAACACACCATCAGGACGAATAATAAAAACAACTGCACATTGCCACGACCCCCCCCCCACCCGTCCTCTCGAGTAGAATAGAAAAAATAACTATTTTCTTTTTTTTTTTTATGGTTCCAGCTCCAGATAAACGACCATATGTTATCTGAAATCCAAGTCGTTTTGGGGGTTTGTGTTTTCCACAGCTCTCATTTTGTCCCAACTGAATACAAGGCTGAGGAGGGAGAACTCATCCTCAGCCTCTACACTGCGTGTGAAATGGCCTCCTGGGCCAAATCAACAGTTGGATACCAGCCAGAGCAGTCTGTCACACTACACCAACCATTGGCCCCAGAAAGCAAGCCTCTCTCTCTCTCTCTCTCTCTCGCTCTCGCTCCGTTTCTCTTCTCTATCTCTGTTTCTCTTCTCTATCTCTATCTTCTCTGTGTAACTCTCGCTGTGTATCTGTTCTCGCTCTCATCTCTGTCTGTCTGTCTGTCTGCCCTAATGGTGCCATATCCCCTAGCCACTAGCCGTTACCCACCGTCTGGTGAGGTCTGTCAAGCCTCTTTCTTTAGCCGTGCCTGTTCCTTTTTTTGTTGTATTCCTTTTTGTTATTTTGTGTCTGAAAATAAGGGAGGAAGTTCATTTCATTGTGCTTTTTGTTATTTTGGTGAGCTGTTCACAGACGCATTCTTTGTCCAGTGTTGCTCTTACGGAGTCTACTGGCAGAGAGCACGGCGAAGGGAGCGAGCGACTAGTGGCGCTCTGGGCTCATTCAAGGCCAGACTATGTTTTCCTACACCCCCCTCCCCCGCCCACCCCCCCCATATAGAGTCCCAGCATCCACACAACAATAGCTATTGTGTTCCAGCTACGGGAATTGCGACATGCCACTTTTTGAACGTTTCACCCCCATGGGGACCAAAAACAAAAACACAAGGGTTGTTATTGGAAAGGGGTTGTTGTGCCAAGTTGTGAAAGCAAAATGTTTGCCTTTATTTCCCCCCCCCACCCCCCCACACTCACACTCACACTCACGCCTGGCGGACAAGAGATGGTTCCATGTGTGGCGTGTGGTACGGCTGCGTCTGAGAAGCCTGCCTCACCTGCCTTGGTTCTATTTTAGTGTTGTTCTCTTTCCAGGTACTTTTCAATGCAGCAAAGATATACATTGTTTTGTGTGATTGTTTTGACCGGATTATTCTGGTCAAATGTTGTATCGCCCATTGATGCTAATACATCCTAGTTCACACTGTCTCGCCAATCGGCCTACAGTGCAGAATAGACCAAATGATAGCAATAATAATCATAATCAACATATCTGTTAACACGAAACACATTGTCGCAGGGTCAACCCTTTAGCAAAGCTGCCAAGCCACCCAAGAGTCCACCCAAACAGAACAGGATCACGATTTGAGGCCACGTTCTCCGTAGACAAACCAACACCCGACCCAGAGATATTGGGTGTCCCCGGGTCCATTACCGGGACTCGTGTTCATCCCCGGCCTCGTCAGCGAGTCAGCGCAAAAAACGCACGGCCGGAGAGAGCGCCGCCGTCTCGTGGATGGGGAGGAGGTACTGTGTGCCCTTGTGACCCCACGACTCGACTTGTTGTCTCGTCTTCCCTCTCCTGCAGACCACGGTGATCGAGTACGTGAAACCCTCGGACCTCAAGAAGGGCATGAACGAGACGTTCAAGGAGAAGTTCCCCCACATCAGGCTGACGCTCAGCAAAATCCGCAGGTAGAGGGAAATTGAATTTGCGACGTGCGACGCGGACGGAAGTGCGCTCCGAAGTTGCGTTCCGCTCCGCGCCGTGCGGGGACCCGCTCGCTGGTTGTGCTGTAACATATCTGTAACATATCTGTAACATATCTGTAACATAACCACCCCCCCGACTGAGCTGGTCTGTGACTGCTTGGCTTGATGGGTTCTCCTTATGCTACCCGCTCCCGAGCTCAAGCTGTTGCATTGGTTTGACGGCGTTATCGGTGTGTGGGAGTGGTTGCGTGTTCTGGGTTCTGTGTCTGGGTTCTGGGTTCTGTGTGCAGGGCGGGCGGTACCTGAGAATGAAGTAGCTACAAAAGCCTCCAGTGAATGACATGTGCCATGACATGCAGTCCATTGCTCTCATGTCATGTCATTTCATTCATTCATTTTTGGTGGTTTACTTTTAAGAATGTCAACATGTGTGTCTCCCCCCCGGCGCAGTCTGAAGCGGGAGATCAGGAAACTGGCGCAGGAGTGCAGCTACTGCGAGCCCACCGTGGCCATGGCGTTCGTCTACTTTGAGAAGCTGGTGCTCCAGGGGAAACTCAACAAGCAGAACCGCAAGCTGTGCGCCGGCGCCTGCCTCCTGCTGGCCGCCAAGATCGGCGGCGACCTCAAGAAGCACGAGGTCAAGCTCCTGATCGACGTGAGTAGTCGCAGAGAGGAGGAGGAGGAGGAGGAGGAGGAGGAGGGGGGGGGGGGGTGTTTGTGTGTGTGTGTGTGTGTGTTGTGTGTGTGTGCGCGTGTCTATGTCTGAATTAATTGGAATTTAGAAAATGCATGCTGATTTGGAGTTGATTATTGGAATCTAAAATGGCCCCTATTTTTGATGATTCATTACAAGCCATTTCAAATGGACCCTCTAGTGACCTAATGGGAGTGTCTCATTACATTAGTGTGTAGGTTCGTTTTGGGCCCTTCTTTAAAGGTTTTAGAGAGATCACAATTAAAGTGGGTTACTGCAGCGCTATACTTTTATATATATATTTATCCAAAATGATATTATTATTATTAAACTTATTATTATTATTATTATTAAACTAAGATTTTGCATGGTCAAATCTGATTCGTCAGGCCAGACACATTCTGACTGATCACCAAATCTTAAATCATATTATTTTTGTATTTATGAGGCTCAATAATACCAGATTTTTGTCCACATGCAAGGCACAGCGGTATATGACCGTCTGTATGCGCGTCCGTTCATGCCATCATCTGCATTCAATTACATGAACATGATATAGGCTATTATAATATTCCATAATTAATATAATGATTTAAGATAAAGAACTTTATTTGTCACATACACATACAGGATACGCAGTGAAATGAAAGTTGCAGAAATTGTGCAAAATATAGAATAGAATATAGGAAAATTGCAATAGACGTATGTACAGTATATACAAATAGATTTATACAAAGGTCAAAGCAACAGTGTTTAATGCATCTACCAAATCAAACGGTGGCCATGACAAAACCCCCACTGAAACTGGGAATTTAGAAATGCTCCACTGATTTCTTTTCCATGTGAGTGATATGTTTCAGCGTACAGAACACAGGTTCTTCCTGTGCTAAACGGAACACCCCAGAATCTCTCTCTCAAAGCTCTACTCCTGAAAAATAATGTGATTGGATAGCGCCACTAGCGCCGCTACACTAAGGGGTTATCAAAGAAGCAATCAGTACATTTATTGAAAGCGAAACATAACGCGGCCAATTGCACACAGAAGACTTGAGTCAATCCCCCACCCCCACAACTGGAATCATTGTATAACGTCTAGACTTTTCCTTGTAGAAGCCAAGCAATGCTGCTGTGGGATAACTCCTTAGCACCCCCCCCCCCCCCCCCCCCCGTTCTCCCAATGGAACGTCCCGCTGCTGCTTACACATGCAACATTTCCCCGAGACCATGATTGCACAGAGCAGCATTTGGGTCATTTTAGTGGCAAGAAATACAGGTCAACGATACAATTTCATGAAAACTCATTCCTTTTTATCCTGGATATTGGGGTGGATATATATACAAAAATCAAGAAAAATGATTCATTTCCGATTTTCCCGGTGTGTTTTTTTTTTTTTAGAAACTGGAAGAGAAGTTCCGAGTGAACCGCCGGGAGCTGATAGCCTTCGAGTTCCCCGTCCTGGTGGCCCTGGAGTTCAACCTGCACCTGCCCGAGCACGAGGTCATGCCCCACTTCCGGCGCCTGGTACAGACGTCCTAGCGCTTAACGGTGTCCTAGCGCTGAGCGGCGTCCTAGCGCTGAGCGGTGTCCTAGCGCTGAGCGGTGTCCTAGCGCTGAGCGGTGTCCTAGCGCTGAGCGGCGTCCTAGCGCTGAGCGGTGTCCTCGCGCCGGCTCTCCACCAGCCTCTCCTCCAATCATCTCAGATGGTCTCCACCACGCCACGCTGGCCCTTCCGCTCTCGGAGAACCTGAAATCTGCCAAAGTGACTCGACTTAATTTTTCATTTTTTGACATTCATTCTCCGAGTTTCATGTCTTCCGAGTTTCTCTGGAAGTTTCGAGGAGTTTAACCGATGTTTTTTCGTCGTTTATCAATTCTTTCTCATTATTTGTCTCTAGTTTGTGTCTTTTGGATCGCCGCCCTCTCACATTGTTCAGCTGCCAAGCGGCCTCTTTGTGATGTTTTTGGCGAAGGGTTGACCAAAGCAAAAGTTTTACGATAGAACTTTTCTTCATATTTTTTCACTCATCGTTCCTGCTCCTGGACTTCATGGCATGATCATTGCCTTCTGACTAATTATGACTTTTTTTTAATTTTTTTTTTTTAAGCGATGGGTTTTGGCAGGATTTGTATTCTTCTCTCACAGAGAAAATTCTTCTATAGCAAGTTCTCGCTCATTCTCCTACCCTATGACAAAAAAAAAGTGCACTTTAGTGCAAAACTTCTTCTTTTACTACTAGGAAGATTATGGGGACCAGAAAGAAGGGGGGGAGGGGACCCGTTTGGAGACTTTTGGAAGCAATCTGGAAGAAAAGTCACGTGACCATATTTTCTTTTTATTTCTCATTTTCCCTTTTCCCTCCTTTTTTCAACCTTTTTTCCACAGACCACTAGCTGCATGGGATCTGACGTTTGACCACATTTTGAAAGTACTTGTGTAAAGTACAAACTCAATGGGGGGGGGGGGAGGTGTTCTTTTAAGTATTACGACTTACTAACAGTTGTACTTGTTTTCTACTCATAACATGTTTTGCTTTGGACCCATACAAACCAGAACCTTGTACTTTAGGCGTGTCATTTCCCGTGCTCTATGTTAGAGTGTATTCCCAGCACTGGAGCAGTGCTTCGTTGGGAGGGGGGGGGGGGGGGGGGACAGAAACGGAAAAGTGTGGGGAAAAAAAAATAAAAAGAATAGAAAACGCATCCAACCCAATGATCAAGATTTGGTTTTCAGCGGCGGCGTCGGTGGGTTCAGTGCCGTCGAGCAAGGCACTTCCCCCACGTGTCTCTTCTGCTGGAAAGAGACAGCAGAAGAGACACGGTGCACTCTGGACCCAACCTGTAGCAGGGGTGAAAAGGGAGCGAAGGCATTTTCCCAGCATCGTATAAATATACTTGTCATACTTTGGAAGATAACTTGAATTTGTTATTTCATATGTCAAAATTTGCGGAAGGAAAAAAATGCAAAATGCAACGGTGACCAAAAATAATGGAATGTTTAACCGTGGCCTTTTGGGGCATATCTGGCATGATTTTTTGGATTGACTGTTTGATTTGAAAATGTTATTGGGACTGAATCACGTAGCCTCTCAGAGAGAGAGAGAACCACAGAGTATTAAGAGGCATCTAAATCAGGAAAAGTGGCCTACTTGAAATTTGAAAAATAATACTGTGTTCAATGCTGCTGCAAAGTATTCATGGTGGTATATTTAAACGTGATCCACAGTGCTTCACTAAATTGTGATCTAAACAAACGGGGATTGCGAAGATTAAGGTAAATTACGATTGGCAAGCTCACACACACACACTTCACCGGATGGACGGACACACACACACACACACACACACACACACACATACATACACATACACACACTCTTCACCAGACGGCTCATGGACAACTCATGCTGTGTGTGTACGTTTGTAAATAATCTGCATTGCTTGTTCGATTAAAACAGAGTCTTACGAATGATGATGTGTGTTCGGTGTCTGAGTGAATACACACACATTGCTATTATTTGTCGGAAAACAAACGTGTAACATAAACCTAATCTCCCTGGCAGCTGCAGCTGTCAGGGCCTACTGTATGATCTTCCCCCGTTTAACCAAGTCAGCTGGAGGCCTGGAGGCCTGGCAGCGATGGAAATGGAGTTGTGTGCATGTGGTCTCTGATGCAATTCGATATGGGTTGTTTCTCATGGGGGGGTGGGTGGGGGAGAGAGAGAGAGAGAGAAAGAGACCTCTGCCTGACACGTAGCCAATGTAAACAAGGTCCAGAGTCACGCCAGTCTCGTGCTGCCATCAAAACAAACAGGGCCGGTGGTAGTAGCAGCAGCAGCACTGGGTCTGTGGGCTGGCTACAGTGGGCTGGCCCCCCCCCCCCCCCCCAATAAAGGGACCTATTGACGGCCCTTCCTGGGCCCATCGCATCCAGCTTATCGGCCTTTAAAATAACATTCGGCTGACATGGCAGTTTGCCCCCTCACACACACACACATTGCCCGCCTGCTACAGTGACTAAGGGCTTCTCACGTGGTCTGGTCCCACCCCGCTGTTTCCAGTTCCTCCTCCGTGGGGGGTTGTAAACAAACACCGGCGTGCTTTTGGCAAATCATTTGACCAAAAAGAAAAAGCGCCGTGGGCCACACTGGTAGTTTATCCTCACACACATGAGGAGAGAGAGGAGAGGAGAGGTCTACTTTACAACAGCCGTGAGTCGGGAGTCTGATGAGCGGTTTTGGAGTTCGACCTCGACTCCTCCTACAGGAAACGTCAATCTGGTGAGTGTTCAGTTTGACCCCGCGGGTGAACTCTGAAAATCGGATCCCGGTGCCGTGTTTTGAGATGGCCATCCAATCTCTTTTGTTCCGTGCTAAGAGGCCATTTTCGAAGACAACTGATCCCGATGTAACGGAAAGCCAGTGACGCAAAGAGGGGACATCGAATGCCCTGTTGGCTTATTCATTGAAGGATCTTGTTTAATGGAGGAAAAAAACAGCTAAACTTTTATTTTATTTTTATAATGGATAGAGATTCAACCGTTGCCTGATATACACCCTTCGGTGAAATGGTAAAAGTAAATGGACGCATTTTATATAGCGCTTTACAAGTCATGCCTTCACATTCACACACTTCACATTCACTCATTCATACACCGACGGTGGAGTCAGCCATGCAAGGATAATGGTTTACATATTTATTAATAAGATACCTGGTTACTGTACCTGCCATATATATTTAAATAATCGATATGCTCCTACTCCTATATATACATTAATATATGCCATACATTTATATGTATGCTCACTTGTATATACATTTATATATATTTATCCTGTTTTCACATAACGCCATACTGTTAAATACCCACTTGCCTGTATATACATATACCTATATATTATTATGCTGCTCATATCCCATTTAATACCCAGTAGACTGTCTTTTAACCTGTATATTTAACTGTAAATGATGATGACCATGCACTTTACTGCAACATTTACGCTCTGGTTAGATGCTCAATTATTTTCGCTTGTGCTGTGCAATGACAATACAGTGTAATCTAATCTAATCTAATCCAAGGAGAGTAGGGTTAGGGTGTCTTGCTCTGGGACCTCTCAGTTGGGAGACCGCCGCTCTTCCTCCCGACCTACTGCTGTCACAAGTGATGGTCCTCGATGTAGTGGAGGACAGTGTGATTTAGAGTTCATTTAGATTTCATTTAGTTATATTTTGTTTATATTAGTTTAGTTTAGTTTGTTGTTATTTAGTTTTTAGGTATTAGTATATTTTGTGTGCATTTATTCCCCCTGTCTCAACTGTTGCACCTTCATTTCCCTCGGGATAGATAAAGTTATCTTGAATCTTGAATGTCAGGGTTTACTGCATTGATGTCCCTCACCCTTTACCGCAGTGTGTCAAGGTTACCAACCGGCTCTGGTTAAGTCGCTGACCTCAAGATTGAACATTTTTAATTAACAATTAACAATTTTATATATTGTAAGTGCAAATAAAATCTAAACTCAAGCACACACACACACACACACACACACACACACACACACACACACACACACACTAGGCCGGTAGAAGCTCAGTCTGTTGGGACTTGGCTTGGGAACCCGAGGGTCGCCGGTTCAAGTCCCTGAAACGGACCAGCAGGTACGGAGTGAGAACTGGTACTTGGAAAAGGTGCCAGTTTGCCTCCTGGGCACTGCCGAGGTGCCCTTCAGCAAGGCACCAGACCCCTACACTGCTCCCCCCGGGCAGCTGTATATACAATAGCTGCCCAATGCTCCTCATACTAGGATGGGTTAAAAGCCCAGAAACAAATTCCACTGTGTGTGTGTTTGTGACCAATAAAGAGGATTCAGTCCTCAAGATTTAGATTTAGACACACACACACACACACACACACACACACACACACACACACACATCACTTCATTCAACATGTTGAATGATCGTCAAGTTTACATTTTCTTTGGAAAATGTCACTTTTTAACATTTGTATGCTCCACTTTGACTTTGTTGCTAGGTCATAAGGCATGAACAGCAAGTCATTTATGTTTTCAGATTCAGATTCAGATTCAGATTACTTTATTAATCCCGAGGGAAATTAAGGTGCAACAGTTGACACAGGGGGAATAAATGCACACAACATATACTAATACCTAAGCTAAAAAACTAAAAACAACAACTAACTAAATAAAACTATTATAAACAAAAATATAATTAAATAACTCTAAATGAAATCTAAATGTATTGATAGATGAAGATGGCACAATTTACAGTATTATTACAGTAATACGTAGGTATATACAATACAACAATACGTATAGTGCAAATTGGCAGTAATAATATATTAATAAATAACTCCGATGAATACTGAAAAAGTGACATGTGAAAAGTGAATTAGAATTTGAAATGACAACCTTTGAGTTGTTGTGGTAGTTCCACTTAGCCCAGGGGTCTGTAGGAGCAAATGGTCTAACTCTAGAAGTCATGAAAAGCATTGTAGATTAGATTAGGTTGTACTCCAGAGAGGAAATGCATTGCCACAGTTGTGCATCACTCTTAACTACATCTTCTTACGTAATGGCGCTACCAGATTTTGGTTAGGGTTTAGTTTTCCCAGGACAACAATCTGTGACGGGGCCTGTAGTCCGTGGACTAGGTCCAGGTTCCACAAAAACAAACAACCCCAGGAGGACCTCGGACGGGGACCGTTTCCAGGATGGGGACCAGAGTCCCAGGATGGGTCCCCACGGCCCTGGTTTCTGAAAAACAATTTGATGGTCCCATGATTGAGGCCGGGGTCAGGGTTCCTGAAAAGGTTCCAAGGATGACATATATATGCCATACATATATGAAATATGTATGGTAGAATTTAGTATTATTATTATTATTCTATATGTGCTTGGTTCGCTGAAAATGTAAGACCTTAAATTGGGTTGTGGGTCCAAAAACTTTGATATACAATGTTACTCCTGAAAAACAATTATTCCTTCATCTCTTTAATAAACGTTTTAATTAATTCATATTTTTGCATTACAGTTCATGTTGGCGAAACAATTATTATCCTTCGACTGTACTCAAATGCGGGGTACACAACAGTGTGTGTTTTTGACATGTTGTGGGAGTGTGTTAACCAACTTGTGGTTGGTTGTGATTTTGAATTGTGAGAGTTTTGTTCTTTTCGTGCTTGAGATGTGCACTTCAGGGCCACCGTACTACGCTTTACGCGGAGTCGCTGCAGAGGAACGTCGGAAGAGCAGCTCAGTAATAGCACGAACTTTGCTCACACTAAACCGACATGGAGTGGTAGGTCATCCGCCTCCACTTCGTTACTGTTGACAGAAGAAGAAGAAGAACGTCTTCGTCTCGTCCATCAATTGTCTGTCTGTGGCCAAACTAAACTTTGTAAACCTGGTAAGTCGTGATAACAACAATATAACGAGCTATACATACAATTATGTGTATCGTCTGCAACACGTACAGCCGCCGCTATGAGTCCATAGCGATGTTTGGGTCACAGGGATGTCGTATTTAGCAGTGGTCAACTTTTTTTTTTTTTTTTAAACATTAAGCCACCAACTTTACATTTATAAACTCTCACTCACTTTAAAGTTATTAACTATCTCTTAAATTCATACTTTTAGTCCCAATGGCCACGTTAAAGTCCAGTATGTTCCTTTCATCCCAGTTCTCCAGGTTATTTGCTTCCTGTGTCGCTGCTGACCAATCATGGGTGATGACGACGGTAAGGTAACACTTAAAGGTCAGAGGTCGACTTATTTTATTTGAACTATAATGTAGTGATCTAGCATGTGTTAATCAGTCAATAGAGAACCTAGTATTGGGTAGTATAATGGCTATTATTTAATGTAGTGTAGACTAGTACATATTATATTGAAGTGCAGACTGGTGTGTTGTGTAGTGTTTAATCTAGTACTCGGTGTTATAGGGTTAGTCTGTGCCTAGTGTTTACTGTTATACCCCGTGTTTTAGAGTTGGCTGCTACAGTCATCCCTACTGCCCTGGGTACTTCAACATTGTAGGTACTAGCGAGTTATGTCTGTAGTACATAATGTAGACCCAATAGTATTCTGTAGACTTATTAAACCGTAGTGTTCCCTGTGTGTTTCAGAGCAGGGGCCGCTCTCCTTCACCGCTCACTGTTACCGTCAGGCAGGTGATACCTCAGTATCACGTGACGCACAAATAGACTCAGAGATAGCTTCCACAGTCAGGCCATCAGGCTGCTGAACAAGGTGTATGCATTAAATGTATTATTACATTGATTTATATATATATATTTCTCTTTTTCTGTGCTGATATATTGCATTTTATAAATAGCATTTTTATTTTTATATATTTAACTTTTTTGTTTGTTTTTATTTTCTTATTTGTATAACTGCTGTCTGTCGTCTGGTATTGCACATAAGATTTTCACTCACTGCTTTATACTAGTGTAAGTGACGTGAAGTGACGATAAACTTGACTCTGGTCCAGGACCCTCAACTTCCAGACCCTCTTCAACCAGGAGGCCGGTGATGGAAGTGTAATCTCAGCCAGCCTCTCCAAACACCTCAACATGCCCCTTTCTGGGGGTGGCAGTGTAGCTCAGGAGGTAGAGCGGTCGCCTCACCACCGGAAGGTTGCCGTTTCGATCCCCGGCTCCTCCTAGCAAACACTGTCGAGGTGTCCTTGAGGAAGACACCCTAACCCTAACTGCTCCCTGGGCGCTGTATAAATAGCTGCCCACTTCTCCTAATACTACGATGGGTTAAATGACCAATAAAAAAGTGACCAATAAAGAGGATTCAATCCTCATGATATGTTGTTGTATCTCTCCCCCCAGCCCTCAGGGGGTGGTACTCTTTGCCAGTACTGTAATCTTGGGGGGGGGAGAGGATTGTGGTTAAGCAGACATTTGGTACATTATTGGTTACATCTCACATCATTTAGTCACAGGTTATATTTAATATCACATGATGACCTTAATTCCATGATGTTGGATGGGACTCACCAGGTCTTGAACCCCAGTCTCCAGAGCTGTTAACCAACAGCTCTCTCCACTGCACCACAGAGATCCAGGCAATGAACGGGTTGTATTTGTATTTCAAGGGTGTATTTGACATTTCATTTTCACTTTTCCAAAATAAATACATTGGTAAGGAGACCAACCTCAGTGGGACTTGAACCCATATCTCCAGGGTTGATGGTCACCAGCGTACTGCACTAGGCCACAGAGGTGCTGGGCGACATGGTCGGTGGTCATATTTTACATTAAGTTGACTTTTTCAAAATGATTACATTGGCCAAGGAGAACAACCTCCGTGGGGCTTGAACCTGTATCGCCCTGATCTTCTGACTCTAACCAACAGCTCTATCCACTGCACCACAGAGAACCAGGTCCTTAAAAGGTCAGCGGGTATATTTGACATTTCATCTTCACCACGTCACAGCCAGCGTCTCTGTGGCCTAATAGCTATAGAGTTAGTGTCTATCACCCCTGGTGATGCGGGTTCAAGTCCCACTGAGGTTGGTCTCCTTAACAATGTATTTATTTTTGGAAAAGTGATGAATGAAATGTCAAATATACCCTCGAACCTGGATCTCCGTTGTGCGGTGGATAGAGCATTTTTTTTTGTAGAGACTGGCCGAGATGAAAACATCTTTAGTGGAACACTCGACCACTACAAATGGGCTCCTCTTCACGTACACGCCTCCTGGTCGAAGAGGGTCTGGAGGTTGAGGTCCTCCTATGATCTCCAACATCTCCTGCTCTGAAACAATACAGATAATACGTCTACAGAATACTACTGGAACTACAGACAACACATAACTAGGTAGTACCTACACTTGTGTAGTGTTGTACCCAGTGCTGTAGGGTTGACTTTAGCAGCCAACTCTTTAACACTAGGTACTACAATATTAGATAATAGCTATTACACTACTCAATACTAGGTCCTATATTGACTGATTAACACATGCTAAATCACTACGTTAATATATTTAAAATAATTTGACCTCTAACCTTTAGGGGATTAATAAAGGGTTACCTTACCTTCAAGTCATTTAGCAGATGCTTTTATCCAAAGCGACTTACAGTAGTGTGTTTCAACAAAGGAAGGTAAGAGAACAACTCAGAAGTCAAAAGTGCATTTCATTTCTAACAAGTCTCCAAGAACTGAAAAGTTCAAGTCAGGTCAAAGTACAATAAGTTGGCAAACAATATCTACCTATCTATAATATCTAATCTACTTAGCGCTACGAATTCAGGTGGGGGGGGGGGTCATCGCCGGTCATCTGGTCCTGCATGACCTGTGATTGGTCAGCAGCTACACACAGGAGGCAAATTGATAGAATTATACCATTACACAATAACTTTATACTAATATAGTAACTTAATGTCATACTGGTCAATACTCATGTCAATACTCTAATACACATCTATATAGATAGATAGATATAAAATTATACAAATATGATAGTATACTTCCACTACATCATGCAATAGGTAAACGTATAACTATACATAAAATAATATAAATAAATGATTAGAAATACTTCGATACTAGTATACCAACATTCATTTATACTAATTAACACATTATATAAAATATATGAATGCAAAAGGTAATATTATTGAAGCGCAATCCATCTTCTGGTGGCAGTGGAGCAGCAGCTGGCTGACCTAGTCACGCTGCACCACCCACACCCTGAAAATAAATAACACTACAATTAACAGAAAGTAGACTCATAATTAAATCTTTAGACAGTTACATTAATATTTCTTGTCAGCCTTATCCCCGACACAACAAACACTACCCCACATATATTATCACAGCGTTAACCTGTACAGTTTAGGCTCATAGTACAAGTATTCAACATTAACTCCGACGATGAAAAGGTTTAATGGTCCGTGAAGAAGAGGCACAGCGTGCTTCATGTTCACATCAGTCACTTAGCAGACGCTTTTATCCAAAGCGACTTACAATAGTTCATTCAACAAAGGTAGGTAACAGAACAAGTCGTCGCCAGAAGTCATAAGTCATTCCAAATAAGTCTCCAACAACTAAACCAATGCTCAGGTAAAAGTACAATAAGTTGGCAAACAATATCTAACTAACTTACATGTAAAAAAGGGGTACGAGGATGCGCTAGGAGTAAGGATCTGGGTGGTGTTTCTTGAAGAGGTGAGTTTTCAGCCTGCGGCGGAAGATGGCCCGACATCCGTGGGGAGTTCATTCCACCACTTTGGGGCCACAGGACAGAGAAGAGCCGTGACCGCGTAGATCGGCCCTCAGGGGCCCCTAAGAGACAGGGCAAGCAGAGAAAAGTGGACAGACAGGGATGTAGGGCTTGACTATTGCCTGGCGGTAGAAAGGAGCTTTTTCTTTCACTGCATCCAGTTCAAGGGTGTTGAACTGGATGCGAGCAGCTACAGGGAGCCAGTGTAGAGACCGGAGGAGGGTAGATGTGTGGGAGAACTTGGGTCGGTTGAACACCAGGCGAGCTGCAGCTTTCTGAACGAGCTCCAGGGGCCTGATGGCAGACGACGACGGGGCCCCCAGGAGGGGGTTGCAGTAGTCAAGACGGGAGCCCACTCTGCAGGGAGGCAGTGGTTGCATGAAAAAAAAAAAATCTGGTTATTTGACAAAAAAAAGTATGCATTTTAATGTCATATTAGACCATATATTTCCCATAAAAACACTGATATTAGTAGTTTTTCAGTTCATGCAACACCAATTAGCCTACAATCAAATGAATATAGTGTCTATGTAACATAAAAGCCCAGTGGCTACATGCGTCTGTGATGTTGACAGGTCATTGATTCTGCCTGTACCTTGATGACATACAACTATTCAGCCAACCCTCTGTTCCATACTGTACCAGCATCCTTTACAGTTTATTCTAGTCCCCTCACCCAATTCCCATAGGCACCTACTCAAAAACAGAGAGGTTATAATATTGCTTTAAAGAGTACTTGAAAATAGGATATTTGGAAGTTGATGGATCACAGACGTCAGGAAGTCATGGCCTGTAAAGGATATGCAACCAAATACTAAACATGAGTTAATGAGGGCTTGCCTTGACAAAGACTATGAATACTTATGCAATGAATATAGTTAGTTTTTAATTTGGACTGTGCTAGGGGGTGAATACTACTACTACTACTATACTTACCATGCTGAACCAGATAGCGTTGAGTAATTTCGATAACGAGTTACGAAGCTTCTTCGCATTGTTCGCACTGAAATGTGACACTGTTAGCATGCTAGCAGCGCCGGTTAGTCAGATGCTGGAACTCACAACATTTACATTTACATTTACATTTGTCACAACAAACACTAATGTGTCCAAAAGAGAATTTAGCGTCATCTTCCTCAAGCGACTTCCTTTTCTTCTCCCTTCTCAGCACCACCCTAACCCTTTGTATTAAAGTAGCTCCATTTTGACACACAAACAACTCACCTAGCTTAGGTCCACAGCCAATGCGGCCACGTGCATCTCTCTGCGCACGCAGTGTCTGATTGACAGGTGACAGCCAACAGCTGACGGAAAAGGGGCGGGACAAACCCACGTGGGCCAAAATTAATTGGCCAGCCACTACTAGTGAAACTTTGTAAACATTGGCTATCATATTAAAGGCCCTCTTATTTACCTTCTGTTCAGAATGTATGCAGAATGGCCTAGTAGGCTATACTACACCATGTCAGTGAAGTGGGAGAGACAAGAGGATCGGAAGAGCAGTTGGGGTGTGCAACAAGGAATGTTTTGCAGTTCATGAGTTCAATCTATTTAGATGATTTCGAATTAGTTCATTGTTAATAAAGCACTTCAAACCTTAAGTATCAATCAAAAGGATTTCTTGAATGTTTTAGCATGAATGGTGGAAACTATGTATAAGGTACAGTGACATGTCACTGGATCAGATGATGGGAGAGATTACCTATTTGGCAGACCTGTCGTAAGATGAGATGGTTTTGTTAATTTTAACACGGCCTATACAAACAATTCAGCTTAAAACAAAACAAACAAAACTGTATAAAGTTAAATACCGGTACATAAAAAATAAAAATGCAAGTTATAAAATGCAATATATCAGCACAGAAAAAGAGCAATATGTATATATAAATCAATGTAATAAAATATACATTGTTATATGCTATACGCCCTTGTTCAGCAGCCTGATGGCCTGACTGTGGAAGCCATCTCGGAGTCTATGAGAGACACAGAATGGGAGAGATGGGGAAATTAATATTTATATCTCTCATCCAGATTTAAAGGGCAATTTTTCACATAAGGTGAAGAATCGCGACTAAATAAGTTATGAGCTGAACTTGGTGTGAAGACGGGAGGAGCAGATGGTGAACGATGGCCTCACGCTGGGAGAACGGATCAAACAATGAGGTCATTTGGGATGTTAAAAATAACCAGAATGAGGCGTTAGGACACACAGCTTTGCGTGTCACCTCGCAGCATTGTGTTCAGACATTTCAGCATTTTAAATCCCAGGAATAATAAATAACAGGACTAATATCCTTCATGCAATGTATTCCCGATAACAATCATACCACAGGTTCCATTTACGGACTGTTCCCATGTTGGTTTCATGAATAGCCATGAATGGGATTTGGCGCCACCAACCGGTCTGATTGGAGAACTACACCTACTTATTTGATCCTTGTGCCTTCAAGTCAGCCCATGACGTTTTCATCATCACGGCATAACAATGGTATGTTTTCAATTATCCAAGAATAATACATATTCGTTTTCTAAGCTATGATATACTATTTACTGTACTGATAACCCTTGCAACAATACTACATTACCTAGTTACAAGTTACATCAAACAGCACCTTTCGTATGCATACATTTCTAACTGAATATGGGGAGAATGTGACTTCAAAAGTACACTTTGAGAACACATTTATTACAAGTTAAAAAGGTTAAAAACTCCCAAAGCCAAACTCCTCCTCGAGTGAGACATTGTTGACAAGCAAATCTCAATCATGTTATGCTATTTTTTTTTTTAAAGTTGATAGCTTGTAAACATTGCTTTCTTTATAAAAAAAAATATATAACGCACTGAAACCGCCACGGCAATAACATGAGAAATCCACGATGGATGTAACATAAGGACTAGTAAAACACCCATCTAACACCTATCACTGTAACATAATAAAAATATAACAATATAATAGCCCCCCTTGATTACAGAGTGGTGAATCCTTCACTAACATTAACTGAGACAGAGGGCAAAA